>NW_004624734.1:17425400-17514512 GCF_000247695.1 Heterocephalus glaber
ATTTCATTTTTTCCAGAGTCTCTTTTGTTGCCAGTTCAGTGATTCCAGGTGGTTGAGTATCAGAGTGTTCCATTTCATTTCCCTTTGGGGTTGCTGTAGGTGATCTGGAAGTCTGGTTTTGAGACTTATTTATGTGTTTTCTCATTTTGACCGGTGGTGGGCAGGGGGGTGCTGTTGGTGCCCATGTGGATCACCTCTTGTGAGCTGAGAGAGATGGGACAACGGCCAGAAGCAGTGGTAGAGATGGTGGCCCAGAAGCCCCTTCCTCTGTGCTGGGAGTGGTGGCACAGAAGGTGGCCCAAAAGCCCTTTCCTCTGGGCTGGGAGCAGTGGGAGGGATGGTGGCTTGGAAGCCCCTTCCTCTGGACCAGGAGCATTGGAACGGCTGCTCAGAAGTACCTACCTCCAGATTTTATGTCTTTTATTATTTCTTTTTTTTGTTCAACATGGTACAGCCCCTGTTAAACACATAAGCTTCCAGCCATACCTAGTATGAAATGCTACTTTACCATTCAGTAACCTGGAATAATTCTTATGTTATTTAACTTTATTTGCTTCAGTTTCTTCACTTGTATGAATGTACCTAGCTCATAGGTCATTGTGGGTAGTAAAATTATATGAAAGATACTCATTGTGGTGATATACATTCAATACAGGCTTGGTATCTATCATTATGGTCATCATTAATTACCACCACCACCACCATCATCTCTACCTCACTAATGGAACACTGACTTGTCTAATGCAAAGATCAACTTTTATTCTTGCTCTACAGACACAATTATTAAATTATTGACCCATTTTATTCTATTTTTCTCAACTCCTAGTCCATTGACTTTTTCAAAATTATTCTACTCTACCTATCTCATTTCAGTTTACATCATAAACATTGGCAATCCTCTTGTTTATTTCCCCCCAATGATAATGAGCTTAACAGAAAAATGTAATAAGCTAGACACTGCCTAGATTCTTACAAGGTCAAGTCTTGTGTAAACAGAGTGAATAGCAAGTTTCATCCTAATCCTTGTACAAACTCATTTACAATAATTTTCAGAGTACAATAAAACACCACTCTGCTATAATTTACTTCATGAAAATCCTAAGTACTAAAAGTCAGTTCTCTGCAAGATTTTTTCATATCTAATTCAAAGAAATAATTGCCAGTATTTTTGGTTGATTTTTAGCCAATTCTGTAGTAAAATGTACAATATCATGCAATTTTAAACATGAACACATATTTAGAGCTCATCTTGTCCAATCATATTCATTTAAAAAGATGGAAACTAATAATATACCTTACTCTTTTTGACTTTTAAGGTCACCATATGGCTTTTGATCAAGTATATTTTTTCTAGTGGATCTCTAATGTATAAGTTATTATCAGCAAAGTAGTTTTACCACTAGAATCAATTTTTTATCACATACTGTTCTCATAATTTGACCAGATCTCAAAAGTAACTCTATTTATACTGTCATGGTTCCTTTGACTTGAGCTTTATGCTTAAATTGGTCGATGAAGCAGGTGACATGCCAAAATATGCATATAAGGAATTTTATGTGCTAGAAATACCAAACACTTCAGAGCAGGAAAATTTCTTAAAACACTTCATGTCCACAAGATGGGAAACCCCATATTTGTTCTCTTACACATGCGCACACACACACACACACACACACACACACACGCACAAAAACATGTTAGCTAAAAACAGAGGTGGAACAAAGATTGTAGTGGAAATTAGTGAAGATGGATATTCTAGTTAGATTATTTTCAAGTAAGAAACAAAGTCACCACTAATTTAAGTAATATGAGGATGTAATAGAGGGAAGCTATTAATGTGTATGTGAAAGAATTAAAAAATAATTGCAATTATATATCAAGAATTCAATATTGCTGATTACTATAGAGGATTAAAATGTAGTATAAGGGCAATAAATGAACTGATATAACTCTAGGAACATTGTCAATCACAGTTAAGACACTTGACTTCAGAATTCATCAAGAAAATGGTTTATTCTATTTTTCTTGCCAAAACTTATATTAGGATCTTCCAGAGGAAATATATTTATGTACTTTTTTCAAGAATCAGCTCACACAATTGTGGAGGCTTAGGTTAGGCTGCAGGGCTGCAACAAAGAAAAGAGCATCATTTAGAATCCAAAGGCATTCTTTTTAAAAATTCCCTCTTGCTATGGGAGGTCAGATTTTTCTTCTCTTCCGAACTTTAACTGACTGGTAAGATCTACCACATTATGGATGGCAAAATGCTTTACTCAACATCTACAAATTCAAATGTAAATCTTACGGGGAGCACCATCCCAGAATCATCCAGAAGAATGTTTGACTGTATTTCTGGGCATTGTTGCCCAGATGGATTGACATATGAAATTTACCACCACAGAAATGGAGTGATATAAATTTAGGAGCATTGGCAAAATTAAGAATAAACCATTTCAGGGTTCATCAAGAATGTGATTCAGCCTTTCTGATTGTTTGCTTCTATTCTTTAATCATACGCTCATTCTTTGCTTTTCAGATGTTTGTTCATTGTACAATTTTCTTTTATTTTCATCAGATCATGTTATTGAGAATTTGAAAGATGAAGCCAGTTGCTGAGTAAATGAATTCTACAATATATGGCCTAATGGTGGGGTGAATTTCTAAAGGAAATAACCTTCCACTTGTACACATATCAAGCTAACGCTATGGCCCAACTTTGCTGGACCTCGGTTTCCTGTTGCTTTCCTGCCCCAGGATCCCACGGCCTCCTTCTCCCATTTCTTCATTATTTTCAGTGGGTCCTAACTTTGGCTCCCCATGTAATTTTCTTCCTGTGGAGTTATTAATTCCTACTATCATTTTAATTTTAACTTTTATGACTAATTGTCCCATTGTCATTTTATTAGGTCAAAATCCTAAGAGAAAATTTAGCCAACCCCATCTTTTTGAGCTTTGTTGGATGATCTGATTTGGGTGTTTCTAGGTCATATGTGACCAGAAACTGGGAGTGAGGTCACTTTGTTCTTTTGAAGAATATATTTGAATCAATGGCTAAATTCTGACATTTTCAAAATGCAGGAAATTTAATGAACATTGCCTTAGGAAAAAAATTGATACTTATTCCTTACTGAAGGGACAACCTTAAACCTACCCTAGAAGATTCCTTAATAATCCAGACGCCAGAACACACAGAAGTCAAGTCAAACATAAACGTTTACAGGAATAAATTGTGATTCCTAGGTAAATTTTAGAACCTTTTATTCTAGCCTATGGGGAATCCTTTCCAGCATATGTTAAGTAGAACCATCAGGCATATAGCATCTTTAAAAACCTGTCTTCTTTATTCCATCATGGCCCACAGATGAGGGTCCCTTTGGCAGAGTTTACTTAGAGTTTCCAGCTAGTTGTCTAATTCAATTTAATTTTTACACTCTCTACCCAATGAAAATACCAGATATCACACATTATGGTTTCAGTCTTACAAGATTGCTCTCTATGTCAGATCCCGTCACAGACAGAGGTTGTTATACCCATTATTATGATCTCATGGCTACAAATTGGGGTTCCCATGACTTTGGGTTTGATTCATCCGCTAGAGAGGAGTGCAGAACTGTGAGACCTATTTGCTTCCATTCACTAGTATATTTATAGAGGATACTGATGAATAGCTTGATGGTAGAAATGCAAATGCATAGGATGAGGTATGGGAGAAACAGCATGGAGACCTTGCATCTCCAGTAGGGTAGTGACTACCCCTTTGGATTCTCTATCTATCTGTCTGGAAGCTGTCAGAACTTGCTCTTGTGAGGTTTTTATGAAAGCCTTATCAGGTAGGCATGATTGACTAAATTATGGGGCATTGGTTCAAAAACTCAATTTTTAGCTCTTCTCCTGCTCAGAGTCAAGTGTACCACTGCAATGCCAAACCTCTACGTACATGATAGGTGCCTCTGGCAACCAGCCCTCATCCAGAAGCAAAGAGGTAAACTCAGCCACAATTCATCTCATGAACATAAAAGGGATACTCACTTTGGAGATTCCAACCATGTAGTAAATGTATGTTAAAAACTGATACATATCACAAAATCACACAGCAAATACAATATAATTTTTGGAGTATCACAAAGACAAAAGATAACTTCAATGGATTAAAATGTGTGTTAGTTTTCTGTCACTTTGACAAAATACCTGACATGAACAATTTAAAAAAGGAAAAGCTTGTTTTGTTTCATGGTTTCAGCAGTTTCAGTCCATGGTCAACTGGTTCAAGGCAGAAACATCATAGCAGTAGTCTAAGGCAGAAGAAAGCTGCTCACTCCATAATATCCAGGAAGCAGGGTGAGCAAGGAAGAGACAAAGAAGAAAGGGCAGGGGCAAGAATACATGCTTCAAAGGTGGGTCCTCAGTGGCCTATATCCTTCAAGTAGCTCCTACCTGCTAGTATACATCCAGTTAATGAGGTCATAATGGGTTATGGTATCAGTTGATTTAGCATCCTTATGATTCTCTCATGTCTTTAGATACCACCTCTGATCATTGCTTCATGGGGGATTAAGTGCTAAGTATAGGAGTCTGTGGGAGACACTTCATATTTAAACTTTAATGTTAAGCAATTTCTGACAATCCGTCGTCAGCTACAAAAATGTTCAATTGTATTTTTGTTTAAGGTTAAGTAAGGCACTATTCAGGTAGATTTTTGAAAACACAGTTATATTTTAGTTTGAAATTTTATTTTTTATACCTCTACTTTTGTTCTAGGTTGTATTATATACTATGTGTGTGATGGCTGGTAAATGGTAATATGTTATACCATTTCTAATCCTCAGAATGGGCTTGAAATGTGTGTTAGCTTTCCTGTTGCTGGGACAATATGTCCACCACCCACAACCTAAAGGAAGAAGGGTTTACTTTAGCTCATAGTTTGAGAGGTTTCAGAGCATGGTCAGCTTCCTCCAAGGCAGAAACATGGCAGAAGAGCATAGTAGAGGGAAGATGCTGACTTCATGATGGCTAGGAAGCAGAGTGCAACAGTAAAGCCCCCAGGCAGAAGGGCCAGGGCCATGATCTTTTGACCACCTGGACAAGAAAGAAGTTACGTTATTAACCTCCTGGTAGCTCTTAAGCTAATCAAGTTGACAATCAGGATTCACTACCACAAAATGTTTGATTCATTCCCTTTTCAGTGAGGCACAGAATAATAATATGCTAGTCAACTTTCTCCCAAAGTGTAAACAATAAGATTTACCTTATGTTCATTTGCTATATCATGTTGCCTTCTCTTCTCATGTATTTATAATTTAAAAAGAAATGATAAAATATTTTTGGCCATTGGATACTTGTCATAGAGTAGAGTATGCCTCTTCCCCACTTTTCAATCTTCTTTCACAGAAGGAGAAGATTTTATCATTTTACTCTCCTGCCATTATCATGCAGTTCATGTGTAAGAGACCGTTGAACATGTATTTGCTGAATAAAGCATCTGATCACTTGCCTTCTATACACAGGTTCTTGAAGAAAGTATTTAGTGGAAAATGCCCTAAATTAATTCAGGAACTTCAATATGAAAGAAAATGAAAATTTACTGGAAACGCTTTTTAAGATTGAGTAGGCTGTTCCATTTGTGTACTATATAAGATTTTACTAGAATGTTCAAAATTAAACCACATTAAAGCAATCAAAGCACTCTTAGAATTGACTCCATAATAATGATTGGGATGTGAAGGTACAGCTGGCTTTGTTTAAGAACTGGCTCTGGAAAATTATTTGAAGTAAAATGAAAAGTAAGGGGAAAAAAATCTCTGTTTTAATTGTCTATATTTTGAATATTAATATAGGAAGTGATCAGGTGGGCAGGATGGCACACAAAAATCTGACTATAGGTTTTTAATTCATTGAATACAAAGACATGGAAAAACTAGGCAGTTTAGCGAAGTTGTTTATATCCATCCAATATTCAGAATTTCCTCTGCCAGCACATGTCTCCCTCATTTTGTTCCTGGTTATTCATGCAGTTAAATTATACATAATGCCCTTCTCCCCACCCATATTCCCACTTCCACCACTTCATTCATTCAGAGTGTTTTGCTTACCAATTCCCAGTTCTCATAAGAAGGAAGTTTAGATATATTATGCCACAATGTGTCATATTATACCACAAACTGGTTGTGAAGCAAGGCTCTAAGTTAAATTGTCCCATGACTTTTTCCTGAACAATATAACTGCACTAAGATTTACTGAATTGAAAATATTAGTAAATTACAATGTAGATACTATATACTAGAAAAATTGCGGCTTAACTTTGAATATACAATCCATTTATATTCTGAATCATAGCATAAAATGCATATATTATAAAATACTATTATATGCATTGTATGCCATGGTTCAGAATTTATTTTAAAACATCACAGAAACTTGATTCATGTTTCTGATGATGACAAATTTTGAAAAACAGCACTATATAAGTTAAAACATGCAAGTAATCTCAGATTTTAGGAGAAAGAAGGAGGGAAAACCTTCCTACTTCATATGTTGGACTACCTGCAAAATAAATTCTAATTTATCAAATGCACTATCTTTTTTTTCTCGCATTTGTGATATCCCATTCTTTTAGTGCAAGCCTTTCTTTTTTCTCACCACATTCTGCATTCTTCATTTAGAGGCTCTGTTTAGTTATCTGAAATTCCAATCTTTGAAGGATCCTTCAAAAATTCCTACTTTCTTGGTGGAAATGTTCCGTTCTTCATGTTCCCTAGCTCATTTTCTCCCTGATCGCTGTCCAGCCACCAGTCACCCTTTTCTCGTTACTCCTTACTCCTAGAATATGAGTCAACTTGACTTACAAACTTTCATACTGTGGCCATGCCATGCCTTTCTTCCAGGGAAATCAACCTTTAGATTGCTAGTTGGTCAAATATGTTGAGTGAAAGTCTCAATAGTTTCTCTTCTCTTACTGAAAACACATTGTGAGATTTTTTTTTCTGAATTGTAATTTGTCGTTAAAGCTCCAAAAGAAAATCAATACAGACTTTTATGTACTAACGCTATAAGAAAAGAATTTTTACTCAGATTAAGATCAAAAAGTGTGCCCTAAGTGAAAGAATATTGGCATAATTTCAATTTAGTTTTTTGCTTATAATCTCTTACTTAGAAATTCATATTCTCTTGCCATGCCTAAACATGTTAAAAATATGTAAGAAGATGAAATTCCTATCACTTCTTCAAAATGATAGGTTAGACAACATTTTGATCTTTCTACACTTCACTTTATGCTACAATATTTGGTAATTCTCAAACAATATATAGATATGATCCCTTTTGATCTCACTCATTCTCTGTCTCTTTGTGAGGCTTTCTGTAAAGACAACAACATTCTTTTGAGATTCATTCTATGTAAAGACAGACTCATTTTATGAATATTTCTTATTTCTAAAACAAATAAGAATCCTCACAAGAAACTCACTTTCTTGCCTAACAAACTGATAACCATCCTAAAATAAAGTAGAATGCCATGGCAAAGAGTGGAAAATAAAATCATTCTTGAAAACTTTCTAAATTTCTAGTCACTAAAAAAACACATAGAGAAATAAAATTGATTTAGTTTTTTTTAAACTGTCTTGGGGACTGAACCCAAGGCTTGGCATATGCCAGGTAAGTGCTCTACCACTGAGCTGCAGAAACGAATCATTTTTATTTCATCTATTAATGTATTGTCATAGAGTGATAATTTTCTCTTTGCAACAATTGATAACTTCCATGCATATATATTTATCTCTCCTATTTTTAAATGTTTTTTTCATGCTTTGAAAATTATATAAAAGCAAGAATAATGTGAATAGTAGTTAGAGGAAGCAAAAGATTATACAGAATTTTGGTCTATTATCTTGTGTTTAGGATCATAAGGAAAAAGAAGTTTCATTATTAGGAAAATGGGGTAATAGGTAAAATATAAAAAACACCATTTACTAATATTATAGAAGTACAGGTTTTTTGAACAATTATGTTAAAAACAATTTAATATATAATTTTATAACTAAATACAAATCATAAACTACTATCACTAACAACATAAAATAGGAATGTTAATTAAATTTTTGTAATTTCAACTCAACAAAACTATAATTTTCTTTTTTCTGAAGATATTCCAAGACCACAAAAATTTGAATGTCTTGGAACACCTGCAAACCAGGCAGGAAAGAAACAAAGATTTTAAAAATAGGCAGATGGAGAAACTTCCCAAATTTTCTTTGTCTTTTAGGCATGAAGTATATAGGAATACTCGGTTTATTTCCTTAAGTGGAAAAAAGTTTAAATGTGTAAATATTAAAATAATTTAAGCCTGTATATTTTGATCAGAAGTTTAAGCTAAAAATTAAATGCCAAAAAAATAGAGAATAAGTAATTATATTGTAAATGAGTATTGGAATCTTTTTTTTAATTGTTGTGTTATTTTTTTAAAAAAGAAAAAGTTGTTTAACTCATGTTTTGTGGTAGAAGAGCTCAGTTATTTTTCTAGACAATTCTGAGAAGACAGAATTTGCTTTAAAGGACATGAGTGTGAGGCTAATAGTAGGGTAAATAATTGAAGCTAAATCTGTGTGTGTGTGTGTGTGTGTACAGAGAAAACGAGCCAAAAGTGAATAAAGAAAATGTGATATTTACACACCATACAGTATGAGCCTACCATAAAGAAAGATAAACTTGAGTCACTGGTAGGAAGATATATGCATCTTCAGATCATAACATTAAGCGAACTAAATCAGACACACAAGATCAAATATCACATTGTTTCTCTTACAATGGAAACCTGGAGTGAGAATAAAGAGCAAAATAGATACTTAATAGAAAGTAAGATGATAGAGCATTCTAAAGTAGAACAGGATCGGATCAAGAGATGGAGGGAAGAGGAGAAGGAAAAGAGATAAAGGGATGGAAAAAAGAATTAGGATGTGTTACATACCAACTTCACATAAGAAAGGTAAACATGGTGTACTGTAAACACGGACAAAAATAGGAACAGGATTAGGGGATGGGCAGAGGGAGGATGGGAAGGGAAAGGGACAGAAAAAGAAATTAAGATGTATTGGGTATGTGTGTTGTCAATCAGCTGAGGGTTCTTTTGCTCACTTCATTTGGAAATCAAGAATCAGCTAAATACAGCTCTGCTAGCAGTTCTGATATTACTAGATGCCAGCTGCTGGTCCCTGTCATGCCATCCATCACTGATGCCAGCTTGTGCTGGACACTGTAGGTTGACTCTGCCAGGCTGTAGGTCACTGCTACTGGTCTGCGCTGGCTGCTGGTCTCAGGAGCTCTTCAGTATTACCAACTCTGTTTATCCACTCTGTCCATACTACTCAGGATGGAAATCCTAAGTAGATTCATAGGACTTTTGGAGCCCATACTACCTGAATAATAAAACACAAGGAGGTTTACAGGAACATCAAAGTAAGTTTTTATTTTAAGAGGGCCTGTGCTGCAACACAGGGTGGGTGGTACACAAGAGGAGCCCTACTACAGTAAAACCCAAGCAGTGCCTTGGAAGTGTTTCTTCTGAACCAGTTTTCTGACCTGTTTCAGTGAGGGTGAAGGCAGAGACCAGGGAAATTCTAGAAGGCTTGCTGCCAGTGTTGGGTGTGGCAGAAATGAGAGGCTCAGATCTTAGAAATGAGAGGCCCTTCCTGATCTTAGTTACTTCTGGGTGTCTACTCTGTTCTGCAAAATGCAATGATGTCAACTGAAGTGGGTGGGGTGGGGAAAGGGCCCCATGCAGCCTGGCTGCACTCATCTGCAGGGGGAATAACACTTTGATAGCCAGGGAGGACACTGGAGCAAATTGTCCCACTCTTTTTGGGTACAGGGGGAGCAAAAGGAGCAAGGGCGAGGGGCAGACAGCCACTGGCCATTTCCAGTGCAAGGGCAAATGAGAGAGACAGGCACATGCCATCTGTCTCATATGTACTGACTTCCCACAAGGAATGTAAGGATTATATACTACATACGTGTACTAACAAACTAAAGTTTTTAAAAATCCTTTCGATAGGTTTTGTCCTTTGCTTCACTTAAAAAGCCAGTGTGGAAGCTAACTTTCTTTTAGGGAAGCAACAGTTGACCAAATTAGAAAAATAAGAAGGAAAGGGGACCCAGCATCAATTCAGAAAGAACTAGCAGCCAATTAAAATGAAGTGATCTGTGGATCACTTCTGTGGAACCTCAAAAGAAGATCATTATGATAAAAACTGTGAAATTCTAAGCAGTTTACAAGTAGCTTAATGCACAGAGGAATGGCAGATTATTTCTCAGCCAAATGATGGCAATAAAATCAATGTATAATAAAAACACCCAAACGTGTCTGTATAGTGAATACTTAATGATTGATCTCTACAATGACAAGACTATTTGCTCTTAACAGCAATAGTATGTTTCTGTTGATGGTTTTCTTGAGGTGTTTGGGATCAAACTCAGGACATCCTTCATGCTAAACAAGTGCTCTACCAATGAGCTACATCTCCATCCACTTACAATAGTAATAATAATAATAGAATATAAATGTTATTTTTTTCTCCAGGGAAATCTCTTAAATACATTTTTCATTTTGCATATGAAAAAATGACAAATAAGGTAACTAGGATCAAATTTATAAACTCTTAAATTGTAAGTTATGCTTATAAAATACATTTACTTATTTATTATGGATAAATAACACGTAAGTCTCCTGATTCCACATTCTCTCATCATTTGAACCCCTACTTGTTTCCTGGGTGCAATCAATGGGTCTCTTCTATAAGTACAACAGCTCAACTTTGAGTCCACAGAGCATTCTGCTTGAGTGTGGCTCTTTTTCCAGTCCCTTCAGCATTCCTAGGAGCAGGTCAGAAAAGCAAATCTCAGAACCTCCTAGACCTAATAAAGCAAATTTTGCATTTTAGCAAGATCTATGGATAACCCTTACATATTTTATAATTTGAGAACTTTTGCCTTATAATACTACTTCTTAAACTTGTCTCTACACAAATGTATTAGTGGAGATTATTCAGAGTAATAGAATTTATTAATGTAAATATAGATGTATAATACAGATATATAGCTATATAAATGTGGGGTACCTATAGCTATAGCTATCTAGAGTGAAATTTATTATTAGGAATTGCCTCACACAACACTGGAGGCTGATAGTTGCAAGGTCTCCTGGATGCATGTTAGACTCACCTGTGTGAGTCTAAATCATGTGATAGACTTCAAAGGATGATGAGTAGAAGCAACAGTGGTATAGATTCCATTATGAGACTGGAAGTGCTGAAAATCTGAAGCATCAAGGATAAGAGCCAATATCCCAGCTAAAGCCCTCAAGCAGAGAGTGAACTAAAGTTTCATCTGCCTTATTGTTCCATTTAGCTCCCTAAAGGCATTGGATGGCTCCCAGTCATGTTGGAGAGCTGTCTACTTTACTGAGCCCAATAATTTACATGCTGATCTAGTGCAGAAAGTACCCCTGCAGCCAGCCTCAGATATAACATTTAACCTCATATCTGGGCATCCTGTGGCCCAGTCAAGTGGACACAAATTATAAACTGTTACAGCAAGAGATTTCTTTAAAAAATGGTTAGACTGTGGGTAGACCACTTGTGTCACATGTGCAAGTCTCTGGATCTTATCCCTAGTATTTCAAAAATAATTTAAAAATAATAAGAAGGAGGAGTGGAGGGGTTGGAAGGAGGCCAGGGGAATAGGGATAAAATAAGAACCAAGATACATCATGTAAAGGTACAAGTTCCCAAAGATGAATGTAACCGTATTGTATACCTGAAATATACCAATAAACCTAAAGAAACAAAAAAATAAAAAGAAAATGCTAGAGTTCTGTCTAGGTTAATATTGTGCAGATAGGTCACAATATCAATGTTTTTTAAGATTTTAGAGATTATAAGTGCAGCCTACATTATTTGCAAATAAGTGGCTTGAAAGAAACACACACACATATGAAGAATATTTCATTTTGCACCTCTCTTGTCTCTGGCTCCAAGTTGTAAGGCAACCCTGCATAAAGTGTTCTGCCTCCTGTCTTCCTCCTTGCCTTTCTGTCTTCCTCATATGATTGAAGCCATGGAACTAAGTGATCCCTCAGGTATGATAGATGATCACATTTATTTTCTTCTTTTCCTCTCCTCATATAGCACATTTAAATATTTTTCCTGAGCCAAACTTTAAGAGAGTAATTTTGTCTATAATTAATAAGATTGTTGTTCTGTGTTGGAAGAACAAAAGACCAGAGAGGTACCCTACCCAGATGTCCTTTGTACATGAAGTGCTTCTTATAGGATGTAGTAGCAATAGGTTTAAGAGTAAATGAATAGGGCTGGGAATTTAGCTCAGTGGTTCTGGTGCCTTCCTCACAAGCACAAGTTCCCAAGTTCTATCCCCAGTACCAAAAAAAAAAAAAAAAAAAAATAGTAAATGAATAAAAATTAGACTATGAACTACATAAAATTTATGTGCAGAATAGTAGAAAGGATGAGCTTTAGTTTGCTACTCTTAAAATATTTGAAAAATAATATGATATATGTCAAGCATCCGAAAGAGTTACGTGTTTTCAAGAGTTTGTGTGTGTATGTGTGTGTGTGTGTGTGTGTGTGTGTGTGTGTGTGTAGAAACAGGCCTGCATTTATATGGATATATATTTTTTAAATTATAAAATTAACTTTTATTAAAGCTAGAAAAATATTAGATTCAAAGAATATTGGATACTTCAAAGTAGTCACTTCTGGGAAGCTCTAAACATATTCCAATCAGGTTGTCATCACATGTAACAGCTTAGGAATTTCTCTGTAGAACTGATCACAGGTTTTCTTTTGACTATTCTCTGGGGTGGTAAAACTTTCTTATAGAAAATCAATTTAATCCTTAAAGCTTAGTCCAAATATAATTTGAATTGGTGCCAAATTTGGCATAATGCCTCCCTGCTTAGGCTTCACTGAAGAGCACATTCCTGGTAGCAAAAGTACTTCAGTATAAAGCTTTTTCACCTATAGAATGGGCCCATGAAATGAATGAAAATGCTATGCTGTGATAAGCACTACTTAACACATTGGGAAAAAAATTACGTACACTTTACCTACACTTTATTCTTCAAAACTGGAATGGGAATGCAATGGAATGTAGGAAATACTTATTTTAGCCTTGGAAAGCAAACTTATCAATCACTCATTAGATATATGATACATTCCTTTGAGTAAGCCAATAAAAAGATCAATTAGCAAAATCAAATCTCACTCTAACAAAACAACAAGATAATAGTTTTTTCTTCACTATATTTAGAATTCAGTTTAATTTCTAGATGTCTATTTGGAATAAGCCCATTTTAAAGAAAATCATTATTGATAATTTTGAAAGAATGTTGACATTTAAATATATTTCTCTAATTTATTTATTTATTTATTTATTTATTTTTGGTACTGGGGATCAAACTTGGGTCCTTGTGCTTGCAAGGCAAATGGCGGAACCACTGAGCTAAATTCCTGGCCCCCTTGTCTCTATTTTAAATGTGAGTTACTTTTCTCAGATAGTTTAAAAGTGGAGTCCATTACTTCCAGCTTCAATTTATATTTCCATAGGTAGTAGCACTATTCTAATCAACCTAAGGAGAAAATTTATGATTCTGCCTCTTGTATCCTGATGCCTAGTCAGTCCCTAAAGGGGTTTCATTTTTTCTTTATAGCATTGGAAATTCCATGTTGACCAGTGGGACAAACCGTGACAGCAATGATCAGATTCAGACAATGGCAGAGAGCAGAAAGACCATCATTCTGAGCTCAGGAAGATGGTGGAGTGTTGATCAGTAGAGAGATAAAGTCTCCCCAAGGTTGTTGTTGAGAATTAAGCCCACTGTTAGAGTGAAGAGAGTTACTGTAGTAAAGACTCAGTGGACTACAGCAGTTGGTGAGTGGTTTGAATCAGCATCTCCTACTAGAAGCTGGACTTGCTGTGTTGGAGGGGCAACCAGATACCATCCTGAATCTCAGTGAACTATGGCTGGCTTGCTGAGATTAATTGACTTGAATCTGCATGTTGCTGTATAGGTTATCTACTGCTGACAGCAGAGACATGTAAAGTGTACTTTTTTTCTTTTATTCTCCTTCCTCTCCCTCCTCCCTCCTCCTCCTCTTCCTCCTCCTCCTCCTTCTTCATTTCTCTCCTTTCTTGTTCCTGTCCTTCTCCTGTATTGTTTTTTCTTGACTGTTATTTGTATAAGAGCATGAATAAAGTTTCTAATTTTCCTGTTGCTGTTCATTTTAGTTCTTGTTTTTGTTTCTTCCTTCTCTCTTTTAATCCTGTCTTCACCAGTTTCCCGAACTTTACATGATCTTACAGTGTCCTCCTGCCCGAATTCTAACTTTTACCTCTCCTTATATTTCTCCATCTTGCTCCCCCCAACTCTCTCTAAGTCTTCTTCCCAGAGGGTAAATTCCCTATACTGAAACACTTATTTAATGTGAACATATTTCTGGTTGGTCCTTGATTTTGATATATAACCACAAATCTAGTTCATGAGGTTAATGATGAAATACTGTCACTACAATTTGTAATTTCTAAGCAACATTTGATGCTATTGTTGATGCTGATTGTATTACTTTGGCCAAGTTTACAATATTGTTCTAGTCAGTTGTCCTTCCTTGTAAAACAAAACTGAGATTGCCTAAGTGTCATTACAGACTCAAAACCCAAAGATCAACTATACCTGGAAGACACCTCTGAGAATTAATCATTCCCTTAGTGTTCTAAATATACCAGCAATAAAGATACTCACAATAAGCAGTATATAAGTTTCAACCCAGGAATTAAAGCATCAACAACAAAAAATAAATAAAAATAAAAAGACACCTAAACAAGACACCAACTGAGACTTCCAGCTCACCAAAGGCAAACTCAGGGGGCAACAAGGTGGAACAATCTGAAAGTCAATGACCAAGACTCCCTGAACTGATAACAAAGGAAGTAACAAAACAGATGAAAGAGTCTCTAGAAAAAAATCAAAATAGAAATAATTTCCCAAATATCTACTGAGATGGTGACTAGAATAAAAGAAACATAACAGAAATGAAATTTAAAAAAATAAAGAAGCTCCAGAATACGGTGGCATCCATTAATGACCAGGATAAGAAAAAAATGGACTCCATGAAACAAAGACAGATAAATAAGAGATTAAAAACTCCATTGAAAGTATATGGATCAGAATGACCAATGTTAGGACAGAATATCATATAGAAGACAAGACTAGGGTTAGTGCTCATGAAAAGAGACATTTCTTTTAAAAAACAAGATACTGTGAGAAATCGATCTATCAGCTTCTAGAAGATGCAAAGAAGAATAAAAGAAGATTGATAAGCATCAATGAAAAAGCAAGAGATAGTGTAAACAGCATAAAAACCTGTTCACAGAAGTAATGTCAGGAAATTTCCCAAGAAGGGGGAAAGATTTTAACATACAGATGAGTGAGGCATATAGCACTCAAACTAGCTACTATCAAAAAAATCTTCACCTAGGCATGTAATACCAAGATTCCAGAAATCTAGCAGAAGAACAAAATATTAAAAACAGTTAGAGAAAAGAAATAAATCACATACAAAGGAAAGCCCATGAGAATCACAGCAGCATTCTCAATATAAATCTTCAAGTCAAGAAGAGCCTGGAGTGAAGTACTTCAAGCCCTAAAAAAAAAACAACTTCCAACCCAGATTGATGAATCCTACAAGACTATCTTTCAAAATTTATGGAGAAATAAGATACTTTCATGATAAGGAACACCTGAGGAACTTCCTGAATGTAAAAGCAGCACTTCAAACAATTCTAAACAATATCCTACAAAAAGACAATGAGGACTACAACTCTATGAACTCTGACAGGAAGAAGCCATCAGGAGAGTCAAGAAATTAAATGAAAAGAGGGAAAATAAAAAAAGAGCCAACAACAGGAAAATAATGAGCCAATACATATCAGTTATAACCATTAATGCTAATGGTCTCAATTCACCAGTCAAAAGAAATAGGCTGGTAGAATGGATCAAGAAACAAGATCCAATAACATACTTCATACAAAAATCACACTAAATTCAAAAATAAATTTATAAACTGAAAGTCATGGGATGGAAAACACTACTCCATGCAACAGGAACCCAGAAAAATTCAGGGGTAGCTATCCTATTTTCAGACAAAGTGGATTTCAAACTGAAATTACATAAGAGACACAAAGAAGGTCACTACATTTTTGTAAATACAACAATACAAGAGGAAGAAATGACAATCATAAATATATATACACCAAATATTAGTACATCCAACTATATAAACAAATATTAATGAATATAAAAATTCAAATAATCACTAATACATTAGTAGTGGGGAACCTCAATACCCTACTGGCACAAATAGGCAGATCAACTAGATAAAAATATCAACAAAAAAACACTGCAACTGAACCAAACTTTTGAACAATTGGACTTAACAGATGTCTACAGAGTGTCCAACACCACAAAATCAGAAGACACATTCTTCTCACCTGCTCACAGTTCATTCTTAAAAATAGACACATGCTAGATTATAGAATATGTTTAAGTAAATGCAAAGGAACTGAAGTTTTCCATTGTATATTGTCAGACCATAGCACAATGAAATTGGAGAACAATAGCAGAAGAAACCACAAAAACTTCATAAACACATAGATCTTGAATAACACCATTCTGAAAAATGAATTCATCACAGAGGAAATTAAAGAAGAAATGAGACAGTTTCTACAATTAAATGACAATGCCAATATAACATACTGGAATTCATGGACACAATGAAAGCAGAGGCAAATTCATAGCAGTGAATTTAGGAAAACAGTGACCATATTAGGAAAACAGTGTGAGCTCAAATAAGTAACCTAATGCTGATCCTCAAGCTTCTACAAAAATAAGAGAAAGATAAATCAAAAGCTCATGCAAAGGGAGAAATTTTAAAGATCAGAGCAGAAATCAATGCGATGGTGACTAAGAGAACTATACAAAAAATTAACCAATTTAAGACTTGATTCTTCAAAAGAATAAGTAAAATTAACAAACTCCTAGCAAACCTTATCAAAAAAGGAAAGAAAAGGCTCAAATCCATGTAATTAGGGTGAAAAGAGTGAAATTACAACAGATCCAGCAGAAATCCAAGGGATCATTAATACCTACTTTGAGAACCTGTACTCCAATAAGATGAAAAACACAGAAGAAATGGACAGATTCCTAGATACACATGAATTAACAAAGTTTAACCAAGAACATATAAAAATTCTAAACAACCTAATATCAATCAATGAAATTAAAAATATAATTAAAAACTTATCCAAAGAAGAAAAACATAGGTCCTGATGGCTTCACTGCTTAATTCTACAAAAAAAATTTATAAAAAAGCTCCTGCAAATGTTTCTCAGACTCTTTAATGAAATCAAAATGGAAGCAATACTCCCAAATCATTCCAGGAAGCAAGCATTACCTTGATTCTAGAAGCGGAGAAAGGCTCAACCAAAAAAGAGAGAACTGCAGACCAATGTCTCTAATGAACATTGATTCAAAAATCCTCAAGATACTGGATAACAGAATGCAGAAGATTGTTAAGAAGATTATACACCTTGACAAAGTAGGATTCATTCCAGGGTTACAAGGATGGTTCAATATATGTAAATCAATAAATGTAATACACTATATTAACAAAGTCGAGGACAAAAACCATATGATCATTTCAATAGATGCAGAAAAAGCATTTGACAAAATTCAACATCCATTCATCATAAAAACCATACAGACATTGGAATAAATGTTCTTTATCTCAACCTGATAAAAGCCACTATGAAAACCCAACACCTAACATAATACTAAATGGGCAAAAATTGTAAACTTTCACTCTAAAATCCAGAACAAGATAAGGATGTACACTATTACCACTGGAAAATGGAAATGGTTCAGAGAATAGAAAGACATATCTTGTTCTTGGGTAGGAAGAACCAATATAGTGAAAATGGTCATACTTCCAAAACTGCTATATAGATTCAATTCAATACCAACTGAAATGTCAACAGCATAGTTCTCAGAACTAGAGGAAACAATCCAAAAATTTATTTGTAGAAGGAAGCTTAGAATAGCAAAAGCAATTCTAGGCAACAAAGACATGGTAGGGGCTACCGCAATCCCCAACTTTAAACTCTACTATAAAGTCACTGTGATAAAAACAGCATGGTACTAGCAAAGAAAAAGACCTGAGGGTCAATGGAACAGATTAAAAGATGCAGGATCAACTCAAGACATACTCAGCCACCTCATTTTTGACAATGGAGCCAAATACCCTTACTGGAGGAAAGACAGCTTCTTTAATAAATGGTGCTGGAAAAACTAGGTTTCAACTAGCCAAAGATTAAAACTAGACACAGATCTTTCACCGTGCACTAAATTAAAATAAAAATTGATCAACGATCTAAATATTAAAACAGGAAGACTAAACCTGCTGGAAGATTGGTTAGGTACAACTCTTGAAGACATTGGCATAGGAAAATATTTTATGAACAAAAGCTCAGTCACAAGGGAACTAGCCAAAAGAATCAACAACTGGGATCTCATCTTATTAAAAATCTTTTGCACAGCAAGATACTCCACCAACAGAGTGATGAGACAACCCACAATATATAAAAATATTTTTACCAGCTGTACCTCAAAGGACTACTATCTAGAATATATAAAGAACTTAAAAAAATCAGATCCCTCAAATTTAAAAACCCAATCCAAAAATGGGCATCAGAAATGAATAGACATTTCTCAGATGAAGAAGTAGTAATGGCAAATAAACACATGAAAACATATTAAACACCATGGGTCATTTGAGACTTGCAATGACAACATTGAGATTCCATCTCACTCCAGAAAGAATGGCTGCTGTCAATAAATCAACCAATAACAAATGCTGGTAGGGCTGTAGGGGGAAAAAGGATCCTTTCTCCACTGTTGGTGAGAGTATAGACTGGTGCAACCATTGTGGAAATCAATGTGGAGATTCTTCAAGCAACTAGGATTAGAGGTCCCATTTGACCCAGCTATTCTTCTGGATATGTTCCTGAAAAAAATTAAAAGCATCATACCACAGCAATATATGTGCACCCATGTTTATAGTGGCACAATTTGTAATAGCTAAATCTTAGAAGGAGCCCAAATACCTATCAACTGGTGATTGGATAAAGAAGATTTTTTTATGTAAAATGGAGTTCTACTTAGCCATAAAGAGAGACAAACTGAACACATTTATAGCTAAATAGATGAACCTTGAGGCCAAACTCTTAAGCAAAATAAATAGGACACACATGAGTAAATACCAAATTGTTTCTCTGGTGTGAGAAACTGAATGTGTAAATAAGGATCAAAATGTATAGATATTGTGAAATAGAAAGAAAATGTTCAAAAGGGAATTGGAACTGGAGAGGAGGAGAGAAGTGAAAGGAAAAAATGGAAAAAAAAGATGTTGTAAATAGGGAGGGGTGGAAGGGTTGAAGAAAGGAAAAGGGAAAGGGAAAAATCAGAACCAAGTTTTATCATGTACATGTACAAATTCCCCATAATGAATGTGATCATAATGCATACCTAAAATGTATCAATAAACTTAATGAATAAAAAAATCTTGATATCAATCTTCTTGTTTCTAGTACGGACAGGATACTTTCAGTCCAGAGTTTTACAGTCACCAATAATTTGCTAAAATTCTCTTCATTTCCAGGTAATTTGGATTCTCTATCATGAAACAAAATTAAGACAGCTACATTTCTTTTTTAACCAATTTATATGATTACTCAATTTCTCATAAAATGGATAAATAAACTCAAGCCTCCCCACTCTTCCTTAAGTATAATCATACCCTGATATTCAGTGTCAACCACACCTTAACTGATGATTCCAGTGTTATTTACCAGGTTGCCTTCCTCTATTCTGTGTTTTATTTCAAACAGATTTGAGCAGTACCATTAGCAGGATTTTTTGTCATTCTATTCTCTTAGCCTGTAACCATAGTTATCACACTTCAAGTTTATATTTTTCTACTTTTGTGATGCTTTGTCTTAATAAAAATCTCCTCCCTTATTTGGTAGTTCTATCTTCCTCATTTGATTCATAGAGCAAATGAATTTTCCTTCAGTTTTTACTTATCAGATTACATTTTTCTATGCTTTGAGTTATCTTTGTCTCCCCATCTAGACTGAAAACTGACTGAAGACTGAAACAACTCACTTATTCCCTTGCATTCATAAATTCTCAAGTATCTGTTTTGTTGAACTAAAGAATGTAGAAATGACATACAGAATGTTGGTCTACTTAGTTTCATAAGAAGATGGTAGTTGCTATAGAATATCAGAAATTATATGAAGAGAGAATATTTTGATGATCATTATTGTCTAGCCAGGCCCCTTCTCTAGAGAAGTCACAAATAAAGGATCAAAAGCATCTATTCAATTCCCCAAACTACAGGAAATATACATATGACCCAAACAAACAGCTCAATATCTCAGAATTAGTTTTCTTTTTCTGAAAATAGAGATGGCTTTGCCTATCATATTCAATGTGGTTATTGACCCACTCACAGAGTTTAAAAAAATATGTAAATTAAATGTAATAATATCCAAGCAATTTATAAACTTTGAAGTATTATAAAAATGGAAATATTTAAGAAAACTGGAAGGAAATGAAGACTCACCTCCTCAAATTTATAATTGCATAAATGTCAAATGACGTCTTACTGAAAAACTTATCTAGTGTGATACTAAGGGTACAAATCTTTTTTTTTCCTTTCCTCTTATTTCATTGGTAATTCACGTGTTATGTGTAGTCATTTATGTATCATAAATCTTTAAAGACCATTAATCATCACTTTAAAAAATGTGAATTAAGTGGGGAAGTCATTCAATTTAGGTCCAGTGGGATCACTTAATATCCAATTGTTTTTCTCCTAATTCATGTGACCCTGAAACACCACATATCTTCTCCAGATGTCACTGGCTATCAATCACCAAAGGACAATTTTTATTTGAGCCTATATTTTTAACCAGTAAATGAGTTTACTTCATATTTTCCAAGTTAACCATCAAAAATAGAACTAATACACAAACAAAAATATTAAATATGAAAGAATTAGAAACAGTAAAACAGAATACACACCATTAAGAAAATCTCATGCCTTGTCAGACATTAAGGGGATTTTACCTATGCTTAGTCCATTGGGTGTTGCTTTAACAAAATACCTGAGGCTGAAGACTCTATGGAGAATAGAAGTTTATTTAGCTCACAGTACTGGAGGCTCAGGAGTGTGGTACCTGCATCTTCTAGCTCTGGTGAAAATCTTATGGAAGATGGCATCAGATGGCTGGAAAAGATGTAAAAGAGTTATAATAAGGCAAGATAGAAAACAAGAGAATGAAGAGAGGCCAGACTGTTCACTTGTAACAACTTACTTTGGAAGGAACTTATCTTCTCCTGGGAGACTCAGCCCACTCTTGAGAGGCCAGCACTGATCCCTTACTGAAGGCAGTCATGACTGTCAATGACATAATTACCTCTTCCTAGGCTCCACCTCCTAAAAGCCCCACTACATTTCAATGCCACCATACAGGAACCAAGGTTTAAGCACAGGAATTTTGGGGCCAAACCATATCCAAAGTATAACACCTTCAAGAAGGCAAAACACAACATATCTGAGGGAAAGGCAGAGGCAAAAGGAAAGGAAATTATTTTAAGGGAAGTCACCCTATGTGGGAAAGACTGGTTCTGCAAACTTTGTCCAACTTCTTCTCCTGATTCTTTATCTTCCCCTTGCAAGAAGCTCCTACATTTTTCTTCATCACTCACATACAACCTGCCATATTCTCCCTACTCCATTCCCCCTCTTTTTGTTTTGTTTTTGAGTCAGGACAGAAATTTTCAAGATTTTGAAAGAAAAAATGGTATATGATTTTTTTAATTGAAAAGCATGTAAAGATTATTTGGTTTAATTTCAATGGGAAAACCACTAAATTATCTGTCATCTGTATTCTTCCCTATTCTCAGTTCATGGATTCTGTTTTCAAAATTAAATATCCTTTTCTCTCCCTTTTATGTCTTTGGAGTAATTTTTCTGACACATTTTTGTTCATCTTTCCTGACAGGGGAAGTGCTGGAATAGAAAACACCGCACACCCAGTCAGCACATAGATGTTATTTATAACAGTATCAGTAATGAGGAGAGCCATGTACATTTGCATTTTAAACTCTTAATAATATTTTAAGAAATCTGTATGAAGTGTGCATTGTTATACTCTGACAAAGAGTTTGAACGTCTATAAACTTAATATATAATAGAATATCTATAAAATGAACTTCTATAAACTTCAAGTAGTAGGCAGATAACAAGGAAATTGAAACAAAATAAATAAATACTGTATATTTATTAGACCCACATACACAAATAAAAAGATGTCAAGAACTGTAGAAATATGTGCTCCATTTGGTGACTTCCTTATAAAAGCTCACCTTTATATATTATTTTATATTTGACTTTGCCACAAGAAGAATCTTTTAAACACAATATTTGCAAAATCTCTATTTGTAGGCTATATTTTAATTCCTTTAGTTTTCAATGTTAAGTATTTCTTATTGGAATGAATTTGTCAAAATAGGGGCAAACTTGATTTCAGTATTATTTACTCATAATAATGGAAATGACTTCACATGAATATAGATTGATTTGGGGCTTTAAGCTTTTGCTTAAGCAAAAAGTTAGGGCACCAGGATGGTTCTGTTATTCAAGCTGAAAATTTTAATATCAGCTGAATTACCTCAGTTAAAATGGCTATTTTTTAACACAGTACCTATTTAATTCATATATGCATTAATAAATCTATTTTGGCTATTTCTAAGTATAACTTTAAAAAGAAGAATGAAGAATCTAGTAAAAGGACAGGAGATACATGCAATTAAGCATGCTGTGAAGGGAGAGATAAGAAGATAATTACTTCAATAAGATCTCTGCCCAGAAAACACAAAATCTAGTTCCTTTCATGAGATTTTTATTTTTGGTTTGTCCAGTTCTGACCAATAGGACATTATAAGAATTCTGGTGGATCACGGTAGAAATCCTCCCTCCCACCTCCACCTCTGTATGATAGAGAGAGAGATAAGGAGTGGGAAAGGGAAAGAGAATGAATGAGAATATCAGAGACAAAGAAAGCTACAGTAAGATAGAGACGGATAGATAGAAGAGGTTGTGCTTGCTGCTTCCTGGCTTTCTTATTCCCTTGGATGGCAGTTTTTGGAAACATGTTTTGAGATGCTGCTTTTTCATAGAACCACTAGTAAAGGTAGAAAGAAGCAAGAGACACCGGCATCCCTGCCCAGATGAGCATTCCTAGAATAGTATACTTTCAGCTATAGTGATGCAAGAATAACACATAATTACTGTTATGGTTCAGATAAATGTACATCCTTGGACCATATTGTAAATGTCACATTGTTTGAAGATGGTGGGACTTGTAAGAGATGGGGCCAAGTTGGAGATCTTTCAAACATTGAGGGCATGTCCTAAAAGAGGGTAGAGAACCCTCAGCCTCTTCCTTTCTTTCCTTTTCACTACCTAGCCATGAGGTAAGTGATTTTGCTCTGCCATGAGCTCCCATCCTGATGTGCTGCCTTCCCCAAAGCAGTGGGGCCAAAATCATGGACTTGAATCTCTCTCACCAAAATAAACCTTTGTTCACTTAGAAGTTGACTGTCTCAGGTATTCTTTATAATAGCAGAAACTTGACTAGTACGATTAGTATCCAGTTGATTTAGGGTCATGTATTCTATTACTGCTGCCAAAATTGTCCCATCCATTAACAAAGATAAACTGAGTATTATACAGTGGTACTTCAGTTCATGAACTTAATTCCTTAAATTTTCCCTTATGGTTCAGTGTAAATAAGGATAATCTGTTCTGAACTGTATGTATTTTTTAGTGATTAAAATATCAAAGTGCATTACAGTAGAGTATGAAGAGAGAGAACACTACCCTTGCTTGTGGCAATTTCTGACATGGAGAGCAGGAAGTTGGGTGAAGAGGAGGCTATTGTTTGGAGACAATGTTCCCCTGCATAAAGACATTGGGCAGATCTCTTTCAACAATTTCCTCTCTTCTTTGTCTCTCAGCTAAAGGGTCAGTTGTGCTTAAAAATATGTCCATTGTCACTTGTTTTCTCCTGTGCTGCATAACCTCTGGAAATGAGAGACCATGTTAACCTTCATCAGATTCAACACTCTGTTTATTACAGTTATGTTATTATGGTGTTTCTCTAAGTCCTGGCACTTATTCCATTTTTCCATAATGGATTTTATGACATCACTGCTAACCTCTTCCCTGGCTTCCTCTTCCTCAGTAGAATGCCCCTCAACAAGTGCCTTCTGCTGCTGACCTTGGAGTGCAGCAAGTTCTTCCATCATCAGCTCCTCCATACGGGCCTCAACAAGCTCCTATATGTTTACAACATCAATGTCCTGACCCATACTATTGCCCATGGACACAATCTCCTCCACTACTTGTGAATCAGACCCTTCAAAGGGACGTTCAGTGACACATTCTGGCAGGAGTTTCCCCCAGGCCGAGTTTAAGGTTGGGTATATAACATATCCCTAGGCTTTGCCAGTTATGTTGATGCATTGGAGAAGATTGAAATATTTCTTCCACAACTCTTTCAGCATCATGGACCGTCTCCACAGTGACATTAAAATACCTGGTAAAGAGTGCCTTTGTGTACAGCTTCTTGAAGCTGCAGATCACTTGCTGATCTGCAGAAGAAGTGTTGTGTTAGGGGGAGGAACTTGACCTTTATGAAGTTATACTCAGCGTCCATATCATCTATCAACTGCTGGAGGGTGTGCCAGCGGACTGTCCATCAGAAGGCACCATTCAGGGAGTTGGCTGTCAGAAGATGTTTCTTAACAGTGAGCACGAACACTTTGTGCAACCATTCCATGAACAAATGTCTTATGATCAAAGCTTTTGCATTGGCCCTCCATATGACAGGCAGCGTGGCCTTGTTCACATTTTGTTCCTTGATTGCATGAGGGGTCTGGCAGTGGCACAGCAGTAGTGGCTTAATTTTCAGAATGGCACTTGCATTCCTACACAGCAAATGGGTCAATTTGTACTTCATTGGTTTGTGCCCCCCGGCAGTGTCTTTTCCTTCTGCAGGATTTAGGTTTTGTTTGGCATCTTCTTCCAGAAGAGCCTGTTTCATCACAATTGAACACTTGTTGATTGATGTATCCTCTTGCCTTCATGAGTTCCATGAATTCTCTTGTGGGCTTATGTAGCAGCCTTGGAACTATAAGCCTCACCATGTCTTATCACACTGTGGATGTTCCTTCTTTTGTGGAATTTATCAAACAACTCTCTACTGGCTTTAAATTTATCACCTGTTGCACTTGTAAGGGGATTTTTGCAGTAAATCACCACACAATTTCCTAGCTTTTTCACATACCATAGCTTCACTAACACTATTACCTGCCAGCTGTTCTCATTCAACCACATTAATAAAAGTTTTTCTAACTCTTCCGGCATTCATGTCCTCTGCTTATTTAACATCATTACTCCTTTTGCAACATCAGCTCCTTTGATGGCATTTTTATTCTTAGCTGAGATTCTCAACGTCACCATCTTGCAGTCCAAGGCCAGATCAGTCAAATGAATATCACAATCATGCTTTTCTAGTATTTTATCTTCTTTAAAACCTTATTCTTACCATTGTTGTGCTACACTTTCTTGTTAGCTTCAATTTTGCCCTGGACATTCTTGTCCCCTTCATTACCATTCTGTACTTTCTTTTCACAAGCATGTTGCGCTATACATTCTTCAGAGCCACATTGGACTGAGTAATACTGGACAGTATAGTGTGTGCTTAGAAGCACACAAAAATGCTTCACAGAAACTGTGTATAGGCCTGCCTGCTACTACAATCTTGAGTAGAGGAAGCCACAGCCATGTCTCAGAGTGAGGTATTACCTTATAGCACAATTCTTTACAATTACTTTGTCCTGTTTTGTTGTCAAATAAGTAAAAGTTTATGAAATCTCTTATTTTCTCATTTCCCCCTCAATATAATAACTTTCCTTAATTCAACTAGGTTTAATTTGAAAATACCTTTAGTTACTCTTTGCACTAGGAATTAGGAAAGAGAGGATGGTGGTGGTGGTAATGAAAACAAGAGGAAGACATGATCCTTGCTCAAGAAAGCACTTGTTTTGTGAGAACAACAAATATTTGAACAAAAATTGCACTTTTAAACAGCATGAAAAATGCTAATAGTGATGCATTTAAGGATTTTCCTGAGAACATATAGCAGGAAGCACTCCATAGGACTCATTTAATCTTTTCTTCTCTAGCCTCATTTCAATATCCCTCTCATTCTAATTATCATAAGCTATTGAATCAAGTCAAATCAGAGAAGCCAATTTGAAAATATCAAATAGTATTTTATTTAATATAGACTGAGTAAGCATAAGTACTGAAAGCAAGATCAGGTGAGATGAATTGGAGAAGAATGGAAAGATATTATAAATCCAGGATTCGTAAAACAACCAGTTGAAAAATTGTAAGAGCCAAAGTTTATTAATGATTTATGACATGAAACATCATTGATTATAGATATCCTACTGGAAAGACTAAGCCAAGTATTTTACTCGTAAAGAAGGGGAGAAATAAGATAGAATTACAGAAGCAGCTAATTTTCAGAGCTACAAAGCAGATGGATGAATGATGACTGTTTTAATAGAACCTTGATGGGAGTGGCAGAAAAGTAACTGGAGTTACTTGCTTATGCTCATGGATTTGAGATCCCAGGTTCCCTAAGAAGAATTTAGAGACAGGGAGATGCATTAAGGAAGTTGAAATAAGAAAGTCAACTTGAGAAGTGATTTGGTCTTTCTTCTAGTGTATAAAAGACTGGGTCTTTTTTTTTTCTCCTTCCAGAGAGGATGAGGCTGAGCTCCCCTAAATGAAGGACACCACACATCAAGGAAGTTGAAAGAAACATGGGAAATATGGAGGTCAATTATATTACATTTCACAATGCTTTGTTCTTCTACTCAACTCCAGACCATTTAATCATGCAGAAAATTGGCAGATAGTTGATAGAGTCTAGATAATTTAAATTAAGAATCTTGAAGATATTAATGTTAGAAATTCAGCACAGAATTGTACACAACAAAAGTCATATGGTATGACCACGTTTGTTGCTAAGCTCTCTTGTGTTCATGAAGCTTCCTACTAATGTCATAGTGATTCTGTCTGTAAGGGACACCAAAGAATCAAAGTACCCAAGAAAAAGATTTAAATATCAAATTCAGACCCCAAAGAGATAAAGAGAAAATATTTTTTTAAAAACTAATCAACAATGAAAAAGTGAAAAAACATACATATAAAAGGGAACATTTAAAAATTTAGCAAGGTTGTAAAAATTCAAAACATGATAGCAGATATAAAAATCTTAGTACTTCTAGAAAATGAAGTTTAGACAATCTAGAAAGCTAGTATAAAGGGGCAGAAAAGACAGAAATTGGACAAAAAAAGCTTGTGTGGTTTTTTTTTTAATGCAGGCCATCTAATAGGGAAGTGGGAAAAATTCAACAAAAGAAAGAACAGACAAAGAAGTTTTTTAAAAATAAAGACTGCTCATTGAAATGTCTAAAACCTAAAGGTCATGCATTCCACAGTGAAAGAAAAAAGTGAGTGCTGAAGTCAATGGCTAGAAAACAATGTCAAGTAATTATAATGAAATTTTATAGCATGAGATTTGAAGGGAACCTACCTTACAGAGACAAGAGGAAGTGTCGTACAAAAATAAGATACAGTAATTATTCCAGTATTAAAATAATTATGAAATCTAAAAATCTAATAAAAATTCAAATATTCAAGGGAAAAGTTATTTTCAACATGAATTCTATAGCCATATATGTTAATAATTAAATATGCAGAAATTCTCCAAATAACTAGGATTAGTGGGCCCATTTGACCCAGCTATTCCCCTTCTGTGTATCTTCCCAAAAGAATAAAAAGTATCATACTACAGCAATATATGCACATACATGCTTATACCAGCACAGTTTGTAATAGATAAATCTTGGAAACAATCCAAATGCCCATCAACTGATGAATGGATAAAAGTCACATTTTTTTTTATATAATGGAGTACTCTTCAGCCATGCAGAAGGATAAACTTGAGACATTTGTAGGTAAATATGAGAACATACTCTTAAGTGAAATAAACTGAACTGAACACACATGTGTAAATATTTCATTGTCTCTCTGGTATGAGAAACTAAAAATAAGGATCAAAAAGAATAATAAATATTGTGAAATAGGAAGAAATTATTCAAAATTATGCAGAATGTGAGATACTTTGTCAATACTTAAAATGTTTTGTGCAAAATAGGTATAATATGATTAGGAAATGAGCTGAGAGATAGATTAGCAAATACATAGTTTTGAGCTCATGATACACAGTGTATTTACCATGATTATTCTCTAATAATTTGCTATGAAAATTTATTTTTCTTTATGAATTTCTACTTGTATTACATTAAAATAAAATTTTTTACAAACACATTCAGAGATTACAAAAATTAACCAGCTGTGTATTGTATTTCCAATAGCTATTAATGAATGTGTTTCATTAAGAGAATTCAAACTAATGAAGAAGACAAAAATACCATGTGCAGAAGTAAAGGTATTTAAATTAGTTCAGGTCTGAAGGGTTTTCATGGTTTAACAAAAGTCACAATGTCTGAGTATGGAGAGAGGCATAGAAAGAGTCAGTAGAATCACTAAAGAAGCTCAGGGTGGATTTTTTTTTTTTTAAGACAACAATTGAGAGCATGATCAATGTGTTGGAACATATTAAAAGTTCTGAAAAATTAAGAGGCATCAAATAAGCAGTAAAATAAATTTAAACATTCATTTTAGAGAAAATAAAATGCTATGTAAGAACAGAAAATTATCATGAGTTTTGAACAACTCAATTGTGAATGATGCTTACATATTCATAAAAATACACTGAACATTTTTCATTTAAAATTGCAAGATGGTTAGACCAGAAGGCATGGGACAGAAAAGTATATGTATGATAATACTAAGGAAGCTCCACCTTCTGTAGTAGAAAGACACCAGACAAACAATGTCAAGTCATTATAACAAAATTTTATAGCATGAGATTTGAAGGGAAACTACCTAAGAGAGACAAGCAGAAGTCTCCCACAAAAATAAGATACGGTAATGATTCCAGTACTAAAACCCACTATGAAATCTAAAAATCTAATAAAAATTCAAAGTTTTGAATTTCCTGGAAGCTGAGAAGAAAGAGTTTAGCATAGCTTTTTAAAAGTGCAGAGGAAAACAACAAAGTAATTTGGTGTTAAAAGGAAGTAGCAGTTGTGTTTAAAAGGTGAGATGTGAGAAGCAAGAGCAATGTGATTCTCAATCAGCCTTGAAGTAGCATACATAACTTCAAACTTTTTACATAGACTTTTATTAAATTGTATATAAAACTAGGTGTGGGTGCATGTGTCTCTAATCTTAGCATTCTGAGCGGCTGAGGCATGAGAATCGCAAGTTTAAGGGCAGCATGAACAATTTAATGGCTTACAGAGACCCTGAATGGAAAATAAATAAATGTACATATAGACTGTGGACATACCTCCATGGGTAGGCCCTGGATACAATTTTCAGTATGGGGAAAAGGTTACAGATGCTAAATCTAATGGCATAAGGTAATTAGTAATTATAACTTTTTACATCACAATAATCTGTAAAATATGGAAGTACAGGAAATGTATATTTAGAAGAAATCCTCAGCACATGTATTTTACCATTCACTCCAAAATGGAGCTGAATTTCTTATATCTTAAAGTTGCCTATGACCATCCAGTACTTAAAAGTAATTGAAGTATTAATAGAACTTCTGTCTAGCCCAGCATGTTTGCACAAACCTGTATCCCAGCACCTGTATCCCCGAGGCTGAAACAGGAGGAATGCAAGTTCAAGTCCAAACCAGGCTATTTAAAAACTTAGCAAGATTCTCTTTCAAAATAAAAATACAAAAAAAAAAAGCTGAGGATGTAGCTCGCTGTGAAGGATCTGGGTTCAATCCCCAGGATTGCAAAAAACAAAATAGAATTTGGTCCAATAACTTGAATAGTATGAAGAGGTCTATGCGTGAATGTATGAGACAATGAAAGACTCTCCCTGGACATCTGGACTCAGGAAGGGAGTGGGGAAGTGTTGGATGAGAATGCAGAAAGTGAGAGAGTCAAAGACAAGTGTTGTGTTCTTTATTTATGCAGTGATCATTTTCAGACAGAAATATTTAATAATAGAATCTCTGTCTCTGTCTCTCTCTCTCTCTCTCTCTCTCTCTCTCTCTCTCTCTCTCCCCTTTTCCTCCTTCTTATTTCTCCATGTTATCATCCCTGTATTAATCTCTCTTTCTGAATACTTCCACTATCTACAGTCTTTTAAAGTACGTACACTTAAATTGAGAAATTGTTTAGCTCTGTAAAATTGTGGTAAGAAGTGTTGAAATATTTATCCCCAAATTGTTGCATCTTGAAAGCAATAAGAACAGACAAATGGTTCCTGGAATATGTGGTTCACTGTAAATCTTATGCATGCATCATTTATTGCTGTAGATTTTTGTATTGTATTCCCAATGAAGCTAGACAAAAATCCATAAAGCGATATTCACCTAACAGCACTTTTATCAGGACAACATCTCCTTGCTAAGCTATAGACAAAGACCTCAGAAGACACAAGTGAATGTAAAGTGAGTAGTTCTATGAAAATGCCAAATTTCCAAATGAGCCTTATTAACAACAATTTCACCTGCAGTCCATCATTTCACTAGTGCCACTGAACTGTGTTATTCTATAATTCTATTTGTTCTGATATTGTGATCTTTATAAATGCTAGATAATTTTGAAATAGGAGTTAGTGAGGTAAATGTATATTAAATGGTTTACAAAATTCAAAATTAGGATCCTTTGATATTGAATTCACATGTGCCATATTTCCATATTGTTTTTGAAATGAAACATCATGACCCCCTAATAGAAAAAAAATGACACTGATGATAAATGCTTGAAATTCCAACAGTAAATGTCTGTCCCTAAATATGGAGTTGGGGTATGGATGAACATTGCTCTGAGAGAATTTGAACTATAAAATATAAATGACATGAGATAACTTATACCTCTAAGCGCCTTTCACTAACATTTATTAACATTAATGTAATTAATCAGGGAATGTGTAATGAAAAGAACATAGTATCATCAAAGAGAAGATCTGTATGTGTCCTTTTGATTTTCCACTTACTAGCATTGGGAACTTTGCAAAATAATGTATTTTTTATGAAGTTACCTAATTTGTAAATTAAGGATAAAAATGTCTACTCATACACTTATGTAGGTGTGATGCAACAGAAGATTGGAGATGAAATATGTTTATGAACTATTACACACTATTGTGATTACCATACATTCTTCCCTAAGAGGAAATGGAAAATGGTAAACTTAAAATGTAATTTTAAGTAATTGCCAGCATCAAAAAAAGGTAAGTTAATGAAACCTTGCAGGGAGGGAAGTCAGTTAATGAGTTTCTCATCTGAGGGCTAAGGGTGTGTAAAATCACTAAAAATAAAATATGTTAAAAAGTCATGAGTTAATTTGTGAAAATCATTAGGTTCCTTATTTAAAAAAGTATATTGCTTTCTTAAAATATGATGGATAGTTTGGAATTGGAGGACCCAGAGTGAAAATAGAAGTATCAGATAAAAGAAAAAATATATCATTTGAACTTAAGAAACTCTTTCAAGATTTTGGTAGCTGTTAGAAGACCCTCTTCTGGTTGTCCAAGAAGTAAGCAGTAGCTGCTAAGGGAATGAGGGCTAAGTCCCCACTACTTCCTAGAGTGAATTTTAAAAGCTCATTCATTTGTGATGGGAGTTAAAATGTGTAAATACCAAATAGTTTCTCTAGTGTGAGAAACTGAAAGTGTAAATAAGGATTAAAATGATTAAAATGAATAATTGATAATTTGAAATAGGAAAAGGTCTAAAAGGGTAGGGGTAGTGGGATGGGAAGGGGAAAGGAAGAAGGGAAAGGAAACATTATGAGAAAAGAAAAAAATGGAAAGGAAATCTATGTAAATATTGAAGGGTGGAGGGGGTGAATTGCACACAGGTAATGGGGAAAAATAAGAACCAAGATACATCATGTACAGGTACAAGCACCCAGTGATAAATGTAAACCTATTATATACCTGAAATGTACCAACAAAAGAATTTAAAGAAAAAAAAAGTTTTAGAAATGTGGTCCATGACAGGCTATGGATGAATTCTACACAGAACTGAGAGTAGAAGAGCCAAAGTTGGGTTGAGAATCCGGGAATTAGAACTGGGGGCATGGTTGGTGTGATGGAATCCATGACCAAAGAGCTGCTGAGCAGCAAGGTTGTGTGTTAGCACTGTGAATACCCACCAGTGGCTGATGCTAAACTTGATGTCCTGTAGATAAAATTTCACACCATGAAGTTCATGATTATCCTCAAGAGTAAATTTTATAACCTTTTCTTTCAAATAAGGCAATACATACTCATGTATTGCAGTGGTTTAGATCAAGAATGCTCACCAATAGCCTCATATTCTCAGAGGCAAGGGTTCAAGAAGGTGATTGAATTGTGGGACCACTAAGGATGACTTGCAGTTAGGGTATAGGGGGTGGTTAGAAGCAGATCACTGAGCCCAGTTCTGGAAGGGTGAAGCTCCCTCCCTGGCTCTGCACCTCATGCTCTGTTTTCTTAAGTCCATGATGTGAACAGCTTTTTTCTACCAGGTCTTGCTTCCATGCCATTTCTGTGTTTAAGCCTGCCAAACTGGAACTGAAACTTCTGAACTGTGGGTCAAAGTAGACCTCTCTTTAAGTTACAAGTGTCAGGCATTTTGTCTTATCACTGAGAAAAGTGACTAAGACATAGAGAAATACATAGATAGATAGATAAAAACATGTATTGTGTGTAATAGTTTCTAGATAAGAATATGAAGTTTTATACATTTTTATTTATATATAATTTATGAGAGAAATATAACCTGACTGCGTGAATAAAAAATAGGTGCCATTATTTTCACATTATCAACAGCAACTTACATTAAAGCTAGAACAGAAGTTTATGAAGTTCAAATAAAGAAAGCAAGGGAAAGTTGCACAATAACTTTATGTTACTTTTCATTTTAGATGTGTTTGTAAAAAGTTGTGAAAAATGGATTTACTTAATGGTGTATTTTGCATGCCATGTTATTAAGGCATATTCTACTGACCAGTGAGTAAAAACTAATTAAAATTGAATATTTGTGATGAATTAATTTAGCTTATTAAAAATTGATCAGGACCAAGGATTTATCTCAGTGGCACTGTGCCTGCCTTGCAAGTGCAAGGTCTTGAGTTCAATCTCCCATACCAGAAAAAAAATAATAGAACAATCATTTCCATCAAAAGAGTTAACCTAGGACATTTTAAATAAATGTTTATGAAGAATAAGTTTACATATTCAAATCAGATGACCATCATGTACAATTTTTATTAAAAGCTGGTCTTTTTTCTCTTTCCCAATATTTCTCCAAGCATGGAAAAGTCAGATCAGTGGCCATGTTAGTTACTTTTCTCTCATTGCTGTGACAAAACAGTGGACACCAACGTTAGAGGGGAAGGGGTTTATTTGGCTTACAGTTCATGCAGGTTTCAGTCCATAGTTGGCTGACTCCAAGGCAAAGATGACAAACAAGAATTGAGAGCAGAAACGACATGGTGCCCGCACAGTAGCAAAGGCAACAAGAGAGTTTAACACCATCTTTCTACCCCTTTTATCTTATTAGGAATACCAGATTAGAGCAGTGCCAAACTAATCACTCACATTAGTGGTTTAGTAATCATACATGTTTAACCTCAGTAGCACACCTTCCAGATTCAACTACCTCTGAAAAAGAAAGTCCTACCTCATCTGCATGAAGGTTTGGGGGGACATCTAAACACAGACCATAACATTGACCAAATATACAATTACTGCTTATGTAATCAAGGAAACTGTTTTTTGTTTTTTTTTTTTGGTACCGGGGATCAAACTCGGGTCCTTGAGCTTGCGCAGCAGGTGGCGAAACCATTGAGCTAAATCCCGGCCCTAATCAAGAAAACTGTTACCTAACCCTAGAGATAGGAGTTTTCCAACCATGACCTGCATACTCAATAATCAACATTCGCAATTGTGCCTAAGACAAAACTTTAAAGAGCATGCCTACCTTTTATGAAATTTTTGAATGGAATCATCTGTTCCACAGGAACTTATTGGATCACAGGAGCTTCATAATATTTCTTCTTCAAAGTTTGGATTTTATTGACTGTTAGAGAGTAAAGCATGTAAAATACATATTTTGTGTCAACTAAAACACAAAGAACTGAAGTTCACACTGACTATTTCAAATCCCAAGATTCAAATTGCAGAGGATTTTAATTTGTATGTTCCTGTAGTGTATCTATAAAGTTCAATAAATATATAAAAGCAAGTAAATAGAGAAAATGATTTTTACTTATATATCAAAAAGAAAAAATTCTGAAACATCAATTTCACTCTAGACCTAGATTGCAATTGTCAAAGTAATGATAGTTAGAATATAATAAGCCTACATTTAAAAAATTAGGGTAGAGTTATATAAGTAATTTGAATATAGTCGATTTTTAAAAAATTGGTTTATTAGAATTACTAAAACAAAATGTGTATGTTTGCCTCCTGTTTAGCCCTTCACATTTCTTCACACTGTCCCTCGGAGGTAATAAGGTTCACATGTATGATCATTATATTCTGATTGCCACATCCTTTCAACAATATACGTGCACTGTCTTTTATTGCAACTCTATGAACTCATTAAATATATGAGATTCATTTCCAATCTCACAACGACAGGTTTTATATAGAATAAGCTTTTGGCATCCATAATAGTTTAGAATTACATGAAATACAATTTAAATGGAAAACAAAAGCACAAACTTGAAGTTTTAAAAATGATTTTGAAATGTTTGTACTTTATCTAAAATGAGTTTGTGGGACCATCAGCAGAAGAAAACATCCATGTTTTGGGTTTGCAGTTACATCACTTACACTCAGCACCTCTTTACCCCTTCTGCATTCCATAGTTCTGTCAAGAGGTCATGTCAAAGCAATGTTAAATAATATTGCCTGGGATAAAGAAGAAATATTTAAACATTTCCTCCTCCTCAGATAATAAAGAGAGTTTGCTTCTGATAAGTAAACATGAAGCACTTCTGTTCCCAGGAGGAAATCTTGTGCAAATATTATGAGTTCATCAACAAGAAAAACTACATGGGCATATTACAAAAAATGGGCAAATTACAAAAATACCATAGAAAGGAAAATTAATTGATTTCAAGTGATGAAATATTATAAAAGAAACTCATCAATGTTAAAAGAAGAAAGAATCACATGAGGAAGATTGTATTGAAATGATCTTATCAGAAAAAGATTTTGAGTGTGTTTCTAGTACTCTACCCCCATAAACAAGTTTTTTTAAAAAACAAATTTGTGTCTATATACATAATTACATGCACATATACATAATAGGAATATGAAATCAACTAAGTATTAATATTCAAATAAATTTGTGCAGATAATTAATTATTCCTAAAGGCAAAATATTCCATTTTTCTAGGTGCTAAGAAAAAACAACAAAAATTACTATATTTCATGATTGCTTTTGGTTACTGAAAATGGAGTGGAGAAGTAGAGGCAAAATTTCAGCCTTCATTTACACAATGAATCAGTTCTTTCATTTTCATTGCTAATAAGATATTGCTGACTACTTGATATGATAGAGCTATGGGGATGCATTAAGGAACTTGGGATGTTTTCCTTGGTAGACTTTATTACATTTCTCCTTCATGGACCTCAGGGAGATTGGGGGTACACCTATATGTGAGTTCATTAATTATGTGTGTTAGTTAATAAGAGCATAAACCACTGAATTCTTGCATCTAGTTTTTGAAGATAGGAAGAATTAACATATTAATCCCTAATCATGATGGAGCTTGTCTGTAAATAACATCCTGTGACAGGATGGAGTGTCAACTTGATTGACTTTGTGATCTTGCAAAGGGCTTGGTGGAGCATACTTCCAGTTAAGTATAGGTGGGTCATTGAGATATGGCCTTGGGTTCTATGCCTAGATCCTCACACCTTCTTCTTTAACACTGTGTACTACTCTGCATCCCAGCCACTATAAACTAGGCAGATATTGCTCCAACACACCCTTCCACTTTGCTCCTCTACTATGATGTTTCTGCCTTCGAGCCTACCAACCATGGACTGAATTTTCTGAAACTATAAACCAAGTTAAACCCAGAAAACTTACACTTGTAGGTATCAGGTATTGTATCTCACTAACAAGAAAGTTGACTAACATAAAATTGGTTCCAGAAAAATTGTGACATTTCTGACTGTATTCAATGACATGCTTCAGAAGCTTTTGGAATTGCCTTGCAGTTGGTGTTTGGAAAAGTTTGTAGATGTGGGCCAGAGAAGCTCTAGAATGCTGTAAGCAGAGCATGATAGGTGATTCAGGTCAGAAGTCAGATGATGAGAATGTTAATAGGAATGTCTGTATTAAATACCAGGCTCAAGAGTATTCAGTTGACAATGAGGACTGCATTGACAATTGGACTAGAGCCACTGCATGACAGAAAAAAAAAAATCCCACATTTTTACCCTGTGCTAAGACTTTACAGGAGACTAAGATTAAGGAAGGAGGATTAATTAATCTTGAAGAAGAAACTCAAGGGCACCCCAATTTTCAGGCTTTGTCATAGGTACTACTGCCTGCTTTTAGCCAGATTCATAGTGAAAGTTGAGGGCCATAGCAGAGTAGAAAATTTGAAAATATTAACTTTTGGGCTAGAAGTAATCACCTGTAAACTTGAGAACAAAGACGATATGGCTACTACAGATAGTAGCACCATTAAAAGAAATCAACTATGTAAATAAGAATAAGGACAAAAATGCCTTGAGGAGAGCTCAAGAATCAGCCTGATCCCACCAATTGCAGACTCAAGGGTGCAAAAGTTTCAATCTTTCATTTGAGGAAAAAATCCCTAGGATCCCTGATTGAGAAGTCTCTCCTAGTAAATTGGCTCCCAGGATTTATTTTACCATGCTTAGCCACCCACACATTCAGATACTGTTGTACCCATGGTCCAAGAGGGCCTGGCAACTGCTACCACTGATAGCAGATCATGGTGTTATTTGCATAATGATGGTTTTGCTGGTTTTCAGAATTTGAGAGTTGTATAGTCAGGGAGGCTTCTATGTAGATTTCAAAGGAAGGACTGGGAGGTTAGGCAAGGGACCTCTGAGAGGGCAGTGGATAAAACTATGGGAAAGAAAGTGCAGTAGAGATCCCAGGAAGTCAGAGATGTGAGAAGAGTAGGATGCCTGATAAGGAAAGCTGCAGGCTGTTAACAGAGCCAGCCTGAGAAAGAAAACTTGTGGGCTCTAATCAACAAGGTCATATGGGTGGGGTGGCCCAAGCCCTTTGAAAATCACATTTTATTAACATGCTCCAGACCTCAAACATGAAGCTGCAACACTTAATGTTTACCTTGCTGGGTTTTGGGTTTGCTTTGTCCCATTCATTGTTTATCTTGGCTGGTTCCAAGACAGGGTGGCATGGTAGAGGTGCATTGCAGAGGAGAAACAGTACATGGCAAGCAGGAGATGAAAGCGTATTAGCCACTTTCTGTTCCTTATATTTTATGCAGGGTGAGTGTAGCACTCACACCCCTGGTCCTAGCCAGAACTATGCCAAACTCAGCAGTGGACTGATTTATTAATCACTCTCCCTTGATCCCAGCACCACACACTGTAGATCCAGCCACCTCTGAAAAGCACTCCCACATGATAGCATGAGGCTTTTGGGGCACATCTAGACACAAGCCACAGCATTCCACCCCTGGCCCCCCAAAGACTCATGTACATTCCTTTGAGCAAAAAGCATTTAGTCCATCTCTAAGAACTGTCAAAGTCCTAACAGTTTTGCTGAAAAGTCCAAGTCCAAAGTCTCCTCTGAGATTTATGGTAAACTCTTAGCTCCAAGCCCTTGCACAAATGAAAAGAAAGTTGAATGCTTCCAACCTTCAATGGCATCAAATATATATATATATACATTTTTTTTTTGGTACCAGGGATCGAACTCGGGACCTTGCGCTTGCAAAAGAGGCAGCAGAACCACTGAGCTAAATCCCCAGGCCCTGATAAAGTAGATATTTCCATTCTAAAAGGTACAAATTGTAGCATACAAAGGAATGGAACCAAGACAAATCCAAAATCCATCAGGGCGAACATTAAGTCCTGTAGTTCAATGTTCAGCTTCTGAGGCGACCTGTGACAAGATGTGAACTCCAAAAGGCTTGAGTGACAACATCCCTACAGCACTGCTGGTGGTTGTAGCTCCATGGCTACTCTCTTGGGCCAGCTCTACTCCCTCCTTGCAGTTTTCCTCAGACGATCAATGTTCCTGACTTTGCCAGATTTCTGGTGTCTCCACCGCACCTTCAGCTTCACATGCACAGCTTCATACACTGCCCTCTCAGAGGCACACTATCTGGGCTCTTAGGCCCTCTTCTTAAATCTGTGTGGAAGCCTTCCTGACCCCACAGCTCTTGTATTCTGCATTCATCTAAAGCCAGCACCATGTGTATGATGGCAGAGCAGAGTCTGCCCACCAGCTGGAGCAGTAGCCAGGCTTCTTTCTCTCTTAGCTTAGATACAAGCTTGACACTTAGACACAAGTCATAACAAGTATCAAGTTGACAAGGAGTGTGATGTGCTGGTTAGAGTGGGACTGACCAACTTGATTAGCATTAGGATCTTCTCAGATAATTATTGGAGCACAGTTCTGATTGTATCTGGGAGAGTCAATGAGGAGTGGCTGTTAAGTCTATATGTGGTCCCTTGTCCTTCCTCTTTGGCACTGTTTCTTTACTCTGCTTCCCTGTCATCATGGAATGAGCAGCACTACTCACTAAGCCCTTCTGCCATCAGTTTTTTGCTTTAGAGTCAGCCCACTATGGACTGAATCCCATGAAATTGTGAGTACAACTAAATCTTTTCCTTTAAGTTATGGCTATCAGCTGTTGTGTTCCAATGTCGGGAAAAATTGGCTAATATTGAAAATTACATTTCTTGTCCTGGGTCAGTAATGGGAAAAATAATCTTTTAGGATAACTAGAATATTAAAGTATTTACTGGGAGCTGAGCATTTTGTAGATGCAACTGAGAAGATGAGCAACTATGAAACTAGGCCTCTGCAATACATTCATTAACTCTAAAACAATGAACAAGGAAGGAATTAAGATATGCAATCGCTTACAGAAAGACATTTCATATCTAATGCAAATTTGAAAAGGAAAAAACAATAGAATCTTCCCGCATGACAAGTCAGCCTTTGTAAAAGCAGACAGTTGATCAAATCTATCACTGAGAATTCATAATAATTAAAGTATTATTAAAAAGTACAAAGAAAATTATACAATTAAGAGCAAGAGGAAGAGAATAACTGTGACTTTTGAAAAAAATATGGTGCATTATTTATGCCATTAGTAGATTGACATGAAATATGATATTATAGCCATATTTTAACTGTCAGTGATACCTCTGCCCTCCTCCTTTTCTAAGCAGTGTCAAATAGTGTTCATAGTTCCAATATAAAAATGAACCAGACCAAATCTGCCTGCTTAGTGGAAATTTGCAACACTTTGAAGCAAAGTATTGTCTTTGGAAAAGCAGCACCTGCATAATCCGAGAACCCACTAGACATGCAAAGATGTACTGAAGCAGACACCCTGAGGATGGATACTAGTCTAGGAAACTCTGAGGCTGTGTCTCTATCATGCGAGTATGAAACTCCCTCTGCAGCAAGTCAGTATGTCCCCAAGTCCTTAGTTTTAAAACCTAAAATTGATACTTTCCTTTCATTATAGAGCTAATATTAATACCTCCCCATGGATGTTCTAAATTACCAGGTATTCCTTTCTTCTGTCAACAAAACTGACTAGTTGACTAGTGACTGTCTTATCGTTCCTGAGTCTCATAGTTTCACCACAAATTTTGAGAAGTGGAGATTCAAAATTACATTTATTCCAACTTTATGTGTATCTTACCTTTGCAAAAATTATTTATATTTAACTGTAGGTCCCATGGAGACATCTAATAATTTAGCTCTTCCATGAGTAGTGGCTTTTTAAACATCTTGATGTTTCAGAAAGTTCTCTTTTTCAGATCAAATGCACAAAGCCACCATAATTACATTTTTTTTTGTGAATTCATGACACATGATAATGAAAATTTGCTCTGATTGATTAATTCAGGGGTATTCAAGGGAAGTAGTATAAATACAATGTATCTTTTTATTATCCTAAAATTTCCAAGAAGATGAAAGGAGAAGTATAATAAAAGAGAGACAAATATGCACTGGCAAAAAAAGTAAAAATTTTCATGAAATTTTGAAGTATGTATACTCTCATGTGAAAATACCAGAACAAGGTCCTGGATTATTTCCATACCAGTAGGTGAAAGTGAATAGAAAATTTTAGATGTGGACTCAATTTAAGGTTGGATTCAATGTCCTCCAAGATCCCCTTTCATTCAGAACATAGAATTTTATTTTACAGACACATGGACAGTGTTGAGTGGTCAGCAGATTAAGAAAGAGAGTCCAAAAAGAATTTACCATGCAGAAAAAAAGAGAGTGGAGAGCCAGTTATCACTGGGATATTTCTCTGCATGAGGTATGTTAAGATCTATGTCATGTGTTCTACTACCAAAGAGGAAATACTTTTGGAGAGCTCAGAAGACTCTGAGGAAGAAGACAAAGACATGCATTTCTAAGTTGTCGTTTTTCCACTGAAATTTATTCTGCAGTGTGTAGCAAACAAATCAAGGGAGAAAAGTTAAAATGAATTTTTAAACAAAAGATCAAGGTGGGGAAAGCAAACTTATGGGCAAGATCTTCTCTGCCTTGGACCCTCAATGTTCACTTTTTCTATTGCTATGATTTATTCCTGAGCAGAGGGATTTTGTGATCAAGTAGTTACTCAGAATAGCAACAGGTGCTTCAGCTGGTGGCTCTCTCCCTTTTAAACAGTTGTAATTTAACCTAAAAGCTAGCTGTGAATACATAGGCATCTGAGTAGCAATCAGCTAATGAGCTACTAACTCATTTTATTTGCTTTGGAATGAACTAAGTGTGAACAATTAGGGCCAAGGTGTGACCTGTCACACAAATTTAGGAAAAAAGAAGGCAGGATGTCTCAAGGTTTAGGAGAACATTAAAGCACTAATGTGGATGTGTTTATAATTAGGGACTACAAAAGGCTCAGAAACAGCAACATATGCTAATGAAGGGCTACCCAGGAGGCATTTAATTAAAAAGTGCTGTATTTGTTTTCTATTGCAGTGGTGACAAACTGCAACAAACATAGAGGCTTAAAGAGCACAACTACTATTGTCATACAGATCTGGGGGATAGAAGTTCAATATACATCTCCTTGAATTCAAATCAAGATGCTGGCAGAGTTGCATTCCTTTCTGTAGGTTCTAGAGGAATATCTGCTTGCTAGAATTTTCCTGTTTTTACAGGCAACTCACAATCATTAACTCATGATCTTTTCCATCATTAAAGCCAGCAAGGTTGTTTCCTTAGCGAGGCATTCTTTTGAAGTCACTTTTCCTGTAACTGCCCTCTTCCACCTCCAGCGTCTTTATCTTGGGTCCACCTGAATAATGCAGGACAGTCTCTACTTACACTAAGTCCTAACATTTAGTCAAATGTTATTGGACCTTTGCCATCTCAGCTTGCATATTGACAGATTCCAATGCTTAGGACATAGATATCATTTGGTGATCCTTACTTGGAAGAGGTGGAGGAGGAAGACATACATAGTTGCTTTTTTTTTTACCACTTCCCACCATGAAAGCATGGCAAGCAAGCAAAGACAGTTCTCCAAGTGAAATCAATTGAGATTAGGAGAAAGATGAGGGGCTGGACAGCAAAATATCGGCACGCTTTACTACTACTCACTATAATGAAAAACATCCTATATCATGTGTAGTCCTGAGCTTTCTCTATGAACTGTAGCAATGTATAGATTTGTTTCTTATGTGTTTATATACTTATATACAATATGTATGTGTGCATGGTTCTTTATGCAAAAGATGAGTAAAATAAAAAAGAGAAAAAAATAACATTGCAAAAAATTTGAGTTGTGTACCTAAAAGTTCAAAAAATGCTGTCACAGCAGGTAAGAAATGAAACATTTGTAAATAGAAAACAGCCAGAACACTTAGACTTCATTCACAACTATGTTATAAATTACCAGTGTGATTATCTGTGTTAATGACAAGTCAATTTACCTTTATGACCTCAGATTCTATCTCTTTCAAATAAGGACATTAATGTAAACCAACTCTTGAGATTGAATTATGTAATAAGCAGAATGCTTAAAACAATCCTGATGTCTAGGAGGTGCTCAAAAATGTTTTCAGTGATTATTAAGTCTGAGTATTCTGAATCATTAGTAGTAGTTGTAATATGTTTTAGGTTACAAAGTCCAATTTCAGCCGATTTTCTCAAAGGCTGGCTCTAAAATAGCTCCAGAATAATCCACTCTGAGCTCCACTGCACTGATGGTAATTGGTACTGTGGGAAATTGCAAACAGGAAACCTACAGCTCATTATGGAGTGTTGTTTCTCAGTGCAGAACATTAAAAATGCTGAGCTCTCTAATCTGGAATAAAGACAATTTGATCTCTAACATTTATTGCCTTCTTTGTTACAGCTGCTCAAAAATATCTCCACCATAGCAGCCACACAAATAAATGTTCCTTTGTTCATAGTTAAGCTGGAATAGACAGCATCACTTCTTGGCCAACAAATATCATGTTTTGTGAGTTGTTGCCAAATATATTCAGATTCAATGCCTCAAACAACAAAGCTGGAAAAGGAATTTGGTAGAGGGTAAAAATGGCACCTTCTCCCTATTTGTTCCCTGGAATTCAACTGTTCAACTCAGTGAGAAAAAATTTATTATGATGAAAACCAGGAGAAATTTCATAGAAACATTTAAATATGACTTGCATTGAATTTGAAATGGGAGTTTCAAAGAAAGATTTAAAAAATTCCTCATGAGGGAGATGATCATTTTAGAAGCAATTCTAAAACATATTTTTTCCCTAAGAAAAATTCCTTCATCTTGAAATGTTTTGAATGTCATGACCTTCACTGACCCCTTAACATTATCTGGGAAAGATCTACAGTTAGCAGAGTTTCTATTAACCCAACTTTTACTCTGCAATACCAAGTATTACATCAAGTACCTACTGAATGCAGTGCTTGGGAATATGAAAGACTTAGTGTACATTCTGTTTTTAAAATGATTTCTAAGAACTGTGAATCATTTTTCAAAGGTTTTCAGGTTAAGAATCCATAAGATTGATAGGCATTTTTTGCACATAGCAAATCAATAATAGAAAAATAAATAATATTAATTCTTTATTTCTATGTATTAAATAGAATTGCTATAGTATATCCTGATAATTTAAAATGCATTTTGCCTCAGGTAATTGCTTGGGAAATTTCACTGACGAGTTTTTTAGTGAAATAGTATTATTTTCCTGGAAATTATCTTCAAAATTTTTCCTTATATTGCCTTCACATTCCAAAAATATGTATCTACTTGAAAATTAAGTTGTATTTCTCTTGGAAATTAATGAAGTCCTTAGTGAAAATCTTGGAGGAATAATTTTTAATTGTACTTTTATTCATATAATTTAATAAGGAATTTACTATGCTATTGTTCATCTTTCAAATAGAAAATAGTTTTTAATTTTTTATTAAATATTCAACAAGTTAAAAAAGATTATAAAGAATGCTTTTGAATATAGACATGCATAGAATACAAGAATCTGGAAACTTTGAATCTCATGGAGCAGAGCTTTGTCATAAAAACTACCTAACATTTTTGTTATCACTCTGAGAGTAATGAGATTGACTTCCAAAAGGATTATTTTCAATTTATATATATTTTAATTTTAATAAACACTTGAAACCATCATCTTTCAAGCAATAATAATAATCTTTTAAGGACACCTATCAGAACTTCTCAAGTAGATGGTATAAATATATTAATTATTTAGAGAGTTTTCAGATATCAGGGTTAAAATGTTTATAAATTCTTTCCTTCTGGAATTTCATTATAATATTCCAGTTTCTTGATCACTAAAAGCACGTTGGGACTTTAAAGTCCAAAAGTTGTGTGTCGCAAAGTATCTCAAATTCTGTATAATTTTGAACAATTTCTTCCTATTTTACTGTATTTATTATGGTTTTTGGTCTTTATTTTCACTTCCAGTTTCACACATCAGAGAGATAATGCTATATTCACACATGTGTGTTTGATTTATTTCACTTAAAAGTATGTTCTCAAAGTGCGTCTATTTACTTATAAATGTCTCAAGTTTATATTTCTTTATGGCTGGGAGGAGATAGATTAACAAATTAAAATATATTCTTTTCAGATCATGATATACACAGTGAATTTATCATTCTTATTCACTAATAGTTTTTGTTATGAAAATTATCCTTTCATAGCATGGCTTTTATAGTTCCTTTATTAATATATGCTTGTATTATATTAAAATATATTAAAATTTTTAAACTTTAAAAATGAAAAAAAGTTTTAAAAAGTCCACACAGTACTACCCAATCTGACAGCTAAGTGTCAGCAAAAACTCTTTTGTGCCCACAGCAGGAAAAGGTAAGAGTAAAAATCATCAAATACTGATGTCATGAGGGGTCAGAAGTTGGCATTACGAATTTATCCTATTTACTATATACTTTTATCAAATCCTTTTTTTTTTTTCATACCAGGGATCAAACTCAGGACCTTGCACTTTGAGGCAGCCACAGTGCCACAGAGCTAAATCCCCAGCCCTTTATATTTTTATCTTTATGAATGCTTTTTTTCTTTATTGGAATGAAAGACTTTCTTTTTTGATGGCTCTAGCAACATGTTTATTCTAAAATTGTTCTCTATATTTTAAAATATTTTAGAATTTTTACTGAACTCTTCTTTTGTGCATTTTTATTTCAAAAAGTATGATGTAGCATAACATGTTTTAAAATTAATTTTATTGTTATATGTTTGTGACACATGTAAGTACACTCACTGTGGGGAATTGGTACATGTAAGTAGAGCTTATCTTTATTTTTGATCTCTATCTCTGCTCTCCCTTTTCTTCACTCCCCCCATTCCCTTTCCTAACTCTAAAAGGTTTGCCTCCCTGTTTCCTCCCATTTCTCTTTTATTTTTTCACTAATTTATTTATTCTGTGGCTTTTTGTACATAATAGCAAAACCTTGTGTGTCTGTCTTAGTCCGATTAACGTTATGGTCTCAAGATGCATTTTTCCACAAATAACTTGAATTCTAGTGTCTAAAGGGATTGGGGAGGAGGAAAAGAAGGATGAAGAGAGTACAATGATTAGTTAAATTATTTTATACCTATGTACCAATATGTGTCACAAATCTCATTATTCTGTACTACTAACGTCAACCAGGAAAAAAGAGAGACATTCATGAATCCCTACTTCACCTCTTACTCGGTGTGTGGTCTTAGAAATATCTTCTTATCTGTTCTTAATTTCTGTTCATCATCCTAACTTTACTTGCAGTTATGGGAATTCATGTGTATAAAGACTTCAAAGCATCTAATAGATTTTAACCAGTAAGAACAGTAAGAGATGTTAGCTGTTGTTTCCCTTGCTGTATATTTTAAGAAAGCAAGATTAGATAATATTTGTTACCAGGTTTACACTGGAGAAGATATAGAAGTTATGAACAAAATATAAATTCTGGTGGATCTTATATGGACCCAAAGGCAATTTCATTATGGGATAAGACACTAAAATCTAAAATGTAATTACACTCTAACACCTCTTTTCTCCCTTCAAATTCAGGAAAAAAAAGATGATGAAGTGCTCTTTTCCTTTTCCCACAGGCAACATTATTTTTTAAATTTTCTTTTTCCAGACTGTATTTGGTATTATTTTTGAGATAACTTCATTGATATAAAAAATGTAACTGGATAGGAGGAGCTCGGTCTAGAAGACATGCAGTGAGAACTGTTTTGGATCCCTGACCTTTTCTGCTGAAGGTTGATGGGAGACTCCTGGTAATAAGCTGCTCGTGTTTGAGATACTTTGTTTGGAAAAGAGGCAGTGACAGCCAATTACCCAATGATGTTTCCTTGATTCATATATCCATACAATAAATAGTATACATGTGTTGTTATTATGTCCTGTGCTATGGGTTGGAGAAATAATGATGAAAAATGTTTATACTGATTCTCCCCTCCTGACTCCCGCAATATAGAGAAGGAAATAAAAGACTGAAGGTGGTAGAGATGATAATGTGTTTTTACAGGGTTGTGTGTTGTGCCATTAGAGCACCAAATGGTCCTCTCTCTCAGAGCTGAGTATGACCTCCTAAGGCAAGGGATGCCACAAAAATGCCAACTTATTGAGGCAAGAGTATAACAAAGACGTGAAACAACTGCAAAGGCTTTGCAGAAATATTTAGAGAATTTTTGAGAACATGCTGTGGCTGGAGTATATGGACCAGAATGATGTAGGTGGAGAATGAATAAAAATGTTAATCAAGGGTGAGATAACACAAGGCTGCAAAGAACCTTTGTTAATCAAACTTAGAGACAAATGGATGGAGACTAGTCTGATTTATATCTACGTTTCCCCCAAGTCTCATGCACTTGAGAGTGAGGCTTCTAAAAGCTGATGGCAGGATGGGAGCTTATAGCTGACTTGCTATTAGGAAGAGGCTGGTCCCTGGGTCATGGTCTGAAGGGTTTACTGTCCTCTCCAGCTCCTCCCTTACTCTGTTTGCTGCCTTTTCACTGTGCCAACATGAGCAGCTCTTCTCCTCCATGCCCCTCTGCAGTGCCATCCTGCCTTGGAGCCACAGAACTGTGGATTGAAATGTGAGCCAAAATAAACCTCTCCTTTATTAAGTGGTAGATGTAGAGTATTTTGTCCATGCAACAAGGAACATGCCTAAGACAGAGAGCGAAAGGCTCTAAGCATTCTAAGAAATTTTGTTTTGGAAAAAGGGAATTATCATAGTAGATGTCATTTCAGTCATCCAGTAGGTTTTTTAAGTCTCTATTCTATGACTATTTAGCTAAAAAGGACTTCCTTTAATATTGAAGTTTAATAAATCCCGAGTGATACACAAATTGGTTAGGACCAAACTGTACCACAAGAATGAAAATACTAACAAAAGTATATATTCATCACTGGTAAATTCACTTGGTTTAACCTTGGTTAATATGTGCTACTTTCTAAACTCTAACCGCTGAAAAGCCTCTCATCACTTTCCCTCCTAAGTGATCCTTAGAAGAGACACTTCCAAAACAAATGCATTGTTTTAATAATAAAATTAAAAAATAAATTCTTAAGAAGTCTAAAATGTTTTGATTTCTCTAAGTCATCTGTAGTCCTAGATTTTCCGTTCCTGTTCTTTGATGGAGTCCAAAAGACCAAACACTGTGGTCTGAAAATGTGTGTTTTTATAGGGTGTATGGGCATCATCTGAGAGCTTGGTACAAATGCACATCTTCTACACAATTTCAGAGCTACTCATTAGTGTTTCTAATAGGCCCATGAAGTCAGTCTTTCCTGAAACAATTCTCACACTCGTTGAGGTCAGATAAGCACTAGTTTACATAATAGCTGTGAAAATAAATTCTCTGCTTATTATTAAAAGGCTAAAAATTAAAATAACCTAGATTGTTCATCAAAAACACAATCCATGAGAGAAAATACTGGTCAATTGACCACAAGAAATAGGAATTATTTATGACAATGGAAGTGAAGAGAATGGGAAGGTAAGATACAGACCCTTAGAAAGTGTCAAAGGACTAGTGTTTAGAATATATAAAGAAGCCTCAGAAGTCAGTATTAAAAATATGTTCTTAGAAATTTACAGATAATTAAACAGGCATTTCACCAAGAGGAAAAACTTATGGCAAATATTTTCACGACAATATATTTAGCATTATTATTCATCACAAAAATAGCACAATGACAGATCACTACCCATCTTTGAATGGTTAATGTTTTTCTCAAATTCTGGAAATAATGAGGAGAAACTGTTTCACTCTTCTCTTCTTGATAGGAATGTAAAATAATACAGGCATTCTCAAAGTTTGATAACTTCTATATTTGTACAAAACCTGTATACCATTGTTCATAGATGCTTTATTTGCAATAACCACATATGAAAAAAATTCTGACATCCTTCAATAGATAAACTATTAAATAAATTGTAGTCCAAACATTCTATGTTCTACTCAACAATTCAAAAAGAGAAACTATTAATACATTTATATTTTTTGAAAGCTAGAAGATTTTATTAAGTGTAAAAAAGCCACTTACTGAAGTATATAAAACATATGAGTTTGTTTTTCTAAAACTCTTGAAATTGCAATGAGTTAGAAATTTAAAAATATATTAGTATTTGCCATAGTCAGGGATGGTAGAGTGGTATTGGTAAGGGAGGTGGCTCTTGTTATAAAACAGCAACATAAGTGATTCTTGTGTTGGAATCATTCAGTATCTTGAGTTTGTGATGGTTTCTTGAACTTACAAGTGGGAAAAATTGTATGGAACTAAATACACACACACAAGTGTGGATGCACACACACACACACACACACACACATGAATAATTAAACCCTGGAAATATGAAGAGGATCAGTGGATTTTATAATAACAGTGTCATAGCTATGTAAAGGGTAAATAGGTTTTCCTTATATTATTTCTTCCAATTACTTGTGAATGTATAATTATCTTAATTCAATTCAAAGTTCTTTTATTACTGTTCAATTATTTCAAAACCTTTTCCTAAACTGTCATAAAAATTATGTCAACTCAAATGGCATATGGATTCTGCTCTGGTGATTCATGAATTCATTGATTTTTTCTTCATGTTTCTATGGCAATTATGGTTACATAATTGATCATAGAACAATGAGCAATTATCACATCTGTTATGTAAGTCAATTACTTGGATGCAACCAGAAACCTTTCAGATATTATAAGACTCCCCATTTACAGCCTAAGAATCTTCTGGAAATCCTCACCGTAAATTTTGTGCTTATCTAATATAGTTTCAGGTTTGCTAGTCATGGGGATGAGGCAAGCCTAGGAATGTCTATAACACTACAAAGTAAGAAAGTAAACCATGCTGAACTTTTGATAATAAATCATAAAGATAAGAACTTAATGTTATACATAGAAAAATGATGATGCTTAGATTCCCTGAGAGAATTATAGGCTTACACTTGCTAGGATCCTATGAATTTTCATTTTCATGTTATTGCATTTCTTACTTATCATAGCATGAAAACTGATATCAATGAATAATCTATTTCCAAATTTTAGCTATACTTGTATTACTTCCAAAAACCATTAAGAAAAGGAGATAGTGTTTATATTGTTAATTTGAGTGAAATAGAAAATTAAAGTAGATATTTTATGTAAGAAAGATCCTTGGTTTTCTCTACTGACTCTTTCACATTGCAAAATGTAGAAGCTGGTTCCAATATTAGAGTAAAATAGCAAAAATTAATTTGGGCTTCCTCTTACACAATTTATCTTTTGTCAAAAGAAAGTTCATTAAATTAGAATAACAGTTTTCTTATTAATAGACAACACTCGATAAAGGTAATAGTACTGAAGTGTTAATAGATAAAAAAAAATGATTCTGCATTTAAAAGTGTATATGTAACCCTTAGATGAAAATCTAAGAAAAATGTCTTTGCACAGCGCTGGTAGGAATAACTGAGAAGTCATCGGAACATCCAATAAGTCAATACTTATGCAAATTCAATGAAATAAGTAGTTTGGGGTAGTTTTTTTGCTTACTCATCAAAGCTAACTGATTCCTTCTATTTTCTGGCTAGTGTTAAACATAATTTAAATGTCAATCACCATTTTGTCTTCAAAATGACTTTGCTTGGTCCACTATTGCGTGAGACTCAAAGGTCACAGAAGCCATGGACACTGGAACATGACAAAAGCCAGAGTAAAGCTGTTGTGTTTCCACTTAATATTTTTCTCTACTGATTCCAAAAAGGTTTCCCATCCTGAAAGATACTTTGTCTCAAAGAATAACTGGATCACATGTTTTTCCTGACATCGTGACTGTTTTATCCCTCTTGATTGCATACAGGTCATTCAAGGGGATGCAAGACTGGTGATTGATTTGTTGTCTTGTTAACTGCCACAAGTTGGAACGTGAGTACTTTGCTCACAAAAAAGATGATGCATGATTCAAAAATAAACTAAGAAAGAAATGTACAAGTGTCAAAAGATTTCATGAAACTTAACATGTAGAATTCATCTTCTAACAAAATATTTACAATAAAATATTCTATCAGTATTCTGAAATAGGATATTATGCTAGAATTCATGCTTTAGAAAGAGTGATTAGTAAAAAGAAATGTTTTCTAAAAATAAAGATATATGAATGTAAAATATTCTTGGTGCGGGAAATTAACCTTCAATGACACTGTTTTCAGCATATATGGTGCACTGAATGGGCATTGAGAGGTTGACACTGACTTTAGTTTACTCTTCCCTTAATCATTATGAGAGATATGGGGACAGTCATGAAAAAGATGTCCAATGAATGAATGAGAAGCAAGGAGGGGACCATAACAGATGAACTCCTCTAGGTATATGTTCTTTTACTTATGAGATCATTTCTATATTCATATTTTGATATTGAAAATTTTACATGTAAGATTTCCTATTTTATTTATTTATTGGGGTTCGAACTTGGGTCCTTGCGCTTGCAAGTCAGGCAGAGATTTCCTATTTTAATTGAATTTATAGCACAATGTTTATCACAGTATATTTAAATACCTATCTTCAGGGTTGATGTATAAGGAATGGAAAATATTATGAGGAAACTATCACAGCAGAACCCTCTCATTCACTTGAATCAGGACTAAAGTTAACATAGACTATGTGAAATGTGACTTTCAGTTGGTTGAAGACCAAAAAAACATGAAGATGACTGGAATTTATCATACTGAAGGTAGTGTTTACATGTGTCATCACCACACTGAGCCTAGGCTCAGCTTCTTTTGAAACTTTTAATGTTCTCTCTCAATTGAAAGTGCCAGGTTTACATATTTAAATGTAATTAGCTCTATTCTCCTCTAATATTCAGGGCATTAATCAAACCTACAACTTGAATCCTATATTATTGCCATTGGTAAATTGAACTGTGCATGTTTTACTTAGATCTGAAGGATCCTCCCCACTTAGTGATGGTATGACAATTTCACCACTATCTATTTGACCTCTGTCTCATTGCAGAGTACTCATAATTTTGAGATATGGACACCAACATCATAGGGGAACTGCAAGGAGATAATCTCTGGATTTCATAGCAAGGATTAAGCCTACTAGGGCATAATATTATCTAGGATGCAACAAATTTTCCAAAGCTTATGGCATGAAGGAAATTTTCTTAGAGATTTCTGTATGTGAGACACCCATACAATATTATGGGACAGCCTCTTTTTCTCAGTTCACTTTTGCAAAGAGATTGAGGGCCAGAGTTGTTGCAACCATGTGGTCCAAGCAGAAAATCAGTACAAATTTAAACAGGAGACAAGAGAACATCAGAAGAAAGGAGACCCAATTCCTGGATTAGGTAAACCCTGAAGTCTTCTCTAGTTCTGCATTTCTCACCACCAAAAAGTAACTTTTTGTTTAAAGTAGTGAGTTTGCTTGGTCTTATTTACATCGAAATCATTCCAATGTACAGACTGCCTTGCTTATTCTCCAGAGCATAACTCAACTAGACTGCTTTATATTAATAGTCATTCACATATATGGAACTCTTACTAAATGACAGGACTTGCTGTGAGTACTTTGGGTGAACTAATTAACCCTCTTAACAGCCTTAGGAAAGCATTCTACTACATTGTATAATTTATAAAGTTCCAGCGAGGTTAAATATTTTGCCTAAGGTTTTACATGTGTCATATAATGAATGCTCAGAATCCATAAGACTACTAAGTACATGCTTTATGATGTTTGTACAATGACAAAATTACCTAACATTGTATATCTCAGACCTTATCTAGTCAGTAAGTGATGCATGCCTGTAATAAGGACAATAAGCAATACTCAGGAAGTATTGCTCTAGTAGTCTAGTCTTTATCACATGGTCTTGTTTCGCTCCATGCTTCATGCAAGCGCACTGGAAGCTCATCTGTTTGGATTGTTTTGCATTTGTTGTCTGAATTGCACAATTCATACCTGATAACACTAAGTCATCTGGCAAATCTTTAACTGTACATTTCCTAACTTATTTTGTATTTACTGCTTCCAGGTGTCTGGTAATAGTTTTTGCCCCCATTCCTTTGAAATGGTCTGTGGTTTTCACCACTCTCATATACTTTAATGTTTGGTTAACACAAGGAATCCAGAATGCAGAACAGTCGTGGTACAATCTCAAAATAAAAAACAAATTTGGCAGTGATACATACACTCACCATGTTGCTGCCTACTTGAACTTTGGACTAATACTAGAACAAATACCTTTGCCAACCTTCCCTTACTTTCTGTTCCTGAGCACTCTTTCATTTCCCATATGAAATTGGGAGTCATAAGGCAGCAATTCTTTCTACATCCTTATTTTACCCTACCTTATGTAAATTAAACCATCCTTACCATCACTGCATCCTCTTGTTTACAAATTACAATTTCTTCTTTCATTGCTTTTTCCCATCCTCTCTTCACTACTATATGCTCTGGGGTTGGCTGTTCCTTTATTTCCTGAATATTCAAATAATTTTTCTACCTTGTCCTTCAGCTTGAAAATGGTGCTCAAGTCCCATCTTGGAAAAAAAACTTTAAGATACTCTACATTCTATAGCATATCCCACTCAGCTACTCCCATATACATCATAAACTTTTATAGCAAAGTTCTTTTGAAAATGTCTTCTTTTTTCATTTTCTGCTTGTAATTTTTATGCATCCCACTGATGGGAAGTTAAATTTTTGTTCAGTGGCCTTTTAAATGTCCAGGCTTTCTGTTTCATTTGTGAAGTCTAGGAACTCTCTACATCTTTAAGATTAAACTCTCCTCTTGTTGACTTCCTATCACTTTGCTACTAGAATATATGGAATCAACTTCATCTATCACATCTTTAAATAAATCCTGGTATCCCTCATGCTGATACCAAGAAATGTCACATTTTCTCACTTTTGTAAAAACCTTTTGTTGGTAATCAAGAGTGGTAGTGCTTCAGAGTGCCTGAAATGTAGAATCTCCTGCCATTAATTAAATTTAAACTAAAACCTAAAACTCCAACGTTAGTTCTAGGCTATTGAATAAAATAGTCTGGTTTCTCTAAAAAGTTTATTCTTTTAACTTTCACTAAGGGTAATAGTTCTCAGCAACATGGGCTCTGTGTGGTGAATGTTAGAAAAATGGACAGAGTTGATTATAGTTGAATTAAGCGGTGAGAAGGTGAGTGTACATGTCACCTATTTGGTAATTTTATAGATGATTTTAACTATTGAAGCAAATCATAAATATGTTCATCGTACATGCCTCACAAAAAGGTGAAAGGCTATATTCGACTAATGTTCAAATAGTTAAAAGAAAACTAAAAAAACTAATGGGTTGATGTTAAATGTCATATAAGAAATGTTCTGATGGTTAGCAAAAGGAAAAGCACTTGCAATATCAGTGGAAGGTCATATTGATGCCTTTTGTTAAAACATTTATTATACTATGGATGAGGTCTACTGAAGATTTTACTTATGACAAGATACTTTAAAAAATGGCAGAGAAAATAAGAAAAAGAGAAATGAAAAATAGAGAAATAAAAATGCAGAGAAAAGGCAGAGAAGAGGAAGAAAAGGAGAGAGAAAGGAGATCAGAAAGAAAAGAGGAAAGGTAAGATTACAGAAGAAAGAAGGAAGGAGAAAGGGAAGGAAGAAGAAGTAGGAGAAGAGGGAAGGGGAAGTGAGAGAAGGGAAAAGTAAGGAAGAAAAGACAAGGGTTACAGGGAATAATGGGAGAAAGAAGGAAAGAAAATATTAAATATATATGGAATTTCAAACCCCCTTAGTGATCGTAATTAAAAACCCATAGGGAATGAAGGAAAGAAGGAGAAAAGAAAACTTACTGGTTCTTATGATGTAACAAAAGAAGACTCCTAATAAATTTTACTCTATTGTTCATTGCAAGAGAAGCACACAGTATCTTAAAGCTGAGCCTTTCGCATGCCCTATATTGTTTAAATTTACACTACATTTAATCAAGTTTGATAGGCTGCATAAGAAGGAATTCCTGATATTATTAACTCTCATTCTTGTATTCCCTGGACAGTGATATAGGGAAGAGGCAAAAACACAAGTTTGAGGAATGAAAGGTTTCAATCTAATACATTGACCTCCAGAGCAAACTTGTTCCATGTGAAAGTGTTCATGTTAATAAAAAGGTTAGCATCATTAATTTCATAATCTCTTGTTTTGACAGCCAAGATGAATCTGTCTGTTTTCTTAAACATTCTATCCTCTTTCCTGAATAGAGATCACATCCACAATCATGTCATTGAATCAATTAATACAATTTGAAAAGATTTATGAAATAGCTATCAGAAAAATTGAGACAGAATTCAAAGCACTAATAATAACATAAATTTTTATAATGATTTTGCAAATGTTACCAAAAACAATTTCTCCAAGTCTTTTTCTATATCAGTACCTAGTTTTGAAGTGATAGGAAGTCAAAAGTTTGATCTAGTAATCACAAAATATTAAGCAAAGTCAAGAGAAGATCTATTACGGTATAGAAATTGTATTGTCTTCATAGTTCAATGTAAGCATAAAAATTCCTTTGAATTAATTATAAGCTTCAATTACCATGTTTTCATTCCAGTATTTTTCAGATATAGAGAGACAGTGGATTTACATTTTTTAGCGACCTACTAGCTCTCTAAACCTGTAAACATCAATAGTAATTTTCTAAATGATCTCTTAAAGCCATAAAATCCAGGGCTCTGATCTCAAAGTGCCTGAACAAATAGTAAAGAAAGGTAGATTGCTAATGCCTTCCTCTTCTTGTAGTGTGTTTGTGTCTGGTCTAGAGATTGAGGGCATAGAAGGAAAAGCATGTGTGTAAGTACATGAGACAAAGATTTTTCAGAAAAACCATAAATAGTCAAATATTATATAAGACACATGGCCAAAAGGGAGTATTTTGCAAGAGATTCTATACACTTCCTAATTTAACATGAGGTCAATTCATATACATAGATGTACTCACCCCGAAAAAAATCCAAATCATATGCGAACTTTTGCATTCCAACTTCAGGTTGTCAACCACTGGCTTTTCTTCCAATTTTGCTAGATCCTTTTATGTTACTACATAAAAGACATTTTCAACCTTGTCTTTTACCACATTTACAAAGGGAACTGAAAAGCCAAATGTAACTTTTCCAAGGAATTTCTTCAATCATAGTACGTATTTATCTCAGTCACAACTTTTGAGAAATAAGAACTTTTTTGAAGATAATTTGGTTGGAGGTCAAATGCTTTTCTGATAAGGAAGAACATGATGATTTTAGCATTTGCCCATTCATGTTGCTTCAGAATAAATAGTGTATCCATAGGGCCCACATGTCTGTAGCATCACAAGGAGACAGGTGCTTATGAAAAAGCCAACAAACTTAGGGTGACAAAGTAGAAATAGAGTCCACCAATCTCCCTAATTGAATGTTTACTGGTCAAATGCCAGGAAAACCTAGTTATGATGCAGAATTACTACTATTAATTTAAGCCACTGTAATCTAACTTTCTGATTCTTGTAGCTCAACATATGTCTCTGTGATTTTAGGCCTTTTTCAAAGAAATATTTTTCATGTTTCATAAATTATAAACATATTTGATTTTATTAGCATAAAATACTAAAAGTGTGGTATGCTTCTTTTTGACAGACTTGTCAAAGTGATCACATAAAAATGAAGCATAGGCTCTTTAAAAACAAACATAAATCTCTTATCATGTTAAAAAACATTTTTAACCTTTTGGCATCATCTCAAAAACAACCTTGGTGGAGTTTCATTTCTCATCTTTATTGTCTCACATATAACCTGTTTTATCAACTCTTTAGCATTACTGTATGATTTTATTTGCCATCCCATGATTCGCTGTGGTGATATTAAAATGACATTTTATGTTTCATGACTTGTGTCTCTAGAAAAGGCATGCACAAGAAAAGTATGTGGTTCTATGCTGTCATACAATAAATCATTTTAATACTTATATTTTCACGACTCAGCATTTGATAGACCGACAATTTCACAAGGTCGGTACCCATGACCGACTAAACAAAACACAAACCAATGTAATAAAAACAACATAAAACTTGAGTTTCAAATCTGTATTACCTACTAACTGTGTGAATCAGATAATTCTAACTTTCTCTGCTTAAGCTTTCTCCTCCATATCTCTTGTGTATTTTGCATCACAATGAAATAAAAATAGAAAACAATGCACTATGAACTGTGAGCACATATTAAGGCATCAAGATAAGTCAGTGACTTTTGGTTTCTAAATATTCATTACCTTTTGTTGTTATTATGAAGTGATTTAGATTTACCTTCATCAAATGTGTAAGATCAAATATTTAAGCAGTTAGCATTGATAGAAGAGAAATTACACACACACCTTCATCTCTAATGGATTATCTGTAAAGCACAAAAGTTAAGTAGAGGTTACTACAATTTCCTGATTATATAATGATAGACCATTGAGTACTAGATATATACTTGGCATTCTGTTAGGGCTATGAGTGGATTATTCCAAGAAAACTTCCCAAAAGCCCTGTGAATTAGATACTGCTTTGATCTCATCCACTCAGTTCTAAAAACCTGTTGAAGTCCAACAGACCATCAGTGGTGGTGTTTGGTAGATTTGAATGAAATCACTATGACTCCAGAACCTAACCTAAAATTCTTTAAATTTTTCTACGAGACATGTTGATAACATATAACTGATCAAATGACAAACAAAATAGAAGAAACTATCTGTATTTCCAAGCAATCCTTACTTTTCCTTTTAACTGACATGCCCCAATTTAAAAGGTTCTTTATATTTTTATTCCTTAAAAGTAGGTAATAACTTCAAGTGATGAACTAATGTAACCCATATTGTACATGGTTCAATTCTGCCTTTAAAGGGAATGTTGCAATATTTAAAATACAGCTTCTTTGGTTTTTGGTAGATATGAAATTCAAGATGTGTTCATTAGTTTATATATCTTTTTTACAGTCTTAAAATTTAGGACCTGATCAACAAACATATTTAAAAGAAACTAATAATCCTGTATACTTTGCTGACTTCAAATAAATATTTCATTCCTTCACTCAAGGATTTTTGGATGTGACGAACATAAAAATTTGTACATAAATTGCATAGTTTTGTTTATTCATAAGAAGATGAATACAAATAGACCTAAAATCTTCCTAAACTTTTAATGTAATTTTATGAAAGATGTAAATCTGAGGAAGCTGTTTGAAAGGCGATTTATGAATCACCTGCACTCCTTCACTATTGGCATGTCTTGAAGTCATTATGTATAATTGGTTAATGGTGTACTAATTCTCACATTATTGGATCAGCTCCAGGGATAATCACCGAAGTGTTTAAAAACTCTGGGAGAATTTCTGTGCAGAGGTAAATGAATTAAAATACAAGATAAAACTAATTACTTTTACTTAAATTCAATTTTGGGGGTAATCATTCTGTCTTGGGGGTCTTTCGAGAGTTATCAGAAGTGATAAATTTGCTTTCTTTTGCCTACTTTTATTTCCCGAGAGGTGAGAAATTAAATCATTGGGATGAAAATCAAAAAGGAAGTCATTCAAACTAAACTTTGTTGTGGTATTTCCTACCTTAGTTCCTCATGTTTTCTTCTTTTGAATCATTCAGTTGTTTATCTTGGCCTCTGGATACCTGATAAGTAGGGATAAAAATAGAACTACTTTCTGAGACAGATATAAATTCAAATGTACATTACTTAAAAGTGTTAGGATTTCCAGAAATTAAACACAAAAGAAAAAGTTATATTTTATTGACAGCACTTGTCAAACTTGGAAGGACTCAGAAATTGATGATAGTGTATAACTATATTTTTAATGTAAAGAAACTGGATATATTTAAGTAGGTAAGTGGTTGAAATTCAAAGTGCTTTTCATCCCTATCCTTGGGGATTAGTAATTTGTTTAATAGCCAATACGATACCATTGATGCCTACTTCCTTTGACATAGAGTTGTCATACTTACCACAGAAGTATGAGTATTCATGAGACAGTGTCATAAATTAAGATTAAACCTAAAATATGTTTCAGGAGATGAGTAGGATCTTTCTGAATATGACTTGAACTAACAAAAGAGGTGCCTTGTGAAATAAATTTCATGAAGCTTTGATGAAAACATCAATTAAAATTAGGTTCAGCTTCATATAAAGGCAGATCTAAATAAAATTGGTTGAATAAGAAGTGAGTTCTCTCATAAATGATGACTGTATCAAAATGTTGCCAAGTCAATGTGATTACTCTATCATCATCAGGAATCAAAGATTACTCTATTTTCTGTTCTAATATTCTCTCTTTCTTCTATACTTCACTTGTCTGTTGAAGTAATGAATGTTACTGATTGAATATGTGAAGGAGAAGAAAGACAAGGATAACAAAACATTAATACAAATTGTTATTGCCAATATTCAACTGTTCATGTATGGAGCCAACACCAACATTTCAGGCAGGTCAGCAAGCCATTAGAGTTTTTCCTGAGGGACTAAATAATAATTTTTAGACCTCAAGCAGCTTTGGATGCCTGGGAAATGCAAACAACATCAGTGCAATTCTGCTAAAATTGTGATAGTCCTTACTTCTTTGTCCATAACTGTAAGATAAAGGCTTAGATGAGCTACTTGGTAACTGTGTACCTTGATGTGCATTGTACGCTGATTCTGTAATGGAAAATTACAACAAAACTGCATCCCTTTTTAAAATAACTGCCCTCTTGGAGACATACCACTCGTGGATAATGAAAGACATTTGATTTTCTTCCTCTCTGTCAAAAGGAGTTAAAGCTAGTGAAATACATTTTTGAAAAATGTGTGTTCCATATGAAGATGACTTATCTTCATGACCTCTTTGAAAAGCACAAATATGTGAAAATCAGATATACTATAGAGGTACAAGTTCAAGAATGACCTAGTTCTTTCAAATCCTATGTGAACTGCTAGTCTCTATGATTCCACTATAGAGTGAAAATACAAAATTTTTGAAAAGTTGCCGGTTCTTGGATCTTTTAGATTGTTTTATTCATGGTTTTATGATGGAGTCTGTTCTGGTAAGCTGACTATTATCTGTAAGTCTTAATGTTAGAGACTTTACATTGGACAAAGAGAAGTAATTCATTAGGACTTTGCAGAAGTAGAAGTTAAAAGGCTCAGACCACTTCCTTGTGATATACAAAGTAAGTTTATTACCTAATGAAGTCACTATTGCTATTCAGGTCAGGCAGATGAAAAGTACAGATAAAGAGGTCTGTCTATATTATAACTCCATAATTATTTTTGCCCATTTGTAATTAATATTTCCTTATTTATACCTTGGGAAATATTTGAGAGAGATGGTAGAGTATATTTCACCCTGATCCAGGCTTTCAAGAATGATTCTTAAATTTCAATATGAATAAATGTGTATAAACCTGAAAACTGGATTCTCATACAGCTGAATCTAATCCAATAGGTCTGGGATGAAACTCAAAAACATTACATTTACAACACCTCAGGTGATTTTGATGTAGATAGTTCTTGGAAGAACTATCAACTTTGGAAGACATTGAGTTAGGGGACTAAGTATTATTCGTGATCTGCATAGAGGAACTTGTTGTGTTTATATTTGGATAAAAATAATTTTTCTTAATATGCTACTTTGAATATTTGCTGAGATTTCTAATTGTATACATAACTACAATGATTCATGGGCTATAAAACATTCTTCATTTAACTGCAGATGACCTCTTAAGTCCTACAAATGTGGTTTAATACTAACTTGCTATAATGTGTCATTATTTTAACAGGAAAGCACTGTAATTGTATTTGTAATGAAGTTTCCCTGATGAATATAAATATCTAATGTGATTTCACTCCAGGCAGTATGTTAGTATTACTTTTCTGGTTAGTTTCGACTAGGCTCCCTCCTAAATGTTTGAATACATTTGTGAGCATTTAAAATACCTAAAAAGTGTATGAAAGTCTGATATAAAGGCATGATTAAAATGTAAAACATCCTTTGTCATTTTTGTTCTCCATATTTTGAGTTTTTGTTATTTCTGTGGAAAATCTTCAGAAATGTAGTTGAGATTCGCTCCTTCCAAGGGTTCAGTACTCATGGAGAAGATTTCATGTTATGATTTAGCTTTAATTCTCAGCTTTTATCAGTAATAATTTAAATCCCTAGATTTTCCCTAGAGTTGGGAATGTTCTAGAACAATACTTCTTGCAAAGAGTAAGACAGTCATCCTTGGACTCCCGAAGACTCTGCTGCCATTTACAACATTCTCCCTTTTGCCTGGATCTCTTCTCCCAGAGAAGTATCCTGGCTCTGGGCCAATTCTATTGTTTCTGCTTACAGAACAACTTTATTTCTTGTCTCGGGTTTACATTCTCACATCCATCAACTGACAAAGTATTTTCATGTCTAAAATACAAATAGTTTCAAATTTTCAAGCAGCAGAAAATAGAAGCTACAAAGATTTTTTAGAAGTAAAAAACAGTCCTTATTTTTGAAAATATTTGGAAAGCTCTGCAGGACAAAAACTTGATAGTAAATACGTCAAATAATCCAGAACATTCTGATAGTTTAAGACAAAAAAGCAGTCAAGGAACATTTTGATTACCTAACATAAGCAGAGTCTGGAATTTCTTATCAAATTTACATGTTTGTATCATGGTTCTTTCACAAACAAGCTGGTTGCTCTTTAATAAATTATTTAACTTCTTTTGATCACATCTCATTTGTTGACACGTGGCTAGCAGTATTTATTTATGGCAACTAAATTAGATTTTGCATGTGAAATAATCATTTTTGTTTGTACAGTGAAATTTAGCAATGTATATAATTTGCATTTCATTATTCATCTTTTACATTTTAAAATAAACTTTTGATAAAGTTTCTTAGTATCATCTTCATTGCATTTCCAGGCAAGCTTGTGGTATCATTTTCCATATATATTGATCCAAAGAACAGATATATTTATACATCTATTTTTAATAAACAAGTTTATAATGTAAATGTAAAGAGATATATAGTTTGTAAGTAATACAGGACCAATATATATTTAAAATATTTTAAACTGGACTAGCAATTGAGAAACTAGAATAAGATACTTAATATATTTTTCTTTCTTAATAATTCAGTTTTTAGAGTTTTTTTGTGGCTTCTGAATGCACAAGTGTAAAATAAAAGTGATGGAAGTGAAAAAAAAAGTGATGGAAGTGTATTATCATTACTCATTTCTGAGCCAAAACACTGAAGAAGTAACATATGTATTTATCCTTTAATGTTCCACTTCTTTCCTGAGTTCTATACACCTTCCATAAGGCAATGAGAACATGGCTGAATGGACAAGCCTGGACTAGTCACAAACACAGAACAACCAAGGAGGTTGCACCTTGTCCAATGTCTCATTAGAAGCATGTGGAGAAATTATTTGTTTACCAATGAGGAACAAGATAGAGAACTGAGAATTTGTTAATGATGAATATTGCATTCCTGTAAATTCTGCATTAAATAATGTCTCTCTTTGGCAGAAAAGACAATAGAAGATGCTACTTTCTAAATGAAAACAATGCTTTCTGCTTGCCATTTTTAATGCAAAAATATTCAGAGAAAGTGTGTAATGAGATCAGACACTAAAAGCATTTTTAAGGTAATAGTTCTGATATCAGTGGTGAATTTTAATCTTTAAATAAATAAATGAATAAATAAATAAATGAATCAAGCAGACCAAGGGTTTTTAATAAGTTGTCAATCACATTCTTGTCCAGAAACAGGGCAGCAAAACACTTCCTATGAGATCACTTTAGTTTCTAGCAAAATTGGCAACACATTCACTTGTGTTTGTCTTTCTCTTACACATATATACTCTATGCACCAGCTCCAAGAAAATCATTTTAGAAAATGCTAGTTAATGTTCTAGCTACTTGAAAGTTTTCATAATGCATAGTATAGAATTTATAGAGTCTTCAGAATACCTATTGAATATCCTAAGGATTTTTCTCATGTACTCTTAAGAATCACTAAGGGCAAATAACAATTCTTGAGATGTTTGTAGTCAATTTAAAATTAGCAACCACTATAGAGGTTTAGGATCCTTTGAATTCTTTGCTTGTCAAGCACTTTAAATGAAACATGTTATCATGTATCTGCCACAGTCTACCCATAGGAACTGAGATTTCTGCTCTGTTTGATTAATTTGCCTTGGTTTACTACAGTGAAATGCTTATGGGAGGATAGAAATTAAAATCACTTGTGTCAGAAGAATAAATTATGTCAGCAAAATCAAGACTTTTTATATATCCCCATAATTATATGTGATCCTATAATAGTGTAAGCTCTAAAACTAGTTACTGGTCTCAGCAGGGAAGGTCATTTACAAAAGATGCTAATTTGTTGGTTTAAATAAAAACTCTGATCTCCAGTATGGACGTAAGCATAGTAGAGTATAACTGCTCTTGATATGAAATATTGAGGCATCCATTACTATTTTATGAGAGCAAATGCGTTTAACATGAATGAGCATGTGGACTTACACTATACCTCTACATAAGGTGCTAAACTGTTAATACATCATTTGGTGTTTTTCATGTAAATATTGAGTGTTGACACTCAATATTTACAATGTTATGTCAATATTTGCGGTGTTTGATACTGTCTTGCCAATAATAATGTTCATCTGTGACTACCTTCTGTGCCATTTTCCGTTGGGGTCAGAGTTACAGCTGTAAGAACAGCTTGTTGTAGCTTTAAAGATAAGCTGCCTAGTTACTAAGTTAAAGAATACAGAGTAGATGGCATAGGGCTTGAGGTGGAGTTCTACGCTGTGCTGCCATTTTTATTCAATACTTACCTCACACATAGTTGACAAGATTTATATAAAATAATTTGCACACAATTTCACCACTCTAGAACAGAAGTGTTTCATACTTTTAGTCTCCCTTCAACTTTGAAACTAATGGTTTATTTATTTATTTTTGTTTTACTTGTCACTAAGAATAAAGTAAAACCTACCATTTGTTTTTCTTGGTTTTTTTTTTCCTGGTTGTTTTTTCTAAGAAAATGCCCCCTGCCCCATGGAAAGCACAAATATGCATGGACATACACACAAAAGCACATCATGTTTTTTCTTAAATGCTTTAGGATTGTGTTTCATGATGAAATCACTGATTAAGTTGCATTGCAATGTCTTTATAGTCACCCTGATTTTAAAAGCAAATCTCTGTTAACACAGGAAATCTCTAAAACACAGAAGAGAAAAAGAAAAGTTTCGAAATAGGTAGTGTGAAGGAAGTAACGTTAGAGGAGTGAAAGTGAATAAGGTGTATCAACTTTATAAGAACTGGAAACATGTCCATCTTGTGCAATTCTGCATGAATAATATTAGGGATGTATTAAACACTTGAAGTTTGATAAGCGAGTACCTTCAGTATGAGGAAATGAATTAATAGAAGGATGTACTGAAAATACCACAGAATCCAACGTCTGAAAATGCACATCAATGGAAGCAAAATATGTCAGACATGATTTAGAGCATGACCTATGGAGTGTGTAAGGCCTGATTTCACATTCTAACTTAGCTAATTATTGACTATATGAATTTGGACAAGCTACAATCACCTTGCTAGAAACTCCTTGCTTATACTAAATCGAGTCAGTGGGTGTTACACTTTTCCCCATGCTTCGGAGGGGAAATACTTACCTGGGTCACAGTAAATGGTAAAAAATGATGGTGATGAAAAGATCGTGATTATCTTATCAGGATTAGAGTCTGATGGGATATCTAAGGTGTCCGTTCTTTCACAATTACTATTTTCAGTCTACTACAGAAATCAAATCTTGTATTTCTTTCCTAATTAATGTAAATGAAAGACAATGTGACAATATGAGCAACACATTTTGGCATTAGTTTGGTTGCCTGCTTACCTAATTTAAAGCTTGCTATTTCAATGTAAGTATACTAGTTCTTCTGTTCTCTAATTTCTTCTAAAATTTAGTGGATTAAGACAACAATGTCTATTACTTTTCATGATTTAGTGTGTCCTTCATGTACTTCTTTTGCTCTGGGATAACTCATGTGATCTTCATCCAGTTGGGTTGTTCTTTTCCTAGGTTAGAAATTAGCATGAAGTCTTCACATGGGCAATGACTGTGTGTCTTTCCTTATCCAACAGACAAGATGGGTCTCTTTCAAATGATGCTGGTTGCTGAGTATAAGTGAAGGGCCAAAGCAAACCAGGAAAACTGTTCAAGTTTCTCCTTATTTATGTCATGTTTATTAATGAAACATTGGACAGAGGTATGTGCCTAAGATGAGATTCACAGAGTCAAAAAGTACATTTCACCACATACTAAGAGGAGCTGCAAAGTCAATGGGTCACTATACAAGAGTGGGAGGAATTTGTAGCAATTATAGTATTTTACTCTACTACATTCTATTTTATAGCTACTTAACACTAAAATTAGCCCTAAATGCTATTCAAAATCTTCTATTATTTCTTTCAGTGTTATCCATGATGAATGGAAGAATTTGTTTTTGATAGTTGTTGATTACACTTAATTGATTAAAGAATTTTGATTAAAGAAAAAGAACATAAATATAAAGCAATTTTACTTGATAATTCATAATTTTAATTAAAATATTTATGCCAATCTATTGTACTTAAGATACATATATATATATATATATATATCTATATATCTATATATCTATATATATATAGATATATATCTATATATCTATATAGATATATATATATATATCCTAATATTCAGGTTCAAAGGAAGCCTTTCATGTGGAGAAAAAAATTTTACTTTTAAAAGTCTTGATATTCACTATCTAAATTCACTGCATTTGGCTCCACAATAAAAATGGGAAACAATTTGATGTTCTTACATATGAGTTAAATGAGAAAACATATGTGAGAAGTTAGTATAAATTATAATGCACGACAAAAGATCTTAACAATAAATAATGTCATTGAATTTAATGATTTTAAAAATGAAACTTTATCTAGCTATCTATCTCTATGCATATAAAAATCCTCCAATGAAAATTAATAACATGCTGATTCATTGCATTAAAAATGTGAAGAATATATATCAATGACACTTTAGTGATATACTCAGCCATTTTAATAGTATGAATTTCCCCCAATTCTTCTAATATTATTTTCTTTATGGACTTCGAAAGAAAGTGTCTTTAGATTTAGTTATTATCAACTGGGGTGATTTTCCCCCAGCATGTATTTAGCAGTATTCAGAAACATTTTTGATCATCCCAACTTGGAAGCATTGGATGCTGGCATCTGGTGGGCAGAGGCCAGAGGCCTTGCTGAGTATCTACAGTAGACAGAAAGGCCCTCACCTCTCTGCAAGGAAGAATCACATAGCCCACTATCTCCATAGTGCCAAGTTGGAGAAACCCTGCTTTACCTGAATGAAGAATTTACCTTGATGCAAGAATTTATCATCAAAGTAATTGATGATATGAATGATGAAGGTGATATAAGGGATGGTATATACCATTCATTATATACCATAAGGGATGGTTATATGGGATTTTTTCCTATTCTTTAGAAGTGAACACTTTCCAGAAAGGACAAAATACGGCAATGAGGACCTTTCTGCCCAGTGAATGAACCTCTTTCCTTCTGGTTTCTCCCAACACTGAGCCATCACCTCTGGAGTCTCCTTCCCATAAACATGGTGCTACCATTTTCTCACTCTTGTTTTGTGGATGCATAACATGAACGACTGACTGAGTATTTAAAATTGATGAGGTACCATCAGCCCTTTCAGTTTTCATCAAGGAAGCTGAGGCGAGGAGGAGCTGGGTTCTGGCATATGTTTAGGAGGTGTTTGTTTTGACTGTGCGATGGCTGCATACCAGCCTGAGGGAGTCACAAATGTCACTGGTGTGCTATGGTATAATTTTCCTGCCGTTCTAAACAGTCTTCTGTGTTAATCTCTCGGCATGTCTGGCAACTTTCAAAATAGAAGTAAAAGGCAATTCCATGGAGCAGTGAAAAAAAAAAGATTCAAAGTCTCCACCCGACTTTATAAGGACAGAGAAAATTGCTAGTGTGCAGTTGGCCTTTCTCATGATTGAGCACATAGAGCAGCTCGGTTTTCACCAGGACTAATTGATTTTCACAGCTGGTGCAGGGAAGTCGAAGGATGATATGAACCCTGAAAAGTCCTGTTGTCCAGATTACAAAGCTCATGGGTTCCGCAGGGACTGAAAATTGGGATTGAATAAGGGATAATGAAATCTTCTGAAAGAATTTTGGGCACCAGGCAGAAAAGAACTATTTGCTTATGTAAGGCATGGTGGGAGGATGTTATGACCTGGCATATGGCATCGTGACAAATTCATTATCTTTTCCCTTACATTAATTAGCATTATGTTACATGACACAACCTGATTTTCACCCCTGATACCAAATTTCCCTCTAATATGACTTTCTAGATGAGGTAGATTCCCATCTTTCTTTTGCCTTATAGTTGACAGAAGACTTTACCTACTAAGTAGTTGCCTGCATAGTAGATTTTTATATTGTTTCTTATGAATAGTGGAAAAAATGACAATAGACTTCCATGCAGGAGTATAAAGCATGCATGTAGGTAAAAGAAACTGTAGAGAAGGTAAAATCTGAATGAGATAAGCAAACTTATGATAGATAACAACATGCAATGAAAGGCATTGGATTTGGGGGTCAAATAATTTTGCTTCCACTCCAAACTCTGCATCTGAGAAGTTGTATGGTCTTGGGTAAGTTCCATTTGATTCACTGTAGTGCCATGAGAACTTAAATGTGTGTGAAGGGGCCAGGATTGCCATTGCACTAGCTATGCTCTCTTCCTCCTGTTCCAATTGCTTTGCTGGAAGTTGGGTTAAAAGTCCGAGCCATGCCATACACATGTGTACTTTATATTGAGTTCTGAACCATGGTGCCAACTTTCTTTTGTTTCAGTAAGAAGAGAAATGTTATTGTATTTTGGGATGCAACAGGAACACTATATTATGTAGAGAATGTTAATAAAGCTAAAAATAGTAGCAAAATAAATTATCAAATCCAGGAAAGAATTATCTGAAGTACTAGTAGGAGGCACACATTTAAGAAGAGTGCTCAGCCAGAAACTGGGTCCCCTTTATACAACATATTTTCACTTTATATTGGAAGAAAAAACACTTCTTGATAAAAAGCAAACGAATAAATAAGCTGATTCTGGTGAAATGTGAACATCATGTATTTACTTCATAAAAGAAAAATAGCAAGTTGTATGATGTCTTATGAGAATATGTTCATAAAATTCATCATTGTACATGATAATACATTAACATTTAAAAAGCTCAACTTTTTGCAATATATCTGCAATATAAAAAAAGAAGCAAACTGAGAAGGGTTAATAGGTAGTATTTAACTATTTAAATATAATAATGTATTAGGAAAAAGAGTAGAGCATAAATATAATTCAGAGTCAATGCAAAATATAAGTCAGAAGTAGTGAAAAGTCAGATATCATGACGGCACAATTTAATGTTATTGCTATTCCCAAAATAAGCAAAACAAACAATAAAGAAAAGAAAAAATTTACATAAAATGATAAAACATAAGAAATTGTCTGTACATTTCCATACTCCGACTCCATACATTGCTAATCATATATCGATAAATTATCTACACTTAAAAACATTCTCTCTTGAGACTTTATGAATATGTTTGCAAAGTAGAAACTTTCTGTCATTGTGCAGCAGCTGGACTTAATGATAAAATATTAACTGATTGTAATTAAGTTTATTGTGTGAAGATAAGCTTATTTTGAAGGATGAAATCCAAAATAGTTTCTTAGGTATTTCTTTGAAGTGTCTGCATTATTCTTTCATTTTCCATTGAAATACTGAAATACTTCAGAAAAATGCATATTAAGTTTATTATTGTTGTTCTGCTATTTCTTTCTGCAGTAATTAGAATCATCCAGTGAAAGTCTTCAAAAAAATGTTGTAAGCAAAATAATCATAAAAATTGCACATTTCATCTATTATAATCTTTCAGTGTTTTGTATTTTCATATTTTGTATTTTTAATAAGACAAATAAGATTTGTCTTCTTAATTTCTGTTCAATTTATGTACAATTAAACCCATAAAAAAGTTATTGGCATGATGTTTTTACATGCTTTAAAATTGAACTGCTTATTTAAATTATTCAAAGCACAAATTTGGCAAATCTAGCTACAAACACATACCACATTGTTCAGAATATCTCACTTCCATTTAGCTTTAAAAAAACAACAGAATTCAGACCCGCTGGGAATGTAGTTCAGTGGTTGAGCACTTGCCTACACAAGGCCCTGGATTTGTTCCCTAGTAGCATGGAAACAGAAGAGAATTTATACCTGATAAACACAAGCTTACTATGTGATTAGGCCCTAAAGTATAAACTAGACAATATCTGATATATTTGATAAACATTTGTTGAACTGTCTGAAAATTTATCATTAAATTGCTCTTAATTATATCTATTTCATAATGGAAATATATCTGAGAGGTTCTTTCAATATCATAATTTAGTCAACTTCTTTCTCCATGCACTTTTAAGAGAACTTTGAACACTTTCCATAGCAAATACTTAAAGAGAATACATATTCTTCACTTTTTCATCAAAGAATGCCCAACTCACTCAGAAATACTTTAGACTTAGTGAATTCTTTGGTGGGATATTTTCCTTAGTCTGTAGTCCTCTGAGTAGGAAACAAGGTATTTTCTGGAAGTGAACTAAACTGAAATTTTTCTAGTGCTGCTTCAGTTTATGGCAGAAAGCAGAAGGACAAGCGGGTTCCAGGATAAGGCATTGGCCAGTCCCTAATCCATTACACAAGAGAGGAAAAGAGAGGAACAAAAGATACAACTTTGCTTTATAAAAACTTTCTCTTACAGCCTGGTGAGAGACACGGGGAAATCCTACTCCCATTAGAAAGACATTAAACTTCTGATGACCCAATCACCTCCTAAAGGACCCATGTCCCAATACCACCCAGTGCAATGGCAATTAATGTGTGACATTTTCAGGGACACATTTAAACCATAGTCGGGTAGAGCAGACAAAAGATATCAAGAGATATAAGTAAATTATTTTGTTGTAAGTTGATAATTAGTATGGAAAAAGAGTGAAGAAAAAGAGTGAAGAGCAGAGTGATGGACATCCATCAAGTTGGGCAGTTAGAAGTATAGCTTGCACTATTTACTAATATGATCTGAGCAGAATTATTAAGACAAGGAAATTTGCTAGCCAAATTTCTGGCAGAATAGGGTTCCAAGATAAGGCGCTGGCAGGTGCACAATCCATGAGACAAAACTTGCCTCTAACTTTTACTGGCTCCTGTGAATTCACTCCACAGACATTCATGACCCACATAAGACATCATAATTTTGAACAACAGGCAAGAAAAAGAAAAGGAAAAGTACTGTTCAATGGGAGGTATATTTAATTCCAGAGGTAACATAAGATAACATGAAGAAGGAAAGTGATATTACAGTAAATTAATCCAATAGCTAGTAATATAAACAAGCATAAAATCTATTTTTTTCACTATGACATTTTCATGTGACATCAGCCTTCTGAACCTCCATAAGTAAAATAAAGAATTGACATGAGACTTGTCTGTAGTGTCCCTTTTCACTCTTATGTCTTCCAGTTCTTAAAACAATAAATATTATGATCTGCACCCAAATCAGATACTCTGTCAAACACCCTAAGTCCTAGTATCTATTCATAATTTTCATCCTTGTATGCCTCAATAGGCATTGACTTTGAGTATCTGTTTTGCTTTTCCATAAGTTGGAGATAATGTTAATCATATTGCTGACATCAAAAAGTCTCATAAAATTTAAATAATTAACTACCTTTAAGGTTCTTTAAAATGTGATTAGCACATAGTTGATGCTATGTAAGCTTTGAATTTCAACATTCTCTTTTTAATCCTCCTGGACAAATAATTACAAGTGTTACAAGTGTTTGATAGTGATTTTTACGCCTTTTCTATCATGTGGTTGTTCACAGTTGAAGGCAGGTTCTCAATCTAGATCCTATTCAACTCTGCATTCAACATATGGACTTTAGAGTTTCAGAGACTTTATACAGTGAGAACAAGAAGCATATATGTGAATACATCAGTGAGAACACCCCCTGATGCACCAGGCCACAGAGTATGCTGGGTAATGAAGGCCTTCTTCATTCATCATTCATTCATTCACTCATTCCTTCACCCAACAGAGATACAGGTAATGAGAGCTGCCAAGACCATGTAATGTAGGGAATTCTGATGATAGAACTGGGGCATAGACCATTTGTCCTGTTATATTCAGAATCAATAATTCCAAACTCTGCTTGCCATATCCATTATTGAAACCAGCTTAACCAGGTGATGCTTTATGGTTTTTTTCGTATTTATTTGACACTTAAAAATGCTCATCCAGTCCTCTCACAATGGTGCATCATGCTAATATCCACCGAATAACAGAGTGTTGATCAGCAATGAGCTCCATGTATGATGGTGGTGCCCTAAGATTACAATATCTAATAACATCGTAGTCAAGCTAGTTTGTGTACATGCACTCTACCTGCCTGTACATTGATAAAGTTGTCTGCTGATGTGTTTCTCAGAATCCACACCTGCTGAAAAAGTCTGTATATAGACTATCATGGTAAAATAAATAAATAAACCACGAAAAACAAAAACAAAAAGACCCACAAAAGTTTGTATGAGGAAAAGTTTGCACATTTGAAGCATAGTAAGTTCACTGAGTCACATTCTATCTGTATGACAAAATTGTAACAGAAGAAAGCAGAAGCACCTTCAAACTCCTTAGTGGAATTCTAGATCTTACAAAATTAAACCAGCTGTGAAAAATCTGAGAAGTCAAACAATTCTTTCTCAAAGGAAAGTAATTATATTTGAAAGAATTTCTTCCCTGACTCTACAAAGTGAGACACTAACAATAACGCAACAACCTTAATGAAACACATTGGGTTTGGTACTCTGCAATTAATCAGTCAACCAATCAATGTGTATTTATTGAACACTCAGTATGTTTAGCCCTACAGATAGTCATTGGAAGAGAAAGATAATGAATATGTTTTTCTCATTAACAGATACCATAATTAATTTTATCATGTTATAGGAGGCGGTTCATGAGAAAAATAGACATAAATAACAATGAATTGTGGAAAAAAATAAAATACAGCAAAATTAGTAGGAAAGAATTATTAAATTATGGGTTACACCATTCTTGTGGATGGTAGTAATGGACTAATAACTTGAATTTCTAGCAGCCAGAAAACAAACCAGAAGCTACAGAAAAGAAAACTGAAAATTTCCCATTAAATATTTTTTAGATAAGAACTAGAAGCATGGCCTCTTTCTATATGACAGTCCACATCATGTGGGCAAACATTTTATTCATTTGTTAGTTCCAGTCTCAAATGGCGGACTTATCAACTGCCTTCTTATATTTGATACATATGTATTAAAATAACATGGGATTATATGTAGATTTCAAACTTTTGACACCAAATTATATTGATTATATCTTTAAAGTAAAAACTTGAATAAGAAAATTAAAAAGCCCCAAATCAACACAGCTTCAAAAATTCTATTGCATGATGTCAACATTTTCTCTTCCTTCAGAAAATTTATATCCCTATAAATAAGACAAGATAAATACAAGAGTATTCATTGATTTTAAAGCCTTAGCTATATTATGAATAACACTTTATAAACTTCCTCACCTCAAAAACCAGGCTCAGTATCTTAAATTAGGTCTCATAATGAGTATTTTGAGTTAATAGCATTATATTTTATTCCCTAATAGATGGACTTTACTCCTCCCCACTTCTAAGATATATCACATCATTTTAATTATGTGAATGCTAATGGACTCAGGGATAAATCTAATTAAATTTGTGCCAATGTAGCATTCTAATAATTGACTTTAATTTGCAAAAAGAAATCATTATCCCCTCCTCCACTCTCTGATGAACCTAATCTTGGCAAAGTTACATCTTCCAATGCTCAGTGAGAAGATGACTGAATTTTCTAGAGGCTATCTATCCTTTTTCCTTGGAAATTGCTGGATTGATGTATCCTGTCAGTTTAACAATTTATATTAAAACTCAGAAAGAGGATGCAGAAATGGCCAAGATCCACTACTACCACATAGATAAGGTTGCAAAAATTCAACTTGCAAACCCCAGTCACCAGGTCTGTAGTAAAAGGCCCTTCATTCTAAATAGGATTAACTGGGCTTTGCTGTGTTATTCAAAACTTTCTCTCATGGATGAAAACAGAAATGTTGCCACCTGGAATGCATTATGAAGGTTAACAGGAAAAGCGCCCAGAGACAGGGAAAAAGGCATTCTGCCTCACCTCTTTTCCTGTTTTCCCTGAATAAACAGCAGAGAATGTTGATCTTCTGAAGAAGAAAAAAAAAATCTGATGAAGACCTATTCACTAAAATTGATAAAATGCTCCATTACCTCAGGATCAAAGTAAAGTCAAGAAAAAATTACACCTAAGGGGACCAGGAGAGCTCATAGAAGCCTATCAACAGACAGGCAAGTGACAGACCAGGAAGCAATTGTGGAGCCATCAACCTAACTGCCTGTGAAATCTACCCGGGACTGCGCTCTGCCACCCGGAGAATATTATCTCTCGATGAGTGCACCTGGGACCTGTCAGTCATTCAAGCCCAGAAAATTAAGGGTTATATTATAATTGTCTCCATTTCATAACCTTAGTTTTCAATGAACTGGAAAGGTACTAGACTCAAAAACAATTTGCTTTTTAAAAGGCTGAATGAAATATAAAATGATATGATTTCTTATGGTTGTAAGGACAGAAATACAGAACAAATTGTACTGAAGCTAACAATAATATATTTTATCTTTCATAGTCACATCAAAACACTATCCAAATTATGACCCTCAGTAGTACTAAATAATTTTACTACAGGGACACTGGCTAGGTACACAATTAGCTTTTACCAATATTTCTCTAATTTAACGATACATTTTGTTAAAAATCACAAACTGATAATTCATTAACTTTTGAATGGGTCTTAGGAAATAAAAATTACTTTGCACATTATAGATGTGCATGTAAATTAAAGAGATTGTGTTGTTTTGTTTTTGATAGTGTTGTGTTTCTCCACTAAATCTTGTTAATTTATTATAAATACTGTCCTTTCTGAGAATCTTCATTCTCATTGTGATGTTATAGTAAATGCAATGGTTGACTTTGAAAAACAAATAGCATAATTTAATATTATGCTGTTGCATATTATATTAATAAAAGCACCATTTACCAAATTTTATTTTACAGATGGAGTCATTCCTAAATAATTAGAGATCTAGACAAACCAACTTTAATATAATTAGATATAGCCAATTTGTATCCATGGTTTTGAAATTGCCCTTCATAGTTGGAGGGACTGAATGAACTGTCAGATGTGGGAGAGGTATTTGATTAGTGATAATCAAATAGAGCACTTCATGCTCTAGGAAATACCTTCATATATACTATCCCATTGGATGGTCATAATAACTCTGTATGACAAATAATCATATTTTTATTTTCCTCATTTTTGAGCCTTTATGTACAATCATTAATCATAAGAATCAGACATTAATGTTGCTTGAGCGAACTTATACTGTTGGTCAGTAATAAACCTGGGACTTATATTGGGCCTTCGAGTTCCACAGTCTGTGGTTCTACCTACAACAATAGACTCTATCAAGTACAGTACATCCACTGTTGTCATTAATTGTCTATTCACCTGATGCTTTTATATGATCTCCTCACCCAAGAGTAGCTATCACTACTGTACATAAGCCTTGCTTAGACAAACTAAGTAATTCATATTGTAGTCAAACTTTTTGTTTGGTCATCTTATTTTTTTTAATTTATTAATTTTATTGGTACCTTTTAGGTATACAATATGCTGACATTTATTATTGGGAATTTGTACCTTTACATATCTTCGTTCTTATTATTTCCCCATTTCTCTGCCCTCCCTTTAAACTGTCCATCCCTCCCTATTTTCAAAGACTTTGTTTCTATTTTTTCCTTTTCTCGTATTTATTACTTTCTCTTCTTTCCTTTCCTTTACTCCTCCCACTTCCCCTTCCCCTTTGGACCTTTTCTTTGTGTTTCACATTATCTATTATACATTTTGATCCTCATTTACACTTTCAGTTTCACACACCAGAGAAAATATTTGATATTTACACGTGTCTCCTATTTACTTCACTTAAGAGTGTGCCCTCAATGGTCATCTTCGTGTTACACAGAAATATCATACACAGATACCCATCCTTGGAGGGGAAGCACCATGGACAGGTTACTAATCCCAGAAGACAATTGTAAAGACTGTGTTGATTTCTGCTCGGGTTCCTATGTATTACATAGGGCTTTTCTCAAACCTATCTAACAGAGGTTGAGTCCACTGAGAGAGAACACTCATACAAAAGTCAGGCAAAGCAACTTTGTTACTCACTAATAGGCAACAAGAAGCAACAGAAGCCCAGGATCCATGTGAAGCCAGTTCCCAAGTCTCAGGAAAACTGCCTCCGGTAGATGGAATCTTACCTTTGTCCCATTTATCAGTTAAGATGAACAGCCCAAAATCACTACATTCTGGGTTTGTGCCCTGGATGATATTTGGATCACTGGGCTAAAGCACTGTAGGACATACTATAGGATGGATGAGAAAAAAGCCTGAGTGTCCCAAACAGCTACTGCTTAGCTCAGGATGTTGCATCCACATAACATTCTGCATGAGAATTATAACTAAGAATATATGCAAGACCACAATATGTCTCTAAATATAAAGAGATTTTGAGGTGAAAGTCAATTAGGAAATAATGAAATATTGGAAATTTCTCTGTACTCTTACTATTTTCTAAAAAGTGGGATATAGATTTATGAAGACAAAAGGCATCTTGCTCAACTTCTACTAGGGAGAAAAAAATGTTACTCATTGAAGGAAACTTAGATCTTTATCATCTGGAGATGATACCAGAGAAATCTCATTCACAAGCTTTACTCACTTGTCTTTTACTGCCATGTGATGCCTTTCCCCGACTTGCTGCCCTAGAGACTGAAAGCCCTTTGCTTTTGTCTTGTCACTTCTCTGGAAATGTACTGTTCATTGAAGACACTATGTAAGTTTAGAATCAAATCCTCTTCTTGGAGAATTATTCATTCCCTGGGATCTCATTAAAAAATGTTTTTTTGATGTGTGTGTGTACGTGCACACGTCTGTTTATCAGATGTGTCAATATATTTCTTTTGTTTTTCTCTTATTAATCTGTCATTTCTCATAAGCGTCCACTCTAAGAATAAAATGTGGTGAAATGAGTATTTTTCACCTACACAGGGGAAGAGTTGAGTAGGATAACATAATTCAGAGCCCCATCCTAGTGAGTGTACAATAATCAAAAGTTGTGTAGGTGTTAGCCACACAAGAATTTCTCATGGTCTTCTAAGATAAGTGAAATGCTTATGGCATCTATGATATTTTTAAATCAATGATCCTATTTTAGTTGCTCAGCACAAGGAAAAAAAATTATGTATTCCAACAGCATACCTTCCAATTCTATTAATAATTACAAACATCGTGGTTAAATGCAGATTAATAATATATGTTTGTCACAGGTCAAATGTTTGCTCAAGTGTTGGACACTTCTCCTTCTTGGTACCCTACATATAACTTGATATTCATAAAGTTTGCCTTTGGTTTACCTTCTCTTTAGATACAACTATTTCCCCTATAATAACTATAATAATCCTGCCTTTGTTCCCCAAATTTCAAGATGATTTTGCTACCACCATATTGATTTTCAAAGAACACTATCTATTAGATTGTTCTTGAATTCAGCCAACTGGCAATTCTTGACTCCAATCACATCCTGACAGTATATAGATGTCTTGTGTTTTGCATCCTAAAATCCTGTAGCCCTCACCTTATTATCCATTAATTTTCAATCTGGAGTAGACAGCATCTCACAACTGTATTTTCCATATCTGTCCTCTTCTTCTCAATTCATATTTGCCATATTTTCTGATGTATGGTATGAATGGATTTGCTAGTGAATTATTGATGAAGCAGCAATTTAATGTAGGAAATCTGCTGCCTGCTAAGTTAGTCAGTTTTTCATTAGTATTAAAATAAAATTCCAGGCTACGTAACTTAATAAAGAAAATAGGTTCACTTGTCTCACAGTTTCAGAGGTTCGAAGGCATAGTGCTAGCACAGCTTGGCCCTGGTGAGGACGTCATGGTGCATGGTGTCACAGGGTGGAAGCACATGTGGAAGGAAGAGATCTGAAGACAGGAAGTCAGAGAGTATTTCAGGGCTTGGGTGCGCTCTTGTTATTGCTCATCTAAGAACTAACGCAGAGTCCCAGGTGGATTACCTTATTCCTTTCCTAGATCAGCTTCTCCAGTGAGCTAAGAACTTACACTACACCCCACCTCTCCAAAGATCTACACAGTTCTATCTGTCAACATCACCACCAAACAAGCCTACTATACATGAAGGGAGAAACTGAAACCATAACAAAACATTCCATCTGATAAAATGTAACTCCTCCAGTTAAAAAGAATATTTCCCAAATATTCTTTAATACTTAATCCAATTTTGGAATTTCAAATGCAATAGAATATAGAATGATAATAAGAAATAAAGCTTCCTTATTGAGATTTCTCACTGAGAACAAGTGTGGCCCAGTTGCCTGGATGGAAGTATCATATTTCATACTGTGGATGAGGCTATTGACTATTTTCTCAAAAAAAAAAATGCCTTCAGTGATATTGATGACTTCATCAGTGATGAAGACATTAATGTGTTTCTGAACAAGAGTGACAACCCAGGTCACATTTTTAGGTACTAAGCCTTTAAATTGGAACTTAAATCTAATAGTTCTTACAAAGCTAGAAAAATTTGAAATATTCCTGCTACAACAAAGTCTTTATCAAAACACACTTTTTCATACACATTATAATTGATGAAAACAAGAGGAATATTGGCAGATTATTTCTTAGAATTGGAAGGAATCCCTGGATACAGACATTATTTCTTCCTAATCCTTGAAACAACATTGCTAATTTTGGGCGGCATCCAAATTGCTTCATTTCTCGTGAATCAGAAACTGCAGGCTAAAACACTGGACAATTCTTTCTTGATGAAGAGTCCCTCTGGGCCTTTGTGACATTTCTCTACCTATCATCCTACTTCTGCCAAATAGAGTAACACATAATTAGTTATTTCTTCTCTAACCAAAACCTACCGAGTAAACAGAATTATTAGTTCTGTCCTCTAACCCCAGTCTCTTCACTCTGCATCCTTTCCTTCTTTTTTAGAGTCTAGAACAGCTTTGTTAACTCCCAAGGAAATATATACCAAATACGCTGAAAGAATCCAAGGAAAATGGTGAAAATTCACTATTTGAAAGGAAGAAAGACTTCAGGAGGAAACAACATGGAACTTTGTGCGGGGTGGCATACTATGTGAGGAACCCCTTTTGAGGAGAATGGACTTTATTTCTCCTTGTAACATTAGACCGATAGCTACTCTCCCAGGATTCAAATTGCTAGTTTTCCATGCCTTCCCATAGACTGAAATTACCAGTAATGCCTCATCAGCTGCTTTTCGTCAAGGCTATTTCATCAGGAGATTAACAGAATGTCTGAAAAGCAGGTTTTCTTCCTTCTTTTTCCATATGACATTGTTGGCTTTAGCCATAAATAATATTAAAAATAGTCACTGAGTCTTGGGAAACACGTAAATTGCATATAAATAATGTTACTTGGTTGGCTGGCAGGAGGAGGAAGATGTGGTGATTGAGAACACTGAAATTCTACCCCTCCTAACAATAGCTGAAGGACTTCTCTTCTACAAAGCCTTTCTCTCACACCTCATTTCCTTCCAGCTAATAAACACTAATGAGATAGCGAAACTGTGCACTACTGTGTTATACAGCTGTCCTTTCTCACTGTGACTCCTGAAGGAGTAATTTGTCTCTCTCATTACATTTACTCACTCCTGGTCCTCCCCTCTTTACTTCTGTCATGCATTCTCTCTCCTGTGATACCAGTCTTTGTTTCTCTCTCTCCCTCCCTCTTTGCCCCCTTCTCTATTCTTCCATGTAGAGATATAGAAAGAATATTTACACTTCATTATCATCACCTGAAAAAAGGCTTCAATCACGTGAGTGACAGGAAAGAAAAAGCATCAGAGGATGTCAAAGTGCTTCTTAGATTTGAAATGCCAATTCAGCAAGTTAACAGCAACAGCTCAACATGAAACCTATCAACTCTACTGAATTCTGACAATGGAATTATAATTGGAGGATTGTCTCTCTCTCTCTCTTTTTTTTCCCCAACTTGAAATCAAATTGTTTGGCTGTTTGAAAGTTAATGTATTTTCTTAGAGGTGCTTGCCTTGAACAACTATACATACTTATACTCCACATAACTGCACTGTCTCCTTCTGAAAGGACTTCTGACAGCTTTTCTGAAAGAATAGATAGAGGAATAGATAGGCAGATAGATAGATAGATAGATAGATAGATAGATAGATAGATAGATAAATAGATAGAGAGAGAGAGATAGCAGTATAAAATTTTCTAACCCAAAAGTCAAAACAATGACTTCAGACCTCTTTGTTGAGAAACTTCCTAAAAGGACAGCTAGATCTGGGGAAAATTTAATACCAGTCTGTAATTTCAGCAACTGTTTTTTTCTAGCTTAAGGTTCAAAATAGCAGGAAATAGCATACTGCTATCTAAGTTTTAGAACTCATGAGCATTGTACTAGAAATTTAACCCATCTCTTTATGATTCATTGACTCAGTACTCATCACAATTTTGTTTGCTAAGGGTGATAGCAGATCCAAGAAGACTTCAAAGCTAGTTTTAATTTTTTGAACTAGGAAATTAATGGCTGGCAAGAGAAAAAAAACACTACACTACACAAATTCTTAGTTTGCTCCCAGTTAGAACTCCGGAAGGTGTCACGCTGCTCTACTCAGGCCTCTTTTTCCTGTGTAGTTGACAGCATTGTTTATGTGGATTAGAAAACTTTCCACTCTCTTCCAATAACTATGACCCAAAAAGAGTAAAATGTTATTTCATCACTTTTTAACATTTTGAAGAAGGAATTAGGTTTGGCCCTTCTTAGTGGCCAGAATGTATTTTGTTCTCCCTTCAAAGAAAGTCTTTGGCAGGAACTAATGTCTAGAAAAGACAAAAAAGACAGACATTAAATACTACAAGATGTGAACCGAATGGTTAGAGGGTAATTTGCAGATCTTGCTGACAAGAGATACACGTGATAGTGGGAAACAGCAGAGAGGTTTAGATCTGCTGTATGATGAAGGAGAGCAGGGGCTTTGTGTTCTGAAAGAGACCCAGAGGCTTTGTAAATCAAAATCCCCCCCCACTTCTGTGTTCAGTTGCCATATTTGGATAGCAATTTTAATAGTACACACAATTCATGTGAAGATATCCTATTGCTTCCCAAGATAAGTATGCCTAAGCGTGGTGAAAATGAAGAAAACAATTGCTTTGAATGAAGAGCAAATTAGGAATGGCGAAATAAATCCATGTTAAAAATATGCACCTTAACATTATAAAAATGTCAATACCACATAAACTAGTTTATATACTACCTCTGGATCTATCCATAGATTGACTAAAGGATCACCTATACTTTGAGAATTTTCTTGCTAATTTCACATCAGTATTTATACAGTAGCAGCAGAGATTTCTATCTCACTAAAGATAATTGTCCCAGGTGGACCAGAATTTGTTTGAGCTTGGCACTACAGAAATAAATGCAAACAACTCCTCTCTTACACTCTTTCCTGAAAGTTGACTGAAATGTTCTCCAACCACCTAAAATGAATATTGTCTCACCGTCCTCCTTTGATCTCCTAAAGTCAAATTTTACATGATAATCCTGGGGGATAGATTTTTATCAATAACTGCTTTTTGAGATGTTAGTCACATATCATAAAAGTTACCCTTGAAGGTTACATTTCACGCTAATACATAGCATATTAACAGCTTTGTGCAACAATAACCATTACATAATTTTAGAATGTTTCCATTACTCCCCAAAGAAATCTCCTATCCATTTGTAGTCATTTCCCATCCTTTCCTCTTCCACCACCTGGAATCAGTAATCTACTTTCTGTGTCCATGTATTTGCCATTTTTTCTTTTTTAGGCTTTGCACAATAACAGAGTCATACAAAATATAGTATTTTGTGACTGATGTTTTCTTTTAGCATATTTTCAAGATGCACCCCAGTGGTAGTAGTTGTACCCTATCATTCCTTTCTGTTACTGAATAACACTCCATAAAAATATATTTTCTTTGTCCATTCATTAGATGGACATTTGGGTTGTTTCCACTCTCGTTATTCTGATTAATCCTGTTATGAACATTTGTGTACTAGTTTTTGAAATAACTTTTTTTTCATTTCTCATAGCTATTTATCTAGGAGTGAAATTTCTGGGTAACATATTAGCTCTATGATTCCTATTTTGAAGAGCTAGTAAACTATTTTCCAAAGAGATCACATAGTTTACATTTTCATCAGCAAAATGAAGATTCTAATATCTTTATATCCACATGGTTCTTGTCAGTGTCTTGCTTTTTAATTATAGCTGCGGCAGTGGATGTGAAAGTGGATCTTATTGTGGTTTTGATTTGTATTTCCTTAATGATTAAGGATGCTGAGTATCTCTTCATGTGCTGATTGTCATTTTATGATTTGCAAATTTTTTTTTTTTCACTTTTTGAGGGTTTTTTTTCACATTTTCACAGCAGGATTTGAACCACAGGCAATTTTTCAATTTGATAAAATTAATTTGTTTTTGTTGTTGCTGTGAATTTGGTATCATCTTAAACAAGCCACTGCCAAAATCAATATCATGAAGAATTTCCCTTGTGTTTAGATTTAATTGTGACATATTTTTGCTCTTGGTTTTAAGTCTTTGATCCATTTTAAATTTATTTCTGTTTATGGTATGAAGTGTGGGTCTGGCCTCATTGTTTTTCATGTGAATGTTCAGTTGTATCAAAATAATTTGTTAAGACTTAGTTTAGAAGCTCTAGTCTAAAATAAATTGACCAAAAGTGCAAATACTTATTCTTGTACTGTCAACCTTATTCCACTAATCTATATATCTATGATGGTGCAACATTAGCTCGATTGTTTGTAAATTGAGAATTGAAATTGAGAAGTATTGATCTATCAGTTATTTTGTTTGTTTGTTTATCTTTTTGTTTCTTCAAAACTGTGTTGAGTATTCTGTATCCCTTGCAAGACCATGTGAATTTAATCTCTTCTTGCTTATTTCTGAATAAAGGGTACAAACACAATGAGGATTATTATGAATCTGTAACCAGATTTTTAGTGTATTGCTATGCTAACAATACTAAGTTTTCTAATTCATGAACAGAGATATCTATCTCATTAGTTCTTCCTTGAGTCCTTTTAATTATATTTTGTAGTTTTCTTCATGCAGGACTCTTGCACTTCTTTTATTAAATTTATTCTTAAACATTTGGTTATTTTTGGTCCTGTTGTAAGTGGATTTTTTTCATTATTTTATTTTGTATTATTACTATGAGTGTAGATAAAAAATATATTTTGCATATTAAAATTATATATAAATATATATAAATGCTTATACATTTTATTAACCCTTTCAAAGAATTAACTTGATTTTATTGATTACAATACTTTTATATTAAACATTTCAATTTTTCGGCTATAATCTCTATTCTTTTCTTCTTCTTTATTTTATTTTGGTCAAGTAAGTATTAACAAGTTCTGGAAGTAAACTCAGCAGCACTCAGAATTTCAATAATTTTTAAAAAATTTTATTTGCATTTGCCAGTGATTGAAACTAGGGCCTTTTTCATGTCAGGCTAGTGCTCTACCACTGAATAAATGCATGAATTAATAAAGAGCAATGTTTATACACCTTATAGTTAAGTCCATTTGCAACAGTTCCTTTTACAATGATATCAGGTAGTAGGAAAACTTAATTACACGATAGTCAAAAGTTATAACTGAAAAGGAACATAAGTTTGACAGGTAGAATTTTGTGAAGATTGGTAAGACAGTAAACAATTAGATCTCACAGGATGGAGGTTTTAACTGGAAATATCTAATCAGAAAAGACCTAACTATTTTGCAATGCATGGACCAAGCATCTTACTCTTGCTGCTTCCAACTCTTCGCTTGTCTGTCTCATTATTAAAGTACAACCTATCGCGGAAGTCAAGTGAACTTTTTCTTGGAGGTAATATGTGCTTTTATTATTTGAGTCTCCAATCTATTGTACTAATGTGGAAAGAAATAGCTTTTGCAGGGTAAACTTCCAAATAATTTTCTGAAATAATGTATTTGAATATGATTAAGTGGTATTCTTCATTCAGAAATTGTCAAATTCTTTGTGCTTTGGATCCGGAATGTCCTTAAAGTTTCCTCTGTTAAAATCTTGGTCCCCAGGCAGAAAGATGGTTGAATCTTTTGGAGATGAGGCTAATGATAGGATGTGATTATCAAAGGCAAGCCCTTTAAGAGATACTGGGGTATTGGGTCACCAGCTCCTTCCTGTCTCTATTTACTTTCCAGGCACTGTGAGAGGAAAAGGCCATCTTCAGTATAGTATCCGACTACCATGGACTGTGCTGCCACAGGTCCAAAATAGTGGGCCCACAGGAAGAGACTGAAAAAATGAGCTCAAATAAGTCTTTCCCTCTTTCAAATGATTGTCTCAGGATTTTTTGTCACAGTAATGGAAAGCTAATTAGTGCACTTTGTATTATTACAGTCCAGAATAATTGAGTATTTTAAGCAATTATTGATTTGTTTCATACATGAAGGTAAAAGGTAAATGCATATATACAAACTATATATATATATATATATATATATGAACAAATACAGTTAAACAAAAGAGACAGAATTACATAGGTCTGTATTGTACCTATAAAGGCAATCACATTAAAATGTTAGAAGCATTGCTATTATGTGAAAGTATGAATCCATTCTTTTTTTTGTGGTACTGGGGATCCACTCATTCAGCAGGCGCAGAGCTACATCACTGGCCCTGAATCCATTCTTAAGTGGTACTCTTCTTATAAAGGTTTTGTATTGGAGGATTAAGTTACATATTTTGAAGAGTATCTTGCTACATTCATTGACTTCATATTTTCAGAAATCCCATTTGGTGATTTAGTCTTTATATTAGGACAGAAAGAAAATTTCGTATCTCCTGGATTCTTCTAATATTTGAAGCTGAAAAGATCAAAGTATATTGGTAGCCTCTGCATAAGGTAACATCAGGAAACCTAAGAATCATGGGAATACACCTGGGCAGCCATTAGAGTTCATAATGTCTTTGAGATACAAAAGATACACTTTAATTCCATAATGTAGTCCATATCTGGTATCTAAGAATAATATTACAGAACTCCAAGTTTGATTCTTTTAAGTATAATCTAATCTAACTCCTATGTGCAATTATGTAGAGAGGATGAGTGATTTATCTTTAACCATCAAAAATTTTATTGGCAGTCCTGGTCAATGTTTTATTGGCCTTTTTTGCCATGAAAAATGATGGGAAAAGTCCTGGAAAAGAGAAGACCAGAGATCCACAGGTATGGAGTGAATTCAACACTTGTACAAACAGTAAACATGCAGGCGATCTTTGACAGAGGACCTATCCTAAATTGAGTAAGTAAGGATGAACTGACGTGGTATTAAAGGTAACCTTGAAAAATCTCATAGTCATCCAGAATGTGAAGTAAGTACAAATAACATTAATGTGTTTTTTTCCTTTAGCATTCGAATGTATTTCACTTGTTTGGTAAATATAAAATGAAGAAATTGATTAAGGATTTAGGACCATTTTGTACAAAAGATGTAAGCCTTTTTAATGTTTGGTGGGGAGTTTTTTTTGGACTATTGAGAACTAAGGTAATGAATGTAGAGGATTTCCACTATAATGAATTGGGTAACCCTTGGCAAGTAAGCAAACATTACTTAATTTCATTTTTTTCATGGCTTTTTTTTAATAAACTAGACTTTAAAAGGTAGAATGTTACTATTAAAATACGATATCCGGATGTTAATTGAAATGGTAGAAATGTTCCAATTGACAAGGCAATGGGTTTCATCCTCAATATCTCTATAAGTTATATAATATGAAGCACAGATACTTGCTTCTGGTAGTAGCTTCCACATGGTAGCTCCTTGATATATTTTGTTATCACACTTAATGTAAAGTAGGCTTAATTATCAAATGGTGAATGGCTGATGATAGTTTTAAATTTTTCCCTCAATATTACTTCATTGAAATGTTTATTTGGGCCACTGATGTATTTCTCTAGTATCTGTGGAAACTAATTTAACTTGAGAACCTTAACACACACATGCAAACCATATGTGCACATTTACACTTATGCATATAGATTATACATATAAATGTAACACATTATCACCAAGCTGTTTAATTTTACATTTTAACTCATTAAGTGACTTCAAGTTCATTGTGCCACAGATGTGATATAATCATTAATAAAAACTGGTAAAATTAAAATCAGAAGATAGATATGATGGCCTCTATCATTGTCTGTTAAAATTATGAGATGTAGCTAGTTACTGTGTGGAATCTTGTGAATTACGGTTATTTTTCTAGCAAGAATAGAGCAAGTAAACAAAATCTGTTCTCTCCAGAGTATTTTTTCAAGTCTTGTTTGCCTTCATAGCAAAACAAAATTTCTGTGACAAAGAATGGCCCCCAATAGTAACAATACAGAACAAGTCATAGGCAGGCTGTGACATGGGGACCAAACACTGTGGGATGGTGTAGCACCCATGAAAGGCTCCACATGTCCATTGTACTAGCTGATTACTCGTTATTTGTGTTGGTACTCAAGAAGACTTTGTTTTTCACATATAAGCCAAACCAAGTATTTTTTTGTGTGTTTCTTGGCTCTTGGACTAGCTTTCACAGGATACAAGGGTTTGTGTTTGAATTTCCAAAATGTTTTAGAGACTTTTATTCAGGCAGTCGTATCACAAAGTATGAAAATATAACTAATTTAATGTTAGTACCCCCCCCACACACACTAACAGACAGGACATCTGAGTTTTTTAAAAAAGTGCTGTTTTCACTTCAATTTGAGCTCATGAGGGAAGTTGGAATTTGAGAACAATTCCATCAACCTTCTTCACTGAGGTCTTATAGATGGGATCTGTTAGACACCACACCACAAAGATTCCCCTGTTGTAGATCGTTTGTTTATGTAAAGAGGCTGAGAAAATATTCTTACTAACCTAGCAAATTCACATATTGTATGGTTATATTCTCATAGTATGAGTGGTCCCAAGAAATACTTCTTGGCCCTGAGTAGATCACATTTTCAGTTCTTGTTTTCAGAATTATTCTTCTTTCCCTCTCAGGCTTGCAAAGTAAATGCATCAAAGCATACCTGGTACAGTATATTTCCATTAGAGACATGAGGCATATCTACCTATTGAAGACAAGCAACATATCAAGGGTTCAGTGACATTCAAATACTGCCACTTCTTGCACTCTCTTTATCACCACAAATATGCAAACAGAGATTTCAAGTACTGCACAGACATATTAGCCACAAATCTGAAAATAACAAAAATATTTCCAAAACATTTATGAAAAACAATGGAAAAATATGGAATGACATTAATTCATGAGAGAAGAAAGAGATTTTCACAGATCCTGATCTGAAGTTAGTAGTTTATTAATTTAGGAAATTCAAAAAAAAGCTTTGGAGAAAAGTAATACAGTAATTCCAACACGTAAATGTATAGAGAATGGACAAAACCTGGTTCTAGATATGAGTAAGAACAAAAGTGATATTATAAGTTTATATTGTGTTTGAGATGATTTTGAGAAAAAAAAATAGTCATCATTTGAACTTATGTGACTTGTTTGGCCTGGGTTGAAAGTGTATGAGCACAATTGTTTTTCTTGAAAATAAACCAGGCTGACCCGGGCTCCGCCTACCATGACCAGAAGGAGCAGGGTGACGGAGGACCCAGCAGGGCTTGGAGCTCCCCGCTCCATCCCCGTGCTCCGCACAATGCGACCAGCCAGTGCAAGGTGAGGACCCAGGCAACCTAGACTCTGCTCCTCCCTGTGCTCTGCACAATGCGACCACCTTAGCCACGTGCCCCCCCCCTGCCCCCCTCGCCACCTCTGGCCTCCTGGCTTTCCTGCTACCTGGTTCCACTCTGCAGAGGCACAGGGGGTCATGAAGGCCATTGCCATGAGCTCCACACGATAGAGAGGAAGTGAGCAATAGAAAGTGGGGCTCTCTCAGGGTCCTTGATGAAAACTGAAGCCCATTGGAAAAGTGAAGGGAATGTCTGCAGTAAAGGCACAACAGACCACCATAGTTGGTAAATTGGAGGGATCATCACCTCCTATGGGAACAATGGAGAAGGACAAATGGGACCTGCAGTAGAACCTTGCAGAGTTCAACCACACAGGAGGATAGGGAGCTCAACTTGGGACTAGCCGCCAGAAATCCGCATGAATCTCATAGGTCTGCTAATGGCTTGCTGAGACTAATTGACATATATGCACACGGCCGCCCATTTAGTCTATTGTGACAGCAGAGAAATACCCTGAAGGAGGCTCTTCATTTTTATTTTTTATTTGTTATGTTCAAAATATTTTACTCTTATTTTTAATTTTAATTTTTTATATTTTTTTCAAATTTTTGCATTTCTCTTCTTTTTTTGTTGCTTTTCTCTTCTCTCTCTCTCTCTCTCTCTCTCTCTCTCTCTCTCTCTCTCTCTCTCTCTCATGGTCCCACACTGTTCTTTGTCTCCCTTCTTGTTTCTTTCTGGACCTAATTGAGATTTTTCCTTTACCTTTCTTCTCTTTTTCCTTCTCTTGATTATCATTAGTTTTAAAGGAAAGTAAATACAGTATCTAATCTCCCTATTGCTCATATGTGGATCTGTTCATGTCTTTTTTCTTCCATTCTGCCTTTTCCTATTGACTTCAATAGTTTTGTAGAGTTTGCACCTGATCTTCCTTTGTCTTCTGGCCTCACTGCTAACCTTTCCCAATCCTTCTACCTCTCTGTCCCTTCCTCTCCAAATCCTTCTAACTCCCCAACCCAAAGGGTAAAGATGCTATATTGAAGGGTTTATTCACTATAAACATATGTTGGGTTGGTCCTCAATTTTGATTTAATTCACACAGTTAAAGGAGATAGATTAATAAATACCACAAATTGTTATTTTCTAAGATGTACTTGATGCTATAGTGTTGCTGATTGTATCACTTGGGGTAAGGTGTTGTGAGTGCCTTCCTGGTATAATGAAAATGAGACAGCCCCAGAGTCAAGGGACTCAAAACCTAAAGATCAGCTATATCTGGAAGACACCTCTGAGAAGCAATCATTCCATAGGGTTCTAAACAAAACAAAAAAAGTTACTTACAATAAGCAATTTTGAAGTATCAACAAAGGAATTAAACCAAGAACAGTACCAAAAACAAAAATGAGAAGACATTTAAGCAAGGTACAAACTCAGGCTTCCACACCACAAAAGGCAACTCCTAGGGGAAACGAGGTGGAAAAATGTGATAATCAACCACCTGGACACCCTGAACTGATAGCACAGGAAGGAACAAAACAGATGAATGAGGCTCTACAAAAATTCAAAAAAAGAAATAATTTCCAGATAACTAGAGAGAAGGTGAGCAGGGTGAAAGACATGATTAGAGGCTCTAGGACAGAAACAGATAAAATAAATAGATGAGCTCAAAACCATGCTGGAAGCCATGAGTGCCCAGCATAACAAAGAAATGGAAACCATGACCACCCAAAATAAGAAAGAAATGGAATCCATGAAACAGATTCAAACAGATATCCAGGAGATTAAAACTCCATTGAAAGCATTCAGAGTAGATTAAGGGAATGTGAAGATAGAATATCATATATAGAAGACAGGATTGCGGTTAGTGACCATGAACACAGAGATTTCTTAAAAATAGTAAGGGACCATGAGAAGTGAATCCAGCACCTGCTAGATGATGCAAAGAAGAATAACATAAGACTGATAGGAGTCCACAAAATAAACAGGAGAAAGTACAATTGACATAAAAATACTGTTCACAGAAATAATAGTAGAAAACATCCCAGACAAAAGTAGAGAATTGGACATACAGATAAGTGAGGCATATAGAACTTCAACTAGGCATGATCAAAAAAAATCTCCACCTAGACATATAATAGTCAAGATCCGAGGAACCCAACAGAAGAACAAAATTCTATGAGCAGTTAGAGAAAAGAAACAAATCACCTACAAAGGAAAGCCCATCAGAATCACAGCAGACTTCTCAACACAA
>NW_004624734.1:17531141-17544670 GCF_000247695.1 Heterocephalus glaber
CTAATTATTTTAAAATATACAACAAATAACTCTAGGCTATAGGTGTCCTACTGTGCTATATAAAGCTAGAATTAATTCCTAATATTTAATAGTATTTTAGTAGCTATTTCTGTTCTCTTTCTAAGCCATTCTTTACACTTCCTGGTTTCTAATGAGAAATATAATTTACTGTATTGGAATACTCTATGAGATCAATTGTTTTGTCTTTCACAAATAAGTAAAAACGTGCAGTGTTTGTCAATCTTTTTCTGGAAAATTTCACTGAACAAATTGAATACAGAAAAAACATACTTCAATAAAATAAATGATATATTTGACAAAACCACAGCAAACGGGCAAAAATTGAAAGCATTTTCTATAAGATCTGGAATAGACCAATATATCTACTTTTACCAAGGAAAAAATTATGACAGGAAGTTTTAGCCAGAGTAAATTAAGGCAAGACAAATAATTAGAGTATTTTAATTAGAAAGAAAAAGTCATGTTATGGATATGTGCTGATGGTATGATTTTATGCACAGAATATCCTTAAATCATCAATGAAAAATTGTGAGGACTGATAAATGAATTCAGTAAAATTGCAAGATGTGAAATAACAAAAAAGTGAAAAGTTTCTACAAAATATTTTTAAAACAGGGTTAAATATGTAGAAAAGGGGAAAAAATTTGAAAGACAGCTCATGTTCATATATCAATACTGTTAAAATGTATATAACATCTAAAGCCATCTACAAATTCATTGCAAACTCCATCAAAATACCAACACTATTATTCTCAGAAACAAATAAAAACAATTATAAAACTCATAGGAATCAATAAAAAGACCCAAAATATTCCAAGCAATTCTAAGCAAAAACAAAAAACTGTAGACACTGCAATGCCTGGCTTCAAAATATACTACTACAAGGTCTAATATACCAGAGGGTATGGCACTGGCATAAAAAAGGTACATAAACTAATGGAACTGAATACAAAACTCAGAAACTACCCAACAGGCTTTTTTCTGAGGGTTGCAGGAGTCCCAAGTGCTCTCCACTCAGCAGTTCCGAATCTCCCATTCCTCTGACCATACCCGCTGAGAGAGTGGTTACTCCAGATGGGCGGAGCTTTCAACATCCCCCACTCCACCCAGGGTCAACCCCAGGGCCTCCCAAATGCTAGTCAATGCAGAGGCTTTTTTTTTTTTTTTGGTATGGGGGATGGAACTTTGGACCTTGCACTTGTGAGGGAGGCAGCAGCAGCAGAAGCTCGTTAATAAGATGAGATTCCAGGTTCCTCAGCGACCAGCCAGCAGATGGTGAGGACCTCAGCTGTGTGTAGCCCCGCTCCGTCCCACCCACGTGCCACCCCCCAGCAACCAGCATAGCCAAGGGTGCCTTCAGTTCAGTTCTGTCCCATCGTCATCCTAATCAACCCGCCCCTGCCACCACTGTGACCTGCTTCCACCCTACAGAGGCCATAAAGGCCATTGTCCTGAATTGCAGAAGATGGAGCAGAAGTGCACAACAGAAAGAGGGCCTATCCCAGGCTCCTCGATGAAAACTGAACCCCACTGCAAAAGTGAAGAGAATCTCTGCAATAAAGTCACACCAACCACCTCTATTTGGTAAGTTGGAGGGATCATCACCTCATAGCAGAACCTGGACTATCTTCAGGGGAAGGCCAGCTGGAATCTGAAGTAGAGACTTGCAGACTTCAACCCTGCAGGAGGACAGGGAGCTCAACTTGGGACTTGCAGCCAGAAATCTGCCTGAATCTCATGGTTCTGCTACTGGTTTGCTGAGACTTATTGACTTATATATGCACACTGCTGGCCATGTTGTCTATTGTGACAGCAGAGAAATGCTCTGAAGGAGGCCCTTAATTTTTATTTTTTATTTGTTATTTTCAAAATTTATTGATCTTATTTTTAATTTTTAATTTTTTTGTACTCTTTTCAAATTTTTATTTTTCTCTCCTTTTTTTTCTTTCTTTCTCTTTTCTTTCACTCTCTCTCACACACATTCTCTCACTGTTCATCTCCCTTTTTGTTCATGTTCTGGTCCTAATTAAGATTTCTTCTTTATTTTTTTTTTTCTTCTCTTTTTTCCTTCTCTGGACTGTCATTAGTTTTAAAGGAAAGTAAACACAGTTTCTGTTCTCCCTATTGCTGTTAGTTTGTTCTATTCTTGTCTTTGTCCTTTCATTCTGTCTTTTCCTCTCTTCTTCAACAGTTTCTTAGAGTTTCTGTGATCTTCCTGTACCTTTGGGCTCACTGCTAACCTTTCGCTATCCTTCTACCTATCTATCTCTCCCACCGCAACTCCTTCTAACTCCCCATCCCAAAGGGTAAAGTTGCTATATTGAAGAGCTTATTCACTATAAACATAGGTGGGGCAGGTCCTCGATTTTGATTTAATTCACACAGTTAAAGGTGATAGATTAATAACTACCATGAATTGTCATTTTTGAAGATGTGCTTGATGCTATTGTGTTGTTGATTGCATTGCTTGGGCTAAGGTGTTGTGATTGACCTAATCAGTTGTCCTTCCTGGTATAATGAAAATGAGATAACCTCACAGCCATTAGAGAATCAACACCTAAAGACCAGGTACATCTAGAAGACACCTCTGAAAAGCAATCATCCCGTAAGTGTTCTAAATAAAAGCAGCAAAGCTCCTTACAATAAGCAATTTCAAAGTATCAATCCAGGGATTAAACCATAGACAACACCAAAAACAAATATGAGAAGACACTTAAGCCAGGCACAAAGTCAGACTTCCACCCCACCAAAGGCAAATTCTCAGGGAAAAGAGGTAGAAAAGTCTGATAATCAACCACCTGGGCACCCTGAACTGATACCACGGGAAGTAACAAACCAGATGAATGAGGCTCTAGAAAAATTCAAAAAAGAAATAATTTCCCAGATAACTACAGAGATGGTGAGCAGAGTGAAAGACATGATTAGAGGCTCTAGAACAGAAAAAGATAAAAAAAAAAAAATAGGTGAGTTCAAAACCATGCTTGAAGCCATGAATGCCCAGCATAAGAAAGAAATGGAATCCATGAAAAAGACTCAAACAGGTATCCAGGAGATTAAAAACTCCATTGAAAGTATTCAGAATAGATTAAGGGAATGTCAAGAGAGAGTATCAGATATAGAAGACAGGATTGTGGTTAGTGACCATGAACTCAGAGATTTCTTAAAAATAGTAAGGGACCATGAGGAATGAATCCAGCAGCAGCTGATGATGCAAAGAAGAATAACATAAGACTGATAGGCATCAACAAAAAAATAGGAGAAAGTACAATTGACATAAAAATCTGTTCACAGAACTAATGGTAGAAAACTTCCCAGAGATAGAGAATTGGACATACAGATAAGTGAGGCATATAGAACTCCACCTAGTCACAATCAAGAAAAATCTATATCTAGCCATATAATAGTCAATATCCCAGAAACTTAACAGAAGAACAAAATCCTACAAGCAGTTAGAGAAATGAAACAAATCTCCTACAAAGGAAAGCCCATCAGAATCACAGCAGACTTCTCAAAACAAACTCTCAAGTCAAGGAGTATCTCAAGCGAAGTATTTCAAGTCCTGAAAGAAAATAACTTCCAGCCTAGACTGTTGTACACTGAAAAATTATCTTTCAAAATCAATGGGGAAATTACATACTTCCATGACAAAAAACAACTAAGAAATTTCATGAACACTAAACCAGCACTCCAAACAATTCTAAACAATATCCTAGAAAAAGACAATGAAGGTCAGAGCTCCATGAACCCCAACCGAAGTAAGACATCAGGCAAGGCAAGAAACTAAAGGGAAAGGGGGAAAAATAAAAAGTAAAAGACCCAACAACTGTAAAACATCATGACCAGGAGAGTCACTATCTATTAATGATAACCATCAACGTTAATGCCCTCAATTCACCAATCAAAAGAAATAGACTGTGAGAATGGATTAAGAAGTAAAATCCAACAATGTGCTGTATACAAAAAAAATACCTAATTCAAAAAGATATTCATAGACTGAAAATGAAAGGATGGAAAACAGTTCTCCACATGAGAGGAACCCAGAAAAAAGCAGGGTTAGCAATCTTATTTGCAGACAAAGTAGATTTCAAACCAAAATTAATTAAGAGAGACAAAGATGGTCACTACATCCTTGTGAAGCAAACAATCGAAAAGAAGAGATAAATATATATGCACCAAATATGAATGCCCCCAAATACACAAAACAAATATTAATGGACATGAAAAACTGAAGAAGCACTAGTACAATTGTAGTGGGGGACCTCAATAAGTCACTATCACAAATTAACAGATCATCTAGACAAAAAATCAACAACGAAATTCTGGAACTGAACCAAGCTACTGAAAAAATGGACTTAATAGAATTTTACAGAGTGTTCCACCCCACAAAATCAGAATATACATTCTTATTGCCTCCACATGGCTCATTCTCCAAAACAAACCAGATGCTAGCTCATGCGATATATTTAAGTAAATGTAAAAGAATTGAAGGTAGCCCCTGTATATTATCAGATCATAGTGAAATAAAAGTGGAGGTCAATAGCATAACAAATCACAAAACCTCCACAAACACATGGAAATTGAATAACACTCTCCTGAAAAACCAATGGGTAGCAGAGGAAATTAAAGAAACCAGACAGTTTCTACATTAAATGATAATTCCAGTACAACATACAGGAATCTATGGGACACAATGAAAGCAGTTCTATGTGGGAAATTCATAGCAGTAAATGCCCACATTAGGAAAACAGAGAGAGCTCAAATAAACAAACTAATGCTGAACCACAAGCTCCTAGAAAAAAAAGAGCATGACAAACCCAAAGCTCATACAAGAGAGGAAATTATGAAGATCAGAGCTGAAATCAGTGCAATGGAGACTAAGAGAACAATACCAAAAATATCAATGAATCAAAGAGTTGGTTGTTTGAAAGAATAAAGAAAATTAATAAAGCTTTAGCCAACATTATTAAAAAAGGAAAGAAAAGGCTCAAATCCATCCAATTAAGAATGAAAAATGTGAAGTCACAACAGATCCATCAAAAATCCAGAGGATCATCAATACCTACTTTGAGAATCTGTACTCTACTAATATGGAAAACACAGAAGAAATGGACAGTTTCCTAGATACATATGGATTGCCAAAGTTAAATGAAGAATCTATAGAAATTCTAAGGATGCCAATTACAATGAATGAAATTGAAAATGTAATGAAAAATTTAGCAACAAACTAAAGCCCAGGTGCTGATGGCTTCACTGCTGAATTCTGAAAGACATTTAAAGAAGAACCATTACCATTACTCTTTAAACTCTTCAATGAAATTAAATGGGAAGCAATTCTTCCAAATTCATTCCAGGAAGCAAATGCTACTTTGATTCCAAAACCAGGGAAATAACTAACCAACAAAAAGAACTACAGGCCAATCTCCCTAATGAATATAAATGCAAAAATTCTAAAGATGCTGGCAAACAGAGTACAGAGGGTCATCAAGAAGGTCATACACCCTGAACAAATTAGATTTATGCCAAGGATGCAAGGATGGCTTAGCATATATAAATCAGTAAATGTGATACACTATATTAACAGAGTCAAGGAGAAAAACCATATGATCATTTCAATATATACTGAAAAAGCATGTGATAAAATCTAACACCTATTCATGATAAAAAGTCTACAGAAATTGGAATACAAGATCTTTATCTCAACCTGATTAAGGCTATCTATGAAAAACAAACAGCCAACATTATAATAAATCATCAAAACCTGAAAATTTTTATGCTAAAATCAGGAACAAGACAAGGATGCCCACTATCACCACTCCTGTTTAACATAGTTCTGGAGACATTAGCCACAGCAATTAGAAAAGAGAAAGAAATAAAAGGAATAAAGATAGGAAAGGAAGAAATTAAACTGTCATTATTTGCTGATGATATGATACTTTCCATAGAAGACCCAAAAAACTCTGTCAAGAGACTTCTAGACTTAATTGACAGATTCAGTAGAGTAGCTGGATAAAAGGTCAACACTCAAAAAACAATAGCCTTCTTATACACAAATAACAGACTCACTGAGAGAGAAATTAGGGAAACAATTCCTTTTACAATAGCATCCAAAAAAATGAAATATTAGGAATCAGTCTAACAAAGGAAGCAAAAGACCTGTACACTGAAAACTACAGCAGTCTGAAAAAAGAGATCGAAGAGGATGTAAGAAAATGGAAAGACATCCCTTGTTCCTGGGTATGAAGAACCAATATAGTGAAAATGGCCATGCTTCCAAAACTGATATATAGATTTAATGCAATGCTAATTGAAATTCCAACAATATATTTCACAGAACTAGAGAAAAAAATTCAAAAATTCATTTGGAAGCAGAAGAGCCCTAGAATAGCAAAAGGAATTCTAGGCAACAGAGACATGGCAGGGGGTATCACATTTCCCAACTTCAAACTATACTACAAAGCTACTGTGATAAAAACAGCATGGTACTAGCAAAGAAACAGACCTGGGGATCAGTGGACTAGATTAGAAGATACAGAAATAACTCCAGACATACTCAGTCATCTCTTCTTTGACAAAGGAGCCAACTACCCTCATTGGAGGAAAGATAACCTACTTAATGAATGGTGCTGGATAAAATAGATTTCAATGTGCCAAAGATTAAAACTAGACCAATATCTATCACCACCCAGTAAACTAAGATCAAGTTGGATTAAAAATATGAATATTAAAGCAGAAACACTAAAGTTGGTGGGAGATATGTTAGGTGAACTCTTTAAGGCATTAGCCTAGGAAAAGACTTTACAAACAAAACTTCAGTAGCATCGGAACTAGTACAAGAATCAACAACTGTATCTCATCTTATTAAAAAGCTTCTGCACTGAAAGAGAAAAAACCAACAGAGCTAAGAGACAACCTACAATGTGCGAAAAAAATTTTAGCAGCTATACCTCAGACGAAGGACTCCTATCTAGAATATATAAAGAACTGAAAAAATCAGAGGCCCCCAAATTCCAAGATCCAATTCAAAAATGGGCATCTGAAATGAACAGACATTTCTCAGGCAAAGAAGCAAATAAACATATGAAAAAATGTTCAACATCACTGGTCATTCAAGAGATGCAGATGAAAATAACACTGAGATTCCACATTACCCCAGAAAGAATGGCTGCTATCAAGAAATCAACCAATAACAAATGCTGGTACGGGTGTGGGGAGAAAGGTACCCTTCTCCATTGTTGGTGGGAGTGCAGATTGGTGCAACCACTGTGGAAATCACTATGGAGATACATTAAAGAACTAGGACTGGAGGTCCCATTTGACCCAGCTATTCCCATGCTGGGTATCTTCCCAAATGAATTAAAAGAATCATACCACAGAGATATATGTGCACCCATGTTTATAGTGGCACAGTTTGTATTGGCTAAAGCTTGAAACAGCCCAAGTGCCCATTTACTGGAAACTGGATAAAGAATATTTTTTTATGTATATAAAATGGAGCACTGCTCAGCCATAAAGAATGAGAAACTGGAGACATTTGTAGCGAAATGGATGCATGTTGAGGCCATAGTCTTAAGTGAAATAAATAGGACACACATGTGTAAACACCGAATAGTTTCTCTGGTGTGAGAAACTTTTAAAGTGTAAATAAAGATTAAAATAATGAAAACAAATAATTGATAATTTGAAATAGGAAGAAAAGGTCCAAAGTGGTATGGGATGTGGGAGGGGAAGGGGAAAGGAAATAAGGGAAAGGAAAAATTATGAAAAAAGGAAAAAATGGAGAAAAAGTCTTTGTAAATAGGGAAGGTTGGAGGGGGTAAAGGGAGAACAGGGAATGGGGAAAAAATAAGAAGCAAGATACATCATGTACAGGTACAAGTACCTAGTGATAAATGTAAATGTATGGTATACCTAAAATGTACCAGTAAAAGAATTTAACCAAAAGAAATAAAGAAACTACCCAAGTGATTTTTGAGAAAGCCATCAGGAATATACATTGTGTGCAGTTGACTAAAACATGACCCTTTCTCTTATCCTGTGTGAAAGCCAAGCCAAAATGATCAGAAACCTAAATACAAGACCTGAAACCATGAAACTAATGAAAAAGAAGTATAGGGAAAACACCTTAAACACCTTAAGTCATTGTGATAGGCAAAGAAATTTTCGGTATGACTCTAAAAGCACATGCTACAAAAGCAGTAGCAAAAGCAAACAAGTACGATTATACCAAATTAAGGAGCTTCTGCACAGAAAATAATAAACAGAGTGAAGAGACAGCCAGAAATTGGCTGATAATATTTTCCAATTTCCATCTGATAAAGTGTTAATATACAGAAAGTACACAGAATTCAATATTCCATTATTGTGTCACCAACTTTTGTTGAAACTTACTTAATGATAACATATGTCAACTTCATTATTTGTAAAGTGAAATCAATTAAAAGTGTACGTTTGCCTTGGATCATTAAAACTACAGGTTATTCTGACCATTTCTTTTCAATGAATTTATTTTCTTTGCAAAAAACAAAAAAGGACCAGTAATCTGCATTTTTAAGAAGGACTGTGAATAAATGAGAACATGTACACTGGATAATTTTTATAGATTCTGCCAAGTTCAAAATTCTCTGATTCTATAAGGATATTCAAAAAGGACAACATAACATAAAAGAAATAATGAAGATGGTAAACTCGTTACAAAGAATATGTTTGAATTGAGAATAATCTATGCATGTTTTGATCTTTATTTAAATTGAATAACTCACTTTTACATTTACATCAAAACTTGAAACCATATGTCTTAAATCCGAATGGCTTTAGTTATCTTAAATGGTGTGCTCCCTGTGGGAACTAAATTTATAATAGCTGACTATCTTAAATCCTTCATTACAGGAATTTCCTCTGTAGCTAATTTAGTTGTTAAAATATATATTCTCATGACTTTTCTTCTTCTTTTCTTAGACTATTTATTTAATAGGCCATATTTATTACAAATCTCCTCAAAGTAAAATTAAGTTTATTTCCCCACCATGTTCAACTCAAACGCTTCTTTAGAACAAGCCGTAAGTAGAGATTCAAAAAGAACAAAACATGGCATCATTATGGGTTTGCAGAGTTAATAAGAGTAGAAATTAGCAGTGGTTCGTATAATGGTAGCCAAATGTTTGAGTGTTCCCAGCAGTCAGAGAAGTGAGTCCCAGTGAGAGTTTCATAGGTCCTGTAAGAATAAATTGTCAATAATTTTGACAAGTAGTATTCATGTTCAAGATAGGCTGAGTCAACCAGGAACGACCAACTTTAATGATCTACCGATTGAAGGAGTAAAAAGTAGTAAGTCCTTCAGAGGAAACTTTGAACAAATGATATCGGCATATCGAAATGAAAGTATTTCAGTCACTTCTATTCATTTTAGATTAAATGCGTAAATTCAAATTATTATTGATGGCTTGTAGAATTAAAGAGTATCCTCAAGATTCCTAGACTCATCCAAAGTTAGGTTAACAGTTAAATGTCATGACATGTCAATAAACCTCACCTGAGGTAAGTAATCCACTCTGGGGGTTAGAGTCAGTGGTAAAGTACTTGCATAGCATGGGTGAGACTCTCACTTTGATCCCTAGCATCACAAAACAGAGTTATTGATCTTATTATAATTCCTCTTCAGAATTTTTTTAAATATGAAAGCACAACTAAATTTTTTAACTTTCCTAAATCCTCAGTTAGTTCGCAAAATCACATCATCCATGCATGTTTGGGGCTGTACATATATTTCGAATGAATGTCACTCATCCATTAACAATTCCCATTAACCATAGGCCAAATAGCATATAAAGTGGAATTAAATATTTTTGTCCTCACTTGTTCATCAAAACATCAGCTGTTTATTTTTTACTCTTAATAATGCAAAGTTTTTATTAATTCATTAGGCAAAGATATACTTAAGACTAACCACTTGTCAGCTACCATAATAAGCAATGGGAGTAGAAACAAAAGGGCAGGTACACCAATGCAGATGTTTAGTTAAGGTCAAGATATTCATTTTGTGCCATATGTGAAAGTCAATGCTGATACTTCCCATTCTAGACACTATGGAGACATTGTGTTGCACTAACCAATGTACTATTAATTACTAGACAACTAGACAATATGTTAAGACATTGGACAACAAGTACGGGAGGAATACAATGCTCAGAAGAAGAAAATAAAGATCATAATACCAGGCTTTCTGCCTGGAAAGCACTCCCTTGTCTACACTGGATGAAGGGATATTCTAAGTAGAATGTTAGTTGTCTTAGTTAGTTGTTTCTCATGTCTGGGTCAAAATTTCTAGTACTCATCAGTTAAGGAAGGAAAGCTTTACTTTGGTTCACAGTTTGTAGAGGTTTCAGTCCATAGTTGCCTGGCTCCAGGGCAAGGCAGCCTGGGAGAGGGGCAAAACAGAGGAGAAACCGCTCATGGTATGGCAGGCAGGAAGCAGAGCAAGATCAAAGCAGGAGGAGAGATAGATGTCATTCCAGGTCACACCCACAGTGCCCACCTCCCTCTATCAGGTTTCATCCCAAAACAGCACACACAGCTATAAACCCATCAGTGGACTAATCCAGTGTCACACACACTGATCCAGCCAGCTCCCAAACGCCCCAACTATGGGTCTATAAGGCTTTGAAGCACATTTTAGATACAAACCATAACAGCACTCATGCACAAAGAGGCTAGACATCAAGAGGCTAGAAATGGCTGAAATTTGTAGACATAATTATTATAGAAGAGGGAGCTAGATTGAGATAACCTCCCACACCAAAGAGAAGTCCACTGAATAGTTGGCTACATATAAATATATGTAGAGGCTACAAAAAAAAAAAAACCTTCCCAGATCTCATAATGAGCTGGCAAGATGTTCAATTTTGAATTAGCCAGAACAGTGAGACCCCAGTGATCATTGATAAAAACCAATGGAGACCCCCAAAATGTCATTCTTAGGAAAAGGTTATTCAGTTTAATAGTAAGTGTACTTAAATGACACTATAAGGAGGCTTAAAAGAAAATCCTCAAAGAACCATGTATATCTGAAAGAAATATAATGGCCTTGTGGAAATGAACTCCAATTTTATTTAAAGCAGGCATCAAAATACAAATTCTCAATGGTAACATTCACAGTACCCTTCAGTCATAAGAAATCATCTGATAAAAGAGATGTAACATGTTATAACCATAACAAAACAAAAATCTAAAAAAGACAATAATATGAGAGAGATGATGAGATTACTAAAAAGGATCTTTAAAAAATGTACAATAAATATTATAAATATGTTCAAGAATTTTATGGAAAATATAACAAAAATGGAAGAAAAAGGAATTATGTAACAAAAATCCTACAGATTTTTAATAACTAATAGAGAAAAATATGAAATTACATTGTAACTCAAAATGGATTAAACATTTATACTGAAGATTAGAGACTAAAAACTTCAAAGAAAACAAAGGAAAAAATTTCAAAACATTGGTATCAATAATAATGTCTTGTTTTAGCTACAATAAGCACAGGTGTTATGGCTCCTATCTAGATCCCCCTCTCCTCAAAGCCTCATGCACTCATAAGTGGGTCTTTTGGGAGGTGACAGGACCATGGATGTGTGATACTGGATTATGAGTGTGTGATAACTGGATTAGTCACTGATTAATTTAGAATAGTTGTAGGTGTGAGTAACTGGAAGGTCCAATCTGTGTGTGGGTGGCACCAACCAATAGGCTCACAGCCTGAATGGAATATAAAAGGAAAGAAAGTTTCACTGAGCCTCCTGCCTGCCACACCATGAGCTGTTTTTCACTGCAGTGCCTCACTGCATGCTGCCCTGCCTTTGAGCTAGCTGACTAACCTCTGAAACTTCTACAAACTTTGGGCTAAAGAAATATTTCCTGTCTTAATTTGAGGTGTTGGGTATTTTGTCCCAGCAATGAGAAAGTAATTAAGACAACATGCTAAAACAACAACAACAAAATCCTTTTAGTTCTTTGTATTTTTGTCTGACTTACATAGTTTCTATTGAAAATAACTTTTAATGTAATGTAATTTTTTTCTGACACCTCTCAAAAAAATTTTAAAGATTGGTTCTTAGAGATTTGATTCTGTAAGATAAGGGAAAAATTTCACTCTTTTGCATATGAATATCCAGTTTTCCAAATGCAGTTTATTGAAAGGACCATCCTATATGCATTGGTTTCACATGAACTCCTTGCTGAAGATCTTTCGATTATATAATCATGTATTTAGTTGTGGATTCTTTACTTGGTTATATTGAATATGACTATTTTTTAATTAACTTTTTGGTACATTTTAGGTACACACCATGATCACATTAAGCATTGGGAACTTGTACCTGTACATGATATACCTTTGTTCTTTTTTTTTCCATTCCCTTTCACTCCCTTCCACTACTCCACCCCCCCCATTTACAAATAAAACCTCAGTCACATGGGAACTAGCACAAAGAATCAACAACTGGGATTTATTAAAAAAGCTTCTGCAAAGCAAGAGAAACCACCAACAGAGTGAAGAGACAACTCACAATATGGTTCTGTTCCTCACACAAAAGTCTGCTATCTAGAATATATAAAGAACTTTAAAAAACGGACCCTCCAATTTAATGACCCAATCCAAAAATGAACAGACATTTCTCAGATGAAGAAGTAGACACAGCATATGAATATGACTATTTTTATGGCAGGACTATCCTGTTGTGATTTGTGTGAATTCTAAATAGGTTTTCCAAGTCAGAAAATATGAGATTCCAGTGGGGATTTTATTTGGAATATAATTTTAGTTATTCAATCTCTTTTGTGGATCCATCTAAATTTCAGAACTTATTTTTTTCTATTTCTGTAAAAAAAAAAACACTATGTCTTGGAAACAACCCAAATGACCAGGAACCAATGAATGGATAAAGAAGATGTGGTATTTTTATACAAAGGAGTACTATTGAGATAAAAAGAAGGATAAGCTTGAGACACATATTGCTAAATGGATACAACTAGTGACCATACTCTTAAGTGAAATAAATCAGAAACACGTTTAAATATCTCATTGTTTTTCTAGTGTGAGAAACTGAAAGTGTAAATAAGGACTAAAAGGTATAATAGATAATGTGAAATAGGAAGGGGCAAAAGGGAGGGGGGAGGAGGAAAGGAAGGGAGGGAAAGAAAAAAGTGAGAAAAGCAAGATGAAATGGACAAAACCTCAGTAGCACTTGAGCTGGCACAAAGAATCAGGGATCTCATCTTATGAAAAAGCTTTTGCCCTGCAAGAGAAACCACCAACAGAGCCAAGAGACAATCTACAAGGTGGGGAAAAATTTTTTAGCAGCTGTACCTCAGGCAAAGCTCTCCTATCAAGAATATAGAAAGAATTGAAAAAAATCAGAACCCCCAAATTCAAATACCCAATTCAAAAATGGGCATCTGAAATGAACAGACATTTCTCAGACAAAGAAGTAAAAGCAGCAAATAAATATATGAAA
>NW_004624734.1:17549226-17565089 GCF_000247695.1 Heterocephalus glaber
CTATGCATATAAAAAGCTTAAATACAATAAAGTATTAGTAATACTGATCATTCAGAGGTTAAAAAATATGGTATGAGTATTCCTATAAGAATTATATTGAATCTTGAGATTATTTTTTAATATTAAGTGCATTTTGGGAATATTAAGCCTTTCAATCTTTAAAACTGCGGTGTCTTTCCATCCACTTGTCTCGCTTTAAATTTCCTTCAAAAATGTTTCGGAGTTTCCTGTGAACAAACATTTAACTGAAAAACCAAGAAAGTGAAAGGAAAGCTAAAGAATAGAATATTGAAAATCAATCACAAGACGTTATGTTGATCAGGTTTCCTGTACCTGGATCAAAACACCAAACATCTACAGTTTAAAAGAGGAGAGGGTTAATTTGACTCCCCTTTTAGGGGATTCAGTCCAGGGCTGGTTGGCTCTGAAGGAAAAATGGCATGGCCAAGGGGATGATGGGGACAGTTGTCACGGCAGCCAGGAAGCAGAGAAAGGAGGAGGGAGGAAGGAAGGTGAGCCTCTCCAAAGGCACACCCGCAGGACGCACCCCTTCTAGCCATGCCCACCTCTTAAGGGATTGTTCATCTAGGAACTCATCTATGGATCAATCCACTGAGGAGGATAACACGTCCATGATCCAGTCACCCTCTAAAAGTCCTACCTCTGAATATCTTATACTTTTTAAGAGCCTTTTATATCCAAATGACAACACGGTTAATATCAAAACTATATAAAGAACTCACAATACTCAATAACAATTGATCACTTGGACTACTCGCCACCACAGCAGGTGATATTTAGAACGCATGGTAATTTTCCCTGCTATATGAAATATACAGGTATCCATTCTAATATTGTGTTGGTGCAAACACAACTCCTTTTCTTTCTATTGCCTTTCAAAAGTGGGATATATTAACGCTATTAATTTCAGATTATTATACTTATTTTCTTTCTCTGTGTATTAGTCATTTCCTGTCACTTGAACAAAATACCTGACACCAACAATTTAAAGGAGGAGAGGCTTAATTTGGCTCAATTTCGGGGGGGTCAGTCGTGGTAGGCTGGCTTCGAGGCAGAAATATGGCAGAAGGATGTGGCAGGAGAAAGATGTTCACCTCACAGGAGGCAGGAAGTAATGAGAGAAAAGAGAGGAGCTGAGGACAAGAATATGTCCTTCCAAATCGCATCCGGATGACATTCCTTTCTCAATCAGTCTCCAAATGTTAACAGTGCATTCATCTATGAGCTTATCAGTGGATTCATCCACTGGGGAATATAAGGCCCCATGTAAACCATGATACAATCTACTTTATATCAACTTCCAAAAGGTCCTTTTCCGAATACATAAGAACTTTGGAGAAAAATTTAAACTGATGCTATAACGAACCGATTATTTGATTTTATGCAGATTCAGCACATAAATAACATGTCCCAAACACTATTTTTCCTTAAATATGTTTAACCATATATATTTTAAGGTTTATTGTGTATGCCCTTTCCTCTCTTCTGTATCTTTTTCTTGAATAAAAGTTTCTGTTACAAGAATTTATTATTTGTTTATTATGTATTTCCACCATATTCCTGCATAATTTAAATGGCTGAAGTAGTACCTTTTTTTTTTACTATATTAACAATTTCTCAACCAGAAGAGATGAATATTATTTGGTAATACAATTTTTGTGCAGTTATTTTCTATCACTTATATATGAGCCTATTTGTTCATTTTATAACATAATGGGTTTCAAATAATACCAGAATGATTTATTTTCCCTTTAGATAATGTTTTTGCTCCTTGCTTTGCAAGTTGGAATAAATACTCATTTTATTCAGAAAATTCAGGATACTTACCAAAAATTTTATTTTTTTCCATCTGGAAATTGATGAAATTGATTCTTATGAATAAATACCATGTCTATGAGAAACTAAATTTCAACCTTTTTTACTGTATGGATTACATAATCCAAATTTAATGTAACCAGTCTTCATTCCACATAGCTACTCCTCACTGGAATCCAAGGTTGACTACGAGGCCTAGGCTGTCTGTTCAAACCTATGTCAGAACAGTAGGATAACATGACGGGAAACCGCATTACAGAGGGGAAAAGGTTGATAAGAAGTAGCATGTTCTTACTCTAGGAAGAAATCTGTTTCTGTAGGACATACATGACACGTGTTTACTCAGTCCTACTGCACATTGCATGCCCTTGACATGGCTATGACAACACAGTCTTATGAAAAAGGTACAAGCATTTTCTATAAGAGCCTGGAATGTTATCAAATGGATAACAATATTTTTATAATATTGAAAATAATTCATAAAATCTAATCCATAAAAAGGAAAAGACATTTAAATCAGCACTTACAAAACTTAACTCTGAAACATTTAATAGTGTATTTTACTATCATAAAATGTTAATGGAAATAACTTAAAATGTAATAAGTTTTGTTGCTTATTCTTACCGCATCACAATTTTATTCCTGATTATGTAAGAGTGAGTAGTTAAAAAATTCCACCAAATTCTTCTTTCTAGTGAGATAAAGAAGTTGTCAAATATACCTCATTCACAAATATAAATATTCAGAACCTAAGAAATATTATTAGTTTAAAAATCTGTGCCATGTACTGACTACAAATTTTACTTATGGCCAAGTGTGTTGTCACATGACTGTAACCTCAACACTAGGGATGCTGAGGCAAGAGGATTCCTACAAGTTGGACACCAGCTTCAGTGACATGGTGAGTTAAACAGCAGCCTGAAATATAAAGCAGACCCTGTCTCAAAACAACAGCAACAACAACAACAACAAAACCATCAGAATTTACTAGGGAAGGCTGCACACAAAACAATTTTGATAAGCTTAATTTGATTTTTATTTATTCATTGTGCCTTACCAGAAAATTTGTCCCAGATATATAATATTTTAATATATTTACTTAAATACAGACATTGCAGAGTTTTTTTTCTCAACAAAATATTACATCATCAATCTCAGGATTTACCAGAAAATTATGGAAATCACAATGAATAAGACCAAAAAGAGAAAATTTAAAATGATTAACAAATAACAGCACAAACACATCCACCCGTAAAATATGTAAGTAGAACATGGAAACTAGAAATAAAAATCATAAAATTATCAGCACAATTACACTTCAGAAAGCAAAAACCAAGGAGATTTTTTTTGAGATTTTTAAATTTAGAATTCAAGGTTACTGAACAAAAAAGTGAAGAGGTGAAGAATTAAGTGAAAAGTTGTGTTATTTAATAGACACTGGAAGGGTTCGAAATAGATGTTGCAAATGTGTTTTAAAGGAAATTATTATTAGAGAAGAAATTTACAAATAATTATATATAAAAGTGATGGAAGAATTCTTGTGGATGGGTACAGTGGAATTGAGAGAAGGGGGAGAGGAGCAAAGACAAATTCTACTAGTATAATGGGAACTGGAAACAATTCCTTGCTTGAATTCATTACCAGGTGAACAAAGATATATGAAGAAGATGTACTTATCATAGATATTTATGACAGAATAAGTTTCTTTTCATGAACATCGTCAGAGATTAAACAGATCTCATTTCCTAAAGCCCTCAAGCTTATAACTGCTTCATAAATTAAATGACTGTTAAAGAGAGTCAAAATTAAGGTGTGGTTACGTCACTGGGAGATACAGAGATATACATAGATGCCAGAGTGGCTGTCTACTCCGGTATAGAACAAGAATGTGGGCCAGTGAGTCTGGGATGGAGAGAGCATGTAGCAAACTATAGCTCAGTACAGCTAATGTGGACAGTAACAGCAGCAGGAAGTGCAATAGTAAGGTCAAGAAGAACAGTCAGAGAGGTACGGAGTTACATTATAGGTGCCTTAAATTTTATATTCTTTGTATATTTCATTCTGTAAGCAACAGAACGTTGACAAAATGTAACTCAAGCAAGTCAGTGCTATTATGTGCTATTATGTCAGTGATGTTTGATGTGCATTTTAGAAAATTTTTTCTTTCAGAAGTTTGGAGGAGTATTTGCCAAACAAGGTAGTTTGTTTTGTTTTGTTTTGATGTTGTCGGCTGGATAAAATATCAATATTCTTTTGTTTTTTGTTTCTCTTTCTGGTATAGGTTATTGTATTAATGCTTTAAAAAAGAACTGTATATGCAAAGAGAAGGAAGGGTAATCCTATAGTCAAATGAATTTGAGAAAGTCTTTGTTGAAAAAGAAATATATATATATTTATAAACATACATATTTAGAAATATATACATCCATATATATCCATTATGACTTCAAGGGAGTATATTATTTAGCTTTTTTCTAATTAATCTGATAAAAATTTGTTTTTCCTGGAAAATCTATGAACAATAGTTTGAGAAATGTTGTTATAAACTCTGAAATAAAATGTACCAATCTATAGGTAAGATGCATTCTTAGGAAACTGAAAATTGAAGGTAAAATATTGATGGGGATTGTGAAGGGCCATGATAGTATGATTGGTGGATAGGCTGAAACATATCAGAGGACAAAACTTGATGTTGGATATTATTAGTCAAGAAAATGGTGGAGTAAAACAATTCTTCGATTTGTCATTTATCTCTATAATCTGTTGCTGCATAATAATTTAGTGTAAAACTTATTTTCTCAAAACCACACAGGTATGTTATCTCATGTGTCTGTAGGATGAGAATCCAGGCATGAACCACCTGGATCCAATGGTTTCAAGTCTTCCATGGCTACAGTGAAGGTGCCCTCTGAGCAGTTTCATCTGAAGGCTTCAATGGGGAATGATCAGTGTCGAACCGGACAGGAAGTGCTAAATTGGCTTCGCCACATGTCAGCTTGCTTCATGGGATGAAAAAACAGAGAGAGTGAATGAACTGTTTCCATATTTTATTTGTTGGAAGCAAATCGCTAGGTATAGTCAGCTCCAAATGAGGTGCACAAAATTTCATTTGCACGGAAAGAATAAATTTTAAGAATCTATTGTGCATAATGATGACTTTCTTTAAATGCTTGGAAATTGCTGAGAGGAGATTTTTAGTGTTCTCAATACAAAAAATAATTATGTAATGTAATGCAAATGTTAATTGATTTGAATTAGTCATTTGAAATATGTACTTATAATAAAATATTATGTCTTGAACCATAAATACATATATACAATTTTTATTTGATAACAAAAATAATAAATTTTAAACTCAAAAGTATAAAATAATAAAATGAAACTATGTTAAAAGGATGGAATTAGAAAAGGCCATGAATAGTGGAAGATATGAGTCATTTGGCACTATTTTAGAAGGCTGCCTGCCATATAATATAATGGTAGATATTTAAAGATATCTGTAGGGGCTTTTGCTTAGCCAAGGATAACTGTTGATTAAAATGATGACAATGGGACCAGGGATTTAACTCAGTAGTTTCACAGCCTGCTGCACAAGTGCATGGACCCGAGTTCGATCCCTGGTACCAAAAAAATAAAAAATAATAACAATGAACACAAAAACTGTTGTACCTTAAAATAAATAGTATTTTTTTCTTTGAAAAGAACTAACAATTATTGGGCAGCTTCCCTGTTGAATAACATGATGCATCAAAGCATGTTTTAGTAATTTATGGAGTCTATAAGCTGAGTCAGATAAGTGATCTATGCATTCAAATGTGACTGTTTTACAATGTACTTAACACGCACAAAACAAATACATTCATAAATAAACTCTATTAGTAATTAGAATGTTTATTCCAAAAGGGGCTTTAATTTTTACAAAGAGTATACTTGAAGCAAAGCACACATGCGTAATTCTTTTTTGTATTGTAACACGATATCCAATGTCATTCTCCTTTCTCTTTTAACACACAACACATGCTGTGTGAAATCATGTGTTTTTGGTTAAAGACTTACTGTTTGCTAAATTGTTACAGCCTTTAAATTATTCACATCTCTTTATCTTCTCATCTCTACTTTCCATATTATAATTACACATATTACACATTTTTAAATTAATATATTACCCAGTCCCCAGAGTGATCACATTCATGGCAGTTTAAAAGTAAGTAAATATTAGTATGAGGAATTTAGTCTGCATTTCAACTTTATAACTCTATCCCTGATCAGATTAGATGAATTTAGTGATTAAGCCCAATTATTTGAGAGTCATTGAGCAGAAGTCTGAAAGAATTGTATCTGGAAATTATAATTATTGAGGACATCCTGAGTGAAAGCTGAGTGCTTCCCTTGTTTACAAAGATGTGCTGGCTCATTGCCCTGGGGATCATTCTTCCTTGGATAAATAGTAGGCTGGCCTAGATCTAAGGGAAATGAAGTGAAAGAAGTGCATGTGTTCTTGTACTTGTGAATGTAAGAGTGTGGGAAAAGGTGAGGGAGTAGAAAAATCTAATTTAGTGAGTCAAAATTAAAAATTGCAAAGATGATGATTTTGGAAAACAGTACTCTTATTTAAATGTTGAACAGATTGATTATTCATTTAATAATCATCTGAACCATGATGTCATCATCTATATCAATATTGTAATAGTGATATTTATCCATGCAATTATTGAAAGTTTTGAATAAAATGATACTAGAAAGCATTAAGTGCTAGATAAGATGAAAAAAAATACAACGATATGTCAGTCAAGGTGAAGGAAGTTGTTGATTTACTTTGGATGATCAGAAACCTCTATGGGTAATTTTAGCAGTAATATTCAATGGAAACTTGAATTGGAAAGGGATACAGAATGCAAAAGGAAGGCAGAATGAGGGGAAATACTCCAGGCTAGGGGATCTAAAATGGACAAATTGCCAAAAGCAAGGATAAACCTTGCTGTGTTTGAACAAAGACAGATATATTTGGTGCAATGTACCAAAATACTGATTAGGAATATCATAGAAGACAATGCCCAAAACCATGAAGCAATTATATTTAGTCCTACTAGGTCATGCAAGAGGCTTTACTGGGAGAAATGGGGTCTTTAGTAGAGCAGTAATGTGACATAATTTATAAGAGAGAGAGAGAGAGAGAGAGAGAGAGAGAGAGAGACTTAAATCCAATTTATTTGGATTAAATTGGAACCATTTTCTATGATGGAGAACTAGTGAATGGACTGATTTACGTAGAATCTTGGCAACATTAACTTGGAGAAAAAATAACTATCCAATAGAGATGGCAACTGTAAGTAGGATATATAATGTTGGACCCCAATCTATATGGCTGGAGAAAAATTGAAATATAATTGAATAAGTTACTATTTTCCAGGTCTTGGAAATGTCTAACACATACTAGGTGCTAATTAATGAGTGAAGTTACTGTTGTTATTGATGTTACTGACAAATATAAAATGTGAAGAGAGGACTCAAAATCAATTGTTAGTATATAATATTCCAATTTAAATGTAATATCATTATTTTTCAATTTGTGTAGGTAAAACAGAACAGATGACACTAATAAGGGGATAACAAAAAGTAGAACATTAAAAAATAGAAAAAATGGTGGCATACATGAGATGAAATATGGATCAGGTAGAAAGTAGGTATCTATGTCAAGTGCTGCTGAGAGAAAAAAGAAATGGATGTAAAACATAAATTAGTGATGCAGGAATTAAGAATCTATTAGGAAGTAAGGACAACTGCCCCCCAACTGCTGATTCACTAGCCTCCTAGGCTCTAACAAAAACATAGGACAGGTGTGTTTCAGCTGTCTAGCACTTCCTCAGAGCATGATGCAGGAAACCATTGACTCAAGGGCACATGGGTCCTGCATGAACATTCCACAGATTGAACCCACAAAAGTACGTAGCCTTCAGTAACAGAGATTTATATTGTTTACAAAATGGCCGGAGCTCCCTTCTAAACCCTTTTAAAACTCCTAGACAAAGAGCCTTTTGGCTATCCTGCTCAGAATCCCTTCTCAGCTAGCAGGAGATCTACTTCCTCTCATTCATATATTTTATTTACTTGCCACTTTAACTTTTAAATTGCTTGGACCCTACCTCCTGCATCTGTGGTTTCATTCTCTGTCACCTTAGGACACAAGCCCATCATTCTGGCATCAAGGATAATGAATGGGCCTTTAGATGGGGCCCCTTGGAATTTGCTGAGGATCTCCATGAGGGCAGCTTTAACAGAATTTTGGACTGGAAGCCTGATTGGATCAAGAGAAAGACAAATAGGAAGGAAAATAGTTAGAAAGGCAATATTAAAAAGTGTTTTGAAAGGTTTTATCGAGAAAGGAGTCACAGAGATAGCAAAGTCTAGAAGACATAAACAGAGCTTTTGCCATTGTTGCATATGTTTAAAATGGTAATCTTAGTGCATATTTATGACTGGAATGAATCAATAGAAAAACAGAAAATAATAATTAATATGAGAGAGATTAATAGTAATAGACATTGAGAAAACTAACAAGAATGGCATCTAGAGTAGCAAAAAAAAAATGTTTGGATATGGATCAGCTTCCTGCAATGTTACCCTTACAATGAAATGAAAACCAAAGAGTGTAACAAGATTGTAGAACAGAAGTGAGGTAAAATGTATCCTTTCTGATTCCTTCTAGTTGTTGGAAGAAGATATGGAGTGATCTAGTTTTGAAGAGTTTGGTAGTAATAAAAGAGAATTTTGGGAGATTCTCTGAAAGAACATTAAATTAGGATTCCAGTATGGTGTAATTTGATGTCTTTTTGATATTTGAAGAGCTGAATTTAAACTGTGGTTATTAATCTGAGTAGTGTAGTATCTCTAATCACATGTAGTTGCTTTGTAGATGCACAGAAGAGATACTTAATTCTAAGTAGATTTACTGATTTCAGGGAAACATGCAGAGGGAGAAAAGGAGAAATGTTTTAAGAACATTATAAAAAGCCTGCCAATTTTTATAATTACATACTACAAAATAAAAAATGACCACAGATGGAATTAATGGTCTTAAGACAAAGATGAAGGAAAATCAGTGGAGATGATGTCTTTTTTTTTTTTTTTTTGGTACCGGGGATTGAACTCGGGTCCTTAGCTTGCAAGGCAGGCAGTGGAACCACTGAGCTAAATCCCCGGCCTAAAATGACTTCTTAATGAGACAGAAAAGTTGTTTGAAAAGATGTAAAAGTAAATTATCTGGAAAAAGAGAAGATGATATGGTCAAGTTAAACATTTACATAGGATTGTGTAGAACTAGTGTAGTGTTAATAAAATCAATGTTAAAATCCTGAGTATGGTCAAATTAAGGATGCGGTAGTATATACTGAATAAAAGAAAGTCAAGAATATTTAAAGCTTGATTTTTTTCCCTGGATTATTCAGTACATAATATGGAGTGATGCCACCAAGAAGTAGTGACAGGAGTAAACGTGCAGTTTTCATGAGCCATATGTAAAATTTTCAACTAGTGAGAAGATGTATCAAAGAAATCGAACAACAATTTCAACATTGAAGTGTAAGTGTTGCTATTACCTTGTAATGTTCAATTCAAAGGAGCTAAAAGTCTTGAAAAGAAAAAAAGAATACGATGTTGAATTATGAAAGGAAAGAAGAAAAACACCTTTTCCACCTCCAGGTCGTTGTATGAGAAATGGCAGAAACAAATGACATCCAGTATGAAGGGTTGGGAATGTGGCTATCAAGCAAAAGATGTACTTCTACTAATCCATAAAAATGAGAACCTTTAGTTGCTTGATATACCTAAGCAAATAGTTATATCAGAGGGCACTATAAAAGACAGAAGACAAACTAAGTTCATAGCTCTGTTGGTCAGCTTTCCAATTGCAGGGTCAAAATAAACTGTACTGACAAGGTTTAATATGGCTCATGGTTTCAGAGAGCTCAGTATATGGTCTGGGGCTCCAGAGCAGAAATAGTGGAGAGGAAAAGCTGCTCACTTTATGGCAGCCAAGAAGCAGAGTACAGTGGAAGAAATCTAGAGAGGAAGGGCATCAGAGGCCAGATATAATCACCAAGGCTACACACCCATTTCCCAACCAGACACATCCAGAAGTGTGAGCAACTAATCTCTCAAGTCATTCAAGTTGACGGTTCAGATTAAAGGTAACAGTATCTACTAAAAAGACAGTACTTTCAAATCATCACTTGGTCTAATTTGAAAGTACATATATAGGAAATTACAATGTAATATTATAGTTAAGGTAATGGGGTCATGAACTTCTAGAAGCTTCTAATTTATTTATCAAATGAAAGAAAAGATTTACTACTAATATTAATTGGTAGGAGACGTTTAGCAGAAATTCTTGAAGAGAAGAAGCTCCTCACAGCTTATTTTCCTCTTTCATTACTTTTAATATTATTTACTTACACCATTTTTGAACAACAGCATTAGATGTTTGTAAAATTATTTTTAGTCCTATGAAAGACATGTTTTTATTTCCTGCCATATATCCTTGATTTACATTGCACTGATTTTCTATTCTTTATTATCACCTTTATTTCTACTTGTTTTAGTAGATTATAGATTGTATTGCAATTAGGTAAATACCATATATTGCTTAACAGCCTTTCTTTTTTGTTATTGGGCTGAACTTTGTCTTTCCCAGTTTTATATTTTGAAATTTTAACCCTAGGTAACTTAGAATGATGTTCTTTTGGAGACAGAGCATTTAAAGTTGCTACTGAATCAGAATGAGTTGACTTGAATGGATCCTAATTTAATCTCAGTTGTGTCATTATTACAAGAATAAATGTGGATACACAAAAGAGACAACAGTGATGGCTACATGCAGAGGAAAGGCCGTGTGAAGACAGAGAGAAGGCAGCTGTGTGCAAGGGAAGGAAACAGGCTGCAGGATAAGCCAAACCCACAGGCACTGGGATCTTGGACTTCCAGCTTCACCAACTGTGAGAAAGTTAGTGTCTATTGTTTATCCCACCTAGTCTGTGTTAGTTTGTATGCCAACCATAGCAAGTGAGTATACTTCATCTTTACTATAAGTGCCTAAAAGCCATAAATGTTTTTCTAATTGCCACTTGAATTATGTCACACAATTTTATAGGAAGTGTTTTCATAATTTTTCAGGTTGCAATTATTTCAATTATTTATTGTAATTTTTTACAACATATGAATTATTTATATAATTTTTACATATTTCAAAACAAATTTTTACATAATTTTGCTGTTGATTTATAATTCGCTGGCAGGATAATGTAGTCAGCATACACTGAATCATTATAATTCTTTCAAATATTTTATGGATTTGTAGTCTGTAATTATTACACGAATATCCTAAAAGAAGGTGGATGCTCCTTTTGTTAGGAATATGACTGCCTGTATTTCCAATAAACAGATTACATTTTTGGTCCAAATTTCCCATAATCTTATAAAGTTATCCACAAAAATACATTACAGTATCTCACATCATTAGGAAATCTATTAATTTCTATATTCCAAATATACTTTTATATTTGAAGTTACTTAAGAGGTTAATTGTAGACATCTTAATATTACACTGACATGAGAAGCTTTTTCTTTACAATAATTTTTTCTTAAAGTTTATTTCTTTGAAATTAGCAAGGCTGAATCAGCTTACTTTCATGTAATATATGTCCAATTTACCTTTTGCCAACTTTTTCTTGTGATTGCTGTTTGGTGACCTTAGATTTTGCTCTCCTAATGAAAATGTTTGCATTTTACATATAAATCCCAAAATTCTATGATGTACTCTTGATTATGAAGAACATGTTAGTAAATGTGGAAAATTAAACCGAAACATGTTTTTAAATAGACCTCCTTGCTCTGTACAAGCAATTTTATTTCACACTCTCATCCCCATTGAACATCTGATTTTCTAGTCGTGATATTTTCAGGCCCTTACCCAGCATGATTGCTCAGGGCTCAATTGACTGAATAATTTTCTCCTTGCCCAAGAAAATAATTTAGCTTTAACTTTGTTAAACGGGAAGGCAAACGGCCTGTTTTCTGTGTACCAGTACACTCTACTGCACCAATAAACACATGTACATTCGGAGATATCTGCTCCACAAATGAAACTTTATAAAGCAACGACATGGCATCGGCAGAGCCGTCGGATGGTTGTGTTCCATTCGGAGCTGAGGAGATCCTAGGATCAGGAATTTACAAAGTGTTATCATTCCATGATTTTAGACCAATCAGAAGGAACTACCTTCCTCTTAATTAAGAAAATTATTTGTATCATTGCCATTTACATGTCAGAGCAAGAGAATGGGTAATAGATAGACAATGCAGAGCAAATTTAAATATTTTGGAAAAATTTTTTAAATAACTACTTTTCTTAAAATGTAATGACTTTCTTTTCACATATCTCAGAATGGGAGAAATCATGGACAGTTAGTTGCTCATGTTGGGACCAGATATGAGTACCACCTTGAAAGATGATTTAGTCACATAGTAAACTTCATTACTTTTAAAATGATTTATGTGCCTTAATAAATTTACAAAATCCAAAGATAGATAATTTGTGTATTTCCCATACAATACATATGTCTATTATGACTTTTTCCTAAGAGTTCTCCTTCCAATAAATCAGTATATCAGGATTATTTTCCATAGAAGAAAGCAAATTGTATTCTATTGAGTTAGTATATATTTTTTACCTTCTACATGCAAAGGAGACATGAATTGGATATAGGAATACCTTGTACATATATGACATTAAGAATACTATTTTAAAATATTAAAAGGGTAGTAATTATCTGACCAATGTGCCTACTAATGAGTGTTTTCAAATTAAATAAAACCATTACTTGTACTAAGGCATTCTCTAAATATGACATTTAGCCTGGCTGTTACATGGTCTAATATTTGTTTAATGTACCAGAATGATATCTACATACTCTCAATATATATTTGTGATTGCTTTTTGTAACATGAGTCGGTATAACCATTTTTTCACTTGCCATTAGTAATCAAAAGAATAGTGTAGTAATAAATTAGAAATTAATACATAATGATCTACTAATTATATTATAGCAAGTATTTAGTTAATAAAAGAAAAATACCACTAGTACCAATTTAATTCTTATTATAATTTGGGAGAGGTAGATATTATTTTAGTTTTTGCGAATTATATTTCATAACATTAAGTTTATTTCTCCCCTACTTAGAGAAATAATCAGATAATTATCAGGAACAAAATAATTATAAAGCTATTCAAGATGAAAATGTAGTGAAATTATCTAAATAAGGAAATGAAGTTTTTAATAAAAAAGGTAAAATACAGAAAATAGGAGACCATATAAGGGCTACATTGTGGACCACTTTGTAGCTTAAGATTTGGATATGAATACATTCTCTACATCGATGCCAATCATAATGGATGTAATTTAGGAAAAATGAGGAGAGAAAATATCGCCAAATCTCCATTAAAATGAATGTCTTTATTGAACAATAATGGCATGGAATTTGAATATTACACTATTGGTCACTTTGTATTGAAAATTCTTATAGGCTAATTCCAAATTTCTCTCTGACATTTCAGTATTTTTTTTGCTGACATAAAATACTAGTAGATTAACAGGAGAAAAGTCAGGAACACAGAAGGCACACAAAACATGAAACTTAATGAAGAGCCAGATGTTTGAGGCTGAAACATTCCTCTTCACAAGGGAGAGAGAAGTCAGAGCTCTGGTACTCTTTAAACAGGGTGCAAATGATTTTTAGGGGGAATGCATGTACCCAAAGAAGACAACAGGTGGAGCTCAGTTCCTCAGGCTGTGTGTCACATTTGATTTTTCAATCTCTTCCTCTGTGATACCAGTTTAATTTTCCTTAGTTAATAGAATTTCAGTAAGAGAACTGATGGTAATTGTGCCTCCTTTGTTGGATCCAGTCTTAGGTAGATGGAGGGTTTCAGGAAATGCTCTTCCCTGCATTTACAACTCTCTTGGCTTTCTCACTTGATACTGGAACCAGCATGTATAGGAATATCATTTTCTTAGATGAAATATTATCCACTTCAACAACAGTATTTTACCTATCTAGCGGATGATATATAGGGAATTTTTGAACTATTTAATCTATATTTTTAAAAATACACTGAAACAAAAATCTGATCGTAGTTACCTCGTTCTATCTTACATGATTTTTGTTAAATTTTGTTCAACAGCAAATCTCTTATGGATAGTTAATAGCTATTAAAACAAGGAGAAAGTGTGCAAAGATTGGCATGATACCTTGTATCATAAATAAACAAATATATATCAGAACAGAATAAATATTCTAAGTTAAAATGTGACATTTAAAAATGAAAATTAAATGACTGTTCTACATAACAATAAATTATATAAATAGATAAAAATTGCTGGTTTTGAATCCATAATCTACATGATTCTGGTTGTGTTAAGGCTACATCTAGCATTGAGATGATTATCCCAGAAATAAAATGAACGTGATGACTAACGATTAGGCAGAATCCATAAGCCAATTTAATAATATTGACAAAATATTGTGCAGATTATTAACATGTAAGGGAAAATACCTTGCATTATATTAAGCATGATATATGTGGGGGTAATTAAAGATCTTTGTAGGAAAAAACGCAGCGATCAGTGTAACATAGTTGCAACAAAATAAAGCATATTGAATTAATAAAGAAACAACAAATATTATGCATTCATTATAATCCTTAACAAAAGCCATACATAAGTGATAATTACTCGCACATTCTATGTGTCTCTATATTACGGGGAATTTTGTTACTTTGATAGGAGAAAATATAAAAATGGTAAATATGTCATTACACAAATTAATAAATACAAAATAAATTCAAATGATATATCACTCTCAAACTCATATTATATAAGAGGAAAATTTTGTTGTCCAAAGCAAATTAAGAAAATTCTGCAAGGAAAAAAATGGATAATTCATTCATGAGATTGCTGGTTACTTAAAACACATTGCAAAAAAGAAAAAAACAGAAAACTATATACAATACATTATGAACAAGCGAGTTTTGCGATTTTTCTCTTTAGTACCTATTGCAATATAAGTGTTTATTTATAATCTTTTCCTACAGTAACAATATGAACTCTGTTCAGCCATATCTGTTTTGGTCACTGCTTGGCCCCCATCCTTGAGCATTACACTAGGTTGTCAATAAATGCACACTGAATAAATTCATTCCAGAAATCAATCCAAACTTACCTCAGTAAAATCTATAAATATAATTTACTACATGTGATTTAAAGAGAAGCATATAAGAATCTCAGTGGACATAAATAATATTCTGTACTTACTTCTCCTAAGAACTAAAACAAAGAATTTTTTTTTTAACAAGACAAAGGTTATCTGCCAAAACCCCACATACTAAATACTAGGCCAACAGGCTTTCCTCATAAAAACGTACATAAGAAATGTATACTTAGTCTTTATTCCTAATTTATTATTTTAAATATTTCATCAGGTATTGGGGTCTATACAAAACTAGAAAGGGTATTCACTTTATTTTATTTGCTAGATTAGCAGAGTTTATTAAACTACATGCCAGTGACAAACAGTTCTTGGAGTAGTTGCTTTATGTTTCCTTCTAGTAAATTTAGGCTTTCAGGTCTTACATCATTATCTTTAGTTGTTCTTTGCATCTAGTGAATTAAAGATATAATTTTATGCTTCTACATGCAGATATTCAGTTGACACAATACCATTTCCTCAAAAACTTGTCCTTTTCCTATGTTGAACTCTTGGCACCTTTGTTAAAAATTAAATTTCTGTAATTGTGTAGCTTTATTGTTGGACTCAGTATTCTGTTCCAATATTCTGAATACATTCATTATATATTTTGAAGTCAGTTAGGGTGATGCCTCTGGCTTTGTTCTTTTTGTTCAAAATTAATTTGGCTATTTGGTGTCTTCAATAGTTCTATATAAATTATAGGATTGTTTTTATTATTTCTGTGAATT
>NW_004624734.1:17584148-17607111 GCF_000247695.1 Heterocephalus glaber
GTATAATAGATAATGTAAAATAGGAATAAAAGGGCAAAGTAGAAGGGAAGTGGGAGAGGAAGGGGAAAGGAAAGAAGGGAATGGAGTTAATATGAGAAAATGAAAAAATGGAAACAAAGCCTTTGTAAATAGGGAGGGATGGAGGGGTTGAAGGGAGGGCAGGGGAATGCGGAAAAATAAGAACCAAGAGAGATTATATAAATGTGCAAATTTCCAATGATGCATGTCATTATATTGTATGCATAAAATGTACCAAGAAAATTAATTTTTTTAAAAACTAGGAAAGAGCACATACACACCCCCTCCACATTTCCAAATATATTATCAGACCATTGCTGTGTGTTGACTCAGGCTTGGAGAAAGGGGCCCAGCAGGTTTTCAGGATAAAAGCTTTCCTGTTTATTGAACAACTTGCCTTCGTGGGGTCCACGATGGTAATCAGACTGGCAGGCCTTTCATGGTACATAAATATTTCATTTTCCAAACCCATGGAACATGCCTGGCAAAATACAAAAAGTGAGATGGATCACCAGCAACCTGCAGACTCTCCTGGAAATGCTCTCAGACCCAAGTGAGAACAGCTTGCTCACAGAGCAACGAGTACCTCCATTTATATACTTCCTGGGACTATTGCACCATTGTTATTCTGGCTTCTGGTCAAATCATCTGAGTGTGACACAGGATTTAGTAACTGGGTGAGCTTCCTCTAATTTCAGCAGTTTAGGGACACAACTTTGGCAGGAACTCCAAGCTTGCTGAGAAAATCTATTTTAAATCTCCTGTTCAGAAATCTATAAAAATCACCAACAGAAGCAATACATTTTTGAATTTTCTGAGCAAACTGACTTGACTTCCTAAACAAATTATTTTTGAGTCCAGTGAGTGAACCTCAGCTAGGAAAGAGAGAGCAAGGAGAGAAAATAAAAAGTTAATTTTGGAACTTGGCCTATAACAGTACAAATTTGTAATTAGAGACATAAGCAGGTTCTCCCTCCTTCTCTTTCTTAGAAAGACTCATCACTTCTACACTCAGCTTCCAAAATGTATAATGTGAATCATAGGAAAATGTTACTTTTGTGAAAGGGAAGGAGACCAGAGACGGACAGAAGAGGAAGTGAGGAGAGGGAAGGGGACCTAAAAGTAATTGAGATGTGTTATGCACACGTACCAACTCTCTATGATTAATGTAATTATCATGCACTGCAAATATGTGTTAATACAATTTTTTAAAGTACTGGATAAAAAGACTATGTTACCTCCCTTAACAGAACTGTGAACTTTGGGTAAGATATTATAGCTGAATAGATTAAAGAAGTGTAAGACCTACAGAGGTGAAAAGATTTTTTAACATGATATAACAGTATGTAGTTAGGTAATATATATTAATAAAACTACTAGTATTAATAACTGTTTGATTAAAATGATCTCACAATGCATGAAGGTACAAATGATATTCATACTACAAACTATCAATGTGGTTCCTGGAAAGACACAACTTCTCTAAATCATAAATTCCTTGTCTGAAAAAGAGGATGCTATCACTTAGCCCAGTGAATTTGTGTGAGAATAAATGAAAGAAGGCACAGAGAAGGATGGCAGTAAATGGTAGAAGAATGCATTAAAATGGATGCTAAGACTCTGGTATTGACTTGAAGAAGATATTTATCAGTTAGGATTGGATCACCTGTCTGAACTATATAAACCATTTCATTTCTCCATATAAGAAGTCAAAACCGAGCCCTCTGTAACTGTGATGGTGGCTCCATGCCACTGGTGTAGGAGAGAACACCTTTCATCCCAACTTCTTGCCACATGGCTTTTGTTCTCTTACTCTCAGGATATTCCCATTTTAGCTGCATTATCCATGCTCTAGGAAGGAAGCAGATAGAAAGCAAATGGCAAAGCTCTGCCACCAATTTAATCTATTCCTTTTCATCTGTTCACAAACACAATGACATTCTCAGTCACCCAGGTAGGTCCCTTTCACTTAGTCCCAATGGCAAGAACTGAGTCAAACAAGTGCTCTTACTTCGCAGGGAGCTGGAGAAGGTGGACATTTCAACAAAACATGTTATTATGTTGAACAAAATGGCGCTTTTAGAAAAGAATTATGGGAGATTGTTTACTGAGTAGACTTCCATCACAGTCACCAACATGCTTGTGAGCTAGAAATGGCAGCTTTATCTTAAATTTTTCAGCTTTATATACACCAAACTCCCAAAGTAAGTGTTGCCTCTCTCCTTGTTACTTCTCTGGAAAGTCCTACAATATACTACACCAGCCAATCCACACTACAAAAATATAATAAACATATTTTTAAAAGTCTAACTTTAAAATTATGGAATATCTGAAATTTTAACCTTGGTGAATCATCCAATTGAAAATCTATTTCTTCTTTCTTCTTTCTTCTCCCATATTTCTTCTTCCTCTCAATCTGACACCATGAAGATACCCCCTAGTCTGTTAGACCATTCTCCTAGATACCAGTCCTACAAGACATGACATTCATATTTTATCAGGACCTTTGTATGGAAAGATTTTGTGACTAATTCTCCAAACAGGAAATAGTATTATAGTGGTACTTCTTTAACTCTAGACATTATATGCACCAAAGTGTTTCTTTACTGTTCCCCAAAGTATAATTACTGTGAATTTATTTTTGGTCTTTATGAATGTCCTTTAAAACGTTTTTCACTCCCTCAAACCCTTAGCCCAATGGACCAGAAAAGTGCCTGAGTTAGAGTATTATTTATTGGGAATGCCCTCATTTCTAAGCTGTTCATATGACTAGGGACATTTATGAATATACAGGTAAAATGATCATAAAGATGTTTATAATGGGCTTTTTAATTGTTAGGACCCTAGAAATAGGATGCACTGGTGAAGCTTATTAATTATTGTTTACAAAATGATATGATTATGTATGAATCTGAATAGTGTATATTAGACAAGTTCATATAATTTATGTCTGATGAATAATAGATTTCATATACCTTTATCTAATGCCACTCATGTAAACTTTGGAAAATTCATAGCATACAATCATACATCTTTTTGGAAAGGTTATAGCATTAAATTTCTTATTCTTTTGACGATTTTAGAAAGTAATTGTTTTACATTTGCATCAGATGTTTACAAGAAAAGTTTCTAGCTAGCAACTTTATTAGCAGTGATATTTTTCAGTAATTATTTTTGGATGCAGCAAAGTGCAGCTTCCAACTCTTACTATTCACATACACAGGCATGCACATATACGTATAGGAGAAGCAGACATTCTGCAATTCAAACCCTTGTAATAACACCTCAACTAAGGCTAATTTTATATTAAAATAATACTTTTATTTTAGAGATTGGCTAGCCACCCCTCCATTGCAATCTCATGTTTCAGACTCATTTAACTCTGATTTCTATACTTAGGAAAATATATTTATGAGTCTCATATGACATCTTGGCTCATTATATACCCAAGCTGATTAAAACAGTTGACAGAATGAGATGATTGAAGGAAAAAGCCCTTTAATTACGGAGCATCATGCTTAAATTCAGCTTAGTATTTACTTGGCAGATTAATTCAGGTACCCTCCTATCATTCCCTAAAATTGGTTATAACATTTTTTATACAATAATTTAGCAATGTAGTTCCATGCAGGTTTTACATAATCAGTTCAAATTCATGCAGATTTCAATTAATTCCAACATTTATTTTACTATCTGTGACATTATATTTCAGTTACGTTCATAAATGTCCTAAACTGCTTTCTAAAACTATCCAAATTTTCCGCATCTCATTGGCTGTCAATAGTACACTTGTTGAAGACAAAAATCTAGGAATTATATGTTTCCTCCTTTCCTTTTATCTTATCCTTTCACCGATTTATTAGCAAGTTCTGTGTGTTCGCCCTGTAAAAACCCCTCTAAACTATCCAAAGTTGTCAATCTCATAGCCACTATGACAAAGTTCAAACTGGGCTTTCCACTATTCTTGCTCCCCTTTAATTGATTCCACACATGGAAAAGAAAACAATCTGACATACATTCATAAAATAAAACTAAAAATATCTTTCTCAATGAACTTTGGGATTTTTTTTCTCTTGGTAAAAAAAAAAATGACAAGTTGATTTCAAAATTAATACAGAATGTTTAAATCCATCTTTAAAAAGAGATAAACTTGAGGGATTTAGAGATCCGAGTTCTAAGCTTATTGTAAATCAAGATTAGCCAAAGGAGAAGGTAATCGATTGTCTGACTTTGAATTTTAATCATTCTTTTGTTGTTAAAGCTTACCTCTAGGGAAATCATTAGTGCTATCAGTTTGAATATGCTATTTTTTGGATGAAAGAAACAGAAAGTTTCCAGCTGTTTGCACTAGTATTGCATGTATCCAATAGAATTACAACTTCATGATGAATGAGAAACCAACTTCCCTTTTTTATTTTGTCTTTTCAGAATAGAAAAAATGGTCTAGAAGCTTTGAATTTGTCCCTTTCATTTGTTCTGAAATTTTCCTGTTTTTCTCTTTAAATAATACTTCTTTTTATTCTTTCTATTTCATCTTTTCAAAATTCCAATTAAATATATGTATGAGTTGGTTTCAGTGCCTGGTGATATAATTCAGTGCTAGAGTGCTAGCCTAGCACGCACAAGGTCTTGGTTTAAACACCCAGAACTACGAAATAGTAAAAATAATAATTAAATTAAAAGATGTTAATAATGAGGCTTGGATTGATACAGACTTCCTTAAGAATGGTATTCTTATCCTACAGAACTACTACTTTCCAAACAGAAATTTTAAAATACAGGTGTGTGGCAATCCTATACCTAGACTTTGGAAGCCACACATTAACTTGTCAACCAGGACCCGACTGAATAAAATCGTGTAGAAAATTAACAGATAATAAAGGCTATTTGTGTTATGTGGTTCCCACATACCTCGGGACTTCCATTGTTTTTGTGCCATATTATTAGATCATAATTCTGTACTTGCTATTTTTCTTGCCTTACATCCTCTTATTAAAAGTAAACATAATATCATTTTAAAGCTTTTTGTTAAATTTTGGTGTGGTTACACATTCGAATCTGAAAAAGCAACTGTATTACTAATGTTTAGTCTAATCATATTTGTCTGGCTTTTGTTTTATTTCCTGTGCTTTTGGAGTACTCCCATATGCACACAAACAGACCAACAAGAACTTTTTCAATTCTAATGTCCTGACCCGCTTCTATGTTTTCTAGTATTTTCAGTTTCAGATTTTACATTTTTGCAGGTGGTGAGAGAGGAGTCATTTTATTCTTTTGCGTTTTATTCTTTAAGGCATTCTGTTTTAGAGTTTTTCTCCTCATCCACTCTAACCTTTAAGGTCTTTCCTATACTTTTCTATTCTATGTCCTGCTGCCATATTCTAATCAAATTCTACCATTGAATTCCCCCCCCCCAAAATTCTCTCTTCTGCTGAATTTAATTTTACCCCAATTATTGAGGACTTTATTTCTACATATGTCATTTTCATTTAAAATTTTTAGTTGCTTCTTTTTTTGCATTCTTTGTCATTTTTATAGTTATATCTTTGTCTGGGCAAGCATAACACATACAGTCATGTTGTCTTTTTTCATCTGATCATTCCAATCTTTAAAACCTCTTAGTCTGAAATTGAGCTTGCTTTCTGTTCTTCCTTATCCTGTAGGGTTTGCCAATCTTCAGTTGTTTTAGATTATAATCTTCGAGATTTATGAGGGTAAAAGTTGTGATGATTTTCTTCCAAATATGCTTTTCATTAAACATTTTGTATGATAGTAATGTTCTTGAACTGGGATCACCTTTTCATCATGAGACAATTCCTAGATAAATATAGCAACCTCAGGTGCAGTTCATAATTTTGAGTTTGACCTAATGATTAAATCCCAAGATTGCAACTTTCAATTTCATTTCCTTGTTTGCTCATTTCTTATACCTTTCTCATTTAGTTCATGGCAGATAAGGGAAGTCAGCATTGGCTTTGGTAATGTGGAAGTATTTGAAATTTCTCTCATAAATTCTAAGCCTAAGAATAAAAATAAACACACACTGGGATGTTGTTTAATAATGATACAGATGTTCAGAGGGTCTCTCCCATTTATTAATGGAAGCAGATGGTACTCCCTGATATTTTGCATTCATTAGGATTCTATCTTTCCCAGTAAAGTAAGTTATATGATAGCAAAGTTTTTTTTTTTTCATTTATTCCAGCAGTGTGTACACAGCACCTAATTCACTCTGTTCATTCTACTTTTGAGTAACATCTTTTCTGATCTTACTCTTATTGTAGTCAAAATGGTACATTTGTGTATTCTGGTTTTCACATAACATTTCTTAACTGTCTTTGCTTAGCTAACTGAACTGTGCAGTAGAAATGAAAATACCAGTTCAATGAGAGTTTATTATACCCTTAGTAGATTGAATTTCAAAGTCTATTGGTAAATACTTCAGAATCAAGCATGCATTGTTATACCTAGCACCAACATTATAAATAATGACAAAATATGCACAATATATTCCACAGTTTCATTTAATATATTGCACCTTATAGAGTTACAGTACATTTAAAATAGACTCCTCACAAAAGAAGAATAAATGGCCAATAAATACATGAAGGAAAGGTTACTATCACTGGCCATTGGAGAAATGCAAATTAAAACAACACTGAGGTATTATCTTACCACAGAAAGAATGTCTATCATCAAGAATTCAAATAATATGAAATGCTGGAAAGTCTGTGGGGACAAAAGAAATGTTTTACACTGCTGGTGTGAATGTAAACTAGTACAACCGCTATGCAAATCAGTGTGGATGTTTCTCAAAAAAACTGAAAGCAGAAATTCCATGTGACCTAGCTATTCCCCTTCTGTGTAACATCCTAAAAGAGATAAAGACATCATATTATAGGTATATGTGCATACCCATGCTTATGGTCACACAATTCTTGAGAGCTAAGTTTGTAAATGGGCCTATATGTCCATCAACACCTGAATGTATAAAGAAAATGTATTTACATACAATGAATTATCACTCTGCCATAAAGAAAGATAAACTTGAGTTGTTTGTAGAAAAAAGGATGCACTTTGAGGTCACAATGTTTAGTAAAGTAAATCAGACTGCACAAGCTTAAATATCCCATGATTTCTCTTATATGAGAAACCCGAAGTACAAAGAGCAAAATAATAGATACTAATAGTAGGAAGCAGGGAGATAGATCTTCCTCAAAGGAGAGGGGATCATGCGATGGAGAGGGAGGAGAAAGAGAGACAGGGGATAAAAATAGGAACAAAGATATGTTATGTACGTGGAACACAAGGAATGTAAGCCTTACATACTGAAAACATGTACTAGTAAAAAATAAAATGTAAAAATAAGAAAAATGACAAAAATAAGTTTAAAAAGTAAAATAATTTTAGTACAAGTATTAAATACACAGAAAATTTAGGAAACTTTAAAGGAGAAATATGAAAGTTTAAATAGAGGTGTTTTTAAGTGATAGAAAGCAGAGAGATTTAGCAATAAACACTTGTTGGGAAAGTACCCTGTGCCAGGTGATGTAGGAAGTAATGAGGATCTTGCTATTGAAAAAGAACAGCTCAGCTGTTAGAGAACTCAAGGAATATATGTTTACAAATATATTAGAAGTCATATTTGGTGATAGAACACAGTGAAAAAGAAAATTTAATGACTAAGGAGTTAAGTAGATTACAACTTAAGTGGAAGAGTCCATTTTCTTTGAAAAAGATTGGATATTTTGATATTCTATTACCACAAATTTTATGTGCAACCTTTATAATTTCCTTTTCTCAGGAATATTAGTAGTAAAATTTACATATTGTTGAACTTATATCAAATACATTTGTGAAGATTTGTTTTGGGACATAGAATCTTGGATTTAAGCATTTTTGTTTGTACTATGATCATTGTATTCATATTTAAAGTAGCATCCCTTATATACTTTTAAATAATTGGCAGAAAATTCTGTTGGTCTTGATAAATGACAGATGAGGGGGGTTTACCTTTTTATGATAAATATAATTTAAAAATTCCCAAATACAATAATATTTTGTACATTTTTTCAATATACTTATTTTCAAATTTTAAATATAATTTATTATTCTAAAGGAGAATGTTAATTACAGTAGTATAAGGGGACCTCTTACCATGTATCAGAGACCGCTTTAAATATTGTAAGTGCATTTGAAACTGTATTAGCCAGCTATTGGTGAAATAATGTTGTATAATAACACTCAAACTCAACAACCCAGCATAGACATTTAACTCAGGCTAACATATTTAAGGATGGCAGCCACTTAGCAGAGAGAGACTGTAGAGTTAAAGAAGTTAGGTCTAGACCATGGAGTCATCCTTTAAAAGAAAAAGAAAGCTGTAATTTCAATGTTTTATGATTTTTATATCCCTTCCCAGCCACTACTCCTCTCACAGCTATTTATTTAATTTATTGTACATGTGTGTTCTCAAACATGAAGATCAAGCTAGGATTTGTCCTGTGGTACTCTCATTCTGAATAGACCAAATTTCCCTAGAACATGCTTTTCTTAAGGTGACCAGCAGGAATGCAAAAGAATGATGTCAGTGAAGGTTTTTACCCAGAATAAACACATTGACACTACTGCCCACATTCCACTGACTAAACTCATCACCAGGGATTAGTAACTAATGTCATTAGACAAAGGGCACAAGGAGAAGATGGAAATACTGGGCAAAGTAAGTCAATCTACTAGACAAAGTAAACCACAAAAGACATATTTTAGGGGAACTCTTAAAACAGACAATAAACCTAGTAAAGTCATGCAGAAAGTGCCAGAGTTGTATTTTCAATTCACAACTATCTTATTCCAGGCTAAGCTCTAAACTACTATACTATCAAGCAGATAGCATTCTGGAGTCAACTGACAGCACTATGGAGATAATCCTTCATGCTCAAATTCAGGCCGCTGACCATGCTGTACTTTTTATGGTATATTTCATCACTACTCTAAAGCCATTTGTTTGACTAATCAGAACATAGGTAATTTTTAAAATATCTGGTCTGTCATTATTAACACTCTAAGATCATTCATATCAATTGAACTGCATATTTTATGTACTCATAAACGGAAAACTAGTTTATGTTATTGACATTGACAAAATATTTTCCTGTACGTATCTTTTATAATTTATATTTTATTAAATTTTACATGAGATTCTATAAATTTTATGGACTTTCCTTAGATTATGATATTGAGAACTTTTTTTCCTCATTCCCTGCCCTCCCTTCACCCTCTCCACCCTTCCTTAACTTTGTTTCCATTTTTTCCTTTTCTCATATTAATTCCATTCCCTTCTTTCCTTTCCCCTACCCCTCCCAATTTCTGCTTCCCTTTTGCCCCTTTTCTTCCCATTTCACATTATCTATTATACCTTTTAGTCCTTATTTACACTTTCGGTTTCTCACATTAGAGAAACTATTTGGTATTTACACATGTGTTTCCTATTTATTTCACTTAAGAGTATCGCCTCAATATACATCCATTTAGCTATGAATGTCTCTAATTTCTCCTTTTTCATAGCTGAGTAGTACTCCATTTTATTGTTTAAAAAAACATATTTTCTTTATCCAGTCTCCAGTTGATGGGCAGTTGGGCTACTTCCAAGTTTTAGCTATTACAAATTGTGCTGCTATGAACATGGGTGCACATGTATCACTATGGTATGATTCTTTTAATTCTTTGGGGAAGATACCCAGCAGGTTAATAGCTGGGTCAAATGGGACTTCCAGTCCTAGTTCTTTGAGGTAATTCCATACTGATTCCCATGGTGGATGCACCAGTCTACACTCCCACTAGCAGTGGAGCAGGGTTCCTCTTTCCCCACAGCCCCACCAGCATTTGTTATTGGTTGACTTTTTGATAGTAGCCATTCTTTCTGGTGTGAGGTGAAATCTCAGCGTTGTTTTCATTTGCATCTCTCAAATGACCACAGACAACCCACAATGTGGGAAAACAAAATTTCATCAGGTGTTCCTCAGACAAAGGTCTACTATCTAGGATCTATAAAGAACTTAAGAAAATCAGACCTCCCAAATTTAAAGAGTCAATCAAAAAATGGGCATCTGAAATGAGCAGACATTTCTCAGACATAGAAGTAGAAATAGCAAATAAATATATGAAAAAATGTCCAAAATACTTATTTAATCTACAGGAAGTATCAGTTTTTAAATGTTGACATCTCCTGAATGTCTAAAGAATGTTCTAGATGAAGATTGCCTCTTTCTGAACTAAAGTGAGTCAGAATAGATGCTACTGATAGGTTTTTTTGAATTATGTGTTAACAAAAGCCCATGAGTCAGAATCTCAGAATTCTGTTATTTCGTTAAAATACTGTATATGTGTTTTGAGTTCGTTCATTATAGTTGTGTTTTTGGCTGTTTTCATCTTTTGTATCTCTTAAAAATTTTTTTCTTCCCTTCCTACCTTTTTTCCTATTTTCCTACCTTCCTTTTTCCCTTTGTATTTTTCATTTTTTGTAGATAACATTAGCTGCCAAAGGTTGACTTCTTAACTCTTTCCCACAATGTCAATACAAAAAAACCTGGCTAAATTATCCCTCAGAAGGCCACTTTTCTTAACAAACAGACAGAAGTACAGTCATGTAAGTATTCTGTCACCTTAAGTTGTTCCTAGGGATATGTTATTTGAGTTCTGTCCAATCCCTCACAAGAGGTTCTTTTAAAATAAAATCAATTATTTTTAGAGTGAAGACTGAGTCAAAATTGCAAACTGTATTAAAATTTCCTAACTTTTTACTTAACAAGTGTACTCATTAAGAGATTTGCCCTTAGATAATATCTGGATGAATGAAGAGTGAAAGCTGAATAAATACTAACTTTCTGCTTATATAAGAATTTTTAAAAATATAGCCCCAAACATACTGCAAACTCTAGTATCTCACGTAAATAAATCAGAGAATTGCAGCACATAAAAATACAGTGTTGAACACCCATACTTCCTTGTCAGTTGATGTATGTAAAGGAAAAATTAGTATTAATTAGTTATTTGAAAATACGCTGTAAATATATTCTGCATGAAAAAATCGTATTGGAGAATAAACAAATGATAATGATAAAAAATACAGCACCTGAAAAAGTGTATATAAGTCAGCCATTAGTAGAGACCCAGAAATCACTTAAGTATCACGACCAGGTTCAGACAGTTGGGTAGCCAGGTGATACAAGAGATAGTGAAGGGAAGCAGTTAAGGAAAGCCCCATTCCAGGCTGGAAGGTTGATGTATTACTGGAACGCAGATATTAGGAAACCTTGACATGGTAGTTTTGAGACAAATGTCCGCTTGTGGACTTGGGGCTGAAACTAGCCTTAGAGGAGATACAGCCATTTCTGAAGTAGCTATCTCAGGTGGACAGGAAAAAAGAAAAATCCTCTCATCTCCTCCTTTTCCTTTCTTCCATCACCCAGCCATCTTCCTGTTTCTGGCTCCTATGGGCAATTGGAAACCAATTGATAAGAGGATCCCCAAAATGACAGTCTGCTACAAAGACCAGGGATGGACCCCAAAGCATAGACTTTGAGTATAAATTTCTGCTAAGTCACAGTGAATTCATGCTGCATACACCAGCTATCCCAGAGCCTGATGCCGACATGACTTCAAAACTGAGATGAAAAGCTCTTCTTCGAGGAGGTAAGCTTTAGAATAAAGGGAATTTTAAATCTTTCTGTTTTTGCTTTTCTTTTTTGCAATAAGAATGGTAACAAGCAACAACTTAAATACTTCATTAAGGTCTACTTTCAATTCTGACTTGTGCTGTAAGTCAATTTTAACAATGGGGCAATAAATAAATGCCAGATATTCAGGATTTGTAAAATGTTGTGTACCACCATGTCTAATCCCAAACCAGTGATGGTCTTTCACTACTAGTAATTGGAACCAGGGCCTTTGCACTGATCCACATCCCTAGTTCTTTCTCTGTTTGCTTTTAAATTATGTGACAAGGTCTCACTGAGTTGCTAAGTTGTCTAGACTGGGCTCTATCTTCTTACCTCAGCCTCCTAGAATGTTGGGATTATGGGCATGCACCACCATGCCTTGGCTATCCACCCATTAATCTTAATAGTAAAAAATACACTTGATTTTCTTTTGAAAAAATGTGAAATCTTTAAATTTTTTCAATTTCTCCTATATTTTCTCTGAGACTCAACTTATATTGATAACACTAAGTAGGATTCATCTTTCATATTTAAAAAAGTATTTTAGTTCATAAAAATGTGGTTTTTAAATTAAAATTTGCATATGTTAATTAGGATGTTCAAGAACAACACTTGGTACTTAAGGAAATGCTTAACTATGTGCTGAAAAGAAGTGGGAATGATACTCAAAATTCAGAGGCAATAAATTTTCAAGGTTCTTAAATCACCTTACTAACATAGAGATCATGATCTTGACATTACATGGAAATAAACAAAAACAGGCAAATAGGATAAGTCTGAAATTCTACTTTAAAGATTTGGCCTTCCTGAATGAAGATACAGGTTTGACTTTTTAGAAAAATCATGTATTTTGTGAATCCATTGAAAATGAAAGAAAATTATTGGTTGGTTCTATTATTCTGTAGATTTACAGTAGTCATGACAGTATGGATTACTGAACTCTGCTCCAATGAGTCATTGAGAGTACTTTCCATATCAAAGAAAGAAAATTATAACCAAGGACACAAATTTAATTCTTAGCTTCTGAAAAAATTTCACATGCTGATTTATATGATAAATTTAGACATGTTTAAATTTATGATAATAAAATCTTAAAGCACAAAACAACCTCATTGAACCTATTATGAAGTTTAGATTAAGAAAGTCTTCTGAGTGATAAATTTATTGTCAAATAACCCAATTTATAAGGATGTTTTAGGATGTATAATGAATTCAGATAGACTTAGGGCAAAAACATATTAAAAAAAAGTAAACATTATTATGGAAACTGGAGAGCAAGAGTTAAAACTGTGGGTGGTCACTAAGAATCTTTAAAGTATTCTCAATGTAGAGGACCACACAGAAATAGAGGAAAACGGTAATATTTTAATATTACTAACAATTCTTTTCACCAAAGATTTTCCAGTTGTTAAAATAAAATTTCCTTTTGTGTCTGTCCAATGAATAGCTCACAAAATAATTTTCCCATTCTGTAGGTTGTCATATGATATCCACTATTTTGTACATTATTATTCTCTAATCATAGTTAGGAAATTTTACCTTGTTTTCTCATAAAAGGAAGAATAGTGCTTTTATATTTTCTTTATTAATATTTACTTGTATTATATTAAAATTAAAAAATTAAAGAGAATATATAATATGCCAAATGGTTACCTACGCATGACAAAATAAGCTTACCACTGTTCTCAGGGAATCTGAGACAGATTTAGACATATACCTGTGAAGACTGTACACATATGTTCAACTATGGGGACAAACCCAAAGATCATAATCTCCCTTTGATTGCCATCCACAATTTTTACTATAATTATTTCTAATTAATAGGTCATTAAATAATTGTTTATGAAACAAAATAATTGATAACTTCTTCCTTAGATTTGTTCCATTCATTGACACTAAAAACAAAAAGTTGTTTTGTTCATATATTGATTTAATATATGTTATAGAGCATTCTCTTTTTTCTTTTCACGTAAACTACAGAAGTCAGAAAACCATGATTGAGGGTATTTTCTGTTTCTTTCTGACCACCTGCTTTGGCACTCACTGCAGTATGCAACGTACATGGTTCTCCTTGGGTATTACCCTGTGATCAGAAACGTGGCTAACGAAGGATGGCAGAGGTGGCCTAGAGCTTGTTTCTCATCTGGAACATGCTGGATTGCATACTCTTATTTATCCTAATGAATTGACAGGAGAAACTTAGAGATTTACTTCAATTTCCTGCCCTAGACAGGCACTGTGAATATTATCCCCTCTATATTGTTTTTCTGAAGGATGGTACATAGCAAGGCTTTAGAGCCTAAAAATAGTCCTCTTCCCTCTCTTTTTCAGGCTTTTTTCTTTTTTTTTTTTTTGCAAAAAACAAAATCAGAATGCAAGAATAACAAAAATGAGAAAATAATCTACCTCTTACTTTCAGTCTTAAAGAATCCGTGCTTTAAAAATGAAGGCCTATATAAAGGTACATTTTTTTTGTCATTTAAATGTATAAATCTACATAGAATTTACAAAGGTGGAAAATGACTGTGGACATCTGCTATTATATTCCTCGCAAATTATCAGCAGGAAATTTCCTTGACAGAATAACTACACATTATAATTTGAATATGCTATGCTAGGGTCTCTTACTGACCCAAGGCACATGAAGGGGCCATGTTGACAGCAAATGAAAACAGTAACTCAAGCCAGGCTAGTACCCATTCCATACTCCTGGAGGGTACATTACAGACTGCTTTTGAGAAAATTCGAGTCTCATCACATAATTTGTACTATAGAATCATTGTGTACTATAGAATCATTATGTACTCTAGAGAGAGATGATAACTAAGTAAGAAACGCAGATTGTATTTTCTTTACCAGTCCCCAGACCTTAATTCTACTGAGTTAGAATGCCTAAGAAATGCCACAGGCTTGAAAAGCTATAGAGAATGAACTGATTGCTCAGGAAAATTCTCCAAAATCCAAGTCTTACTTGATTCAGCCTTTTCAAACACTCATCATTCCTCTACTAAATGTTCCTTTTTAGAGAAAGAAAAAAATTGAAAATGTTTCATTCCTAAAGATTCGTGATAATTGAGAATGTCCTGAGAAATAAGGACACATTGAGGAGATTAAAAACTTAGTGTTATGGAAAAGCTACTAAGTATTCGTGCTTTAAAATTATATTATTTAACTATTTGGTTATCGTTTATTGGTAGAGAAACTGATTCTTATGTGTGATGGTGCTTTTGAAGGTGGTATGACAAAACTTACTCTATTGTATCAAGTTCAGTTCTGGACCTGTATTATCAGTCTACTAACTAGACCCACCCCCTCCTGTCTTTTTCTGACATACCTTGGGAATCACCTCTATTTCAAGTGGCTTACTATTACTATTGCCAAAAGCACAAGCTTCCTCCTCTTTGGAGTTTTGTTTTGTTTTGGTTTTTTGTTTTGTTTTGTTTTTCGTACTGGGGATTGAACTCAGGACATTGCACTTGCACGGCAGGTGGCTGAACCACTGAGCTAAATATTAGGCCCCTGGAGTTTATGATGAGTACAATTTTCTCATTTTTATTTATTTACTTTTTTACCAATAATGTTTTAGTACTGAAGTGATATTTTAAGTTCTTATTCAACAGAAATTATGAGCTAGATTGACATTACAATCACCTTTTCCAACACTAGCTCTGATCACTGCCATCAGTGACACCCTGGAGTCACTGCCATACCACCATGATATGTAACTGAAAAACAAGTTACAAACACAAGGACACGTTGTTTAGACCAAGGCTTCTCAGTCTTCTATGAGTACATGATTCTCCAAGGATCACATTAAAATACAGATTCTCATTTCTCACGTCTGTAATGGGATTCTATACTTCGATAAGTTTCCAAAAAATGTTAGTTTTGCTTTTTAATAGACCAATTGGTAGGAAGTCATGGGCTTAATTCTATACAAAAATAATTATAAAAATTGGGCCCTTACATATGAGTATCCAACAACTACATTGGACATCTCCATTAAGTATATTTAGTATGTATCAGTTTGAAATAAAATGCAAGATTAATTATGGGTAACTAATTTCACAAAAGTATAATAATAATGTTCTTTTCAATAGGTACTTAATTTTTAAATGAGACTCATAAAAATGTGATTAACATAAAGCTATTCATTAAAAAGCATTTTTCTTTTACTCTTGGCAGTATACTTAAAAATCAGCACACATACTAGTAAAGACAACTACATATAAGAGATATCGATATAAGAAAAGAATGTAAAATAATATAAGAATGTATCACACTATAAATATATTTCAGAAATGGGTGGGATATTTGTACATATGTTTTGGAAAGTTCTCTATAAGAATAGTTGAGGTGTTCACTGCCCTTTCAATTCTATTGACTTGGTATTTGAAATTTCTAATCAATGCTTTATGACTTCTCTTTAAGTCAGAGTTTTTACTCACAAGGTAGTCTAAGAGAAAGGGAGCCTAACACCGAATTGATGCTTGGCTTCTGTGTCACCAATATGCCATTCTATTCTACCCCTTCTGACATACAGAACTCAAGAATATTTTGCATTGAATTTGGGGCTTAGAAATCAAAGGTTCCACCTGTTTAGTTGAGAAAATTGTGGTGCAAAATTCCACAGGCAAGTGTGTGTCGTTCTCTATGTTCAGAGTATGACATCTTCCTCTTATTGGTCCTTGAGGGCCCTACTCATTTCCATCCCCATGTGGCTGTCTGTAATTTTCTTTCACTGAATTATTTCTATTTCTGCACCTACTTTAAAAGTTCATTTATGCAAATTGAAGATACATTATCTCCATTCCCATTTCTGGCTATTATGTCTGAATGGACATCTTTCTGATTGAGTGACTAAGTCTTATATTTCTCACATTCTTCAGTCTTTGCACAATGCACCTGAATGACAATTTCTGAATCTGTGTAGCTTCCAGGCTGCTGACAGAACAAATGTACATGTTCCCCAATGGGGTATTCAGAAGTTATCCTCCTCCCAGGACAAAAGAAAATCAAGCAAGATTATTTAGTTCTGTTTTAAGTGCCAGTGAGCTGGTTTAGACAAGAGGAGAATGCTGTGAGTCCCTATCTATCTCTTCCAACAGATGTGTTCAATCCCAGTACATTTCTGCACATTTTGATGTCAAAATAGAAACTGAATTTTTAAGTAAACAGTATCTTGTAGTCCATGAATAACCATCTGAATACAAGTGCATTTCAACTTCATTGTATTTTTAATAAAGAACACAAAGATCACATCATTCAAATGGAAATGATTTTTTCATCAAATCTTATCTAATATGATGGTAGCAATTTGACAGCAAAAGAATACTTCTCAAAGCTAAACAAGGTTGCAAGAATTTTTGTAACTTCCCTGACTCCTTTGCAAATATGACAGTTTCCTCAATTATTAAATGAGAAAGTGTTAAAGCATCAGTAATTATACCTATGCAGCTGATAGAAGATTAATAACAGAGTTAATCATGATTCCAAAACAATAAGATGTGTCTGTTTATAGTTGTGATATGCAGTATGATATTATAAGAATTGTGCCTCCCATAACTGACTTGTACTAAAGAAAAAGTTATCCCTATGTTAGCACTTTATTTGACTAAATTAAATTGATTTGATTATTTAGATGATCAAAAGTCATGTATGAAAGTAGATAGTATTATATTTACAGTAGGGCTGTGAACTGAAACAAAAGGACAATTCCTCATCCTCCTTGGATGCTTTATACATGATGTGATTTGGGTGCAAGTATTACGAACTTGTTTATCAATTTTAAAAACCACTGAATTTCATGCGGTACTTAAGTAACAAGAAGGAAGGTGTACATACTCAGAGCACACTTGAAACAAAACAAGCAAAGAGCACCATTAATGCAGGTCTGCTTTGAACTGTGCCTTCACCCCAGCCACTGCAACCAGGAACTTCATGAGATTTCAATGGTATAGTTTATGTCAAGATCTGGGAAGTAAAAACCTCAAATGCAAATCACTAGTCCAAACACAATCACCGTTTTACTTTATTTCTTCATTTTTTGCTTATCGTCCTAAAAACCAAACATGAAAACTCTTCATTGGTTTGCTTCTTTCATCCTCCTTACCTCTTTTTAAGTCTGAGAAAATATCTAAATTCAACTGACATTTTTCCACTTACTGGACATTACTCTCTCTCATACTGATGTTCTCAAGTTTAACTGGAGTTTTATTTTCTAGTGTTATACAAAGTCACAGAATCAAGTAGTCTGACCCAGGCCTGACCTCCTGGGCTTTCTACTTTTACATTTTACTTTGGCACTATTTGGATGCCTTTAGTCTCTGATTGAAATTAATCTTTTCAAGAATCAGATGAGAACTTCTACAGCGTGCTAAGTGTGTGTAAGTCCTTTACCTATAAGGAAAGAAAATATATGTGTTCAAATTCAGTGAAATCCATGTATTGCTTTGAAAGATACAAAATATGAAAATGGACAAAATTAACACTCAATTTTATTGGGGTATAGTCATATAAGATCAATTATCTTATTATGATACAACAATGAGAAATTGTTTAAATTACTAGTGCAAGTTTAGTTTCTTTATAGCTAGAAAGTTTGAAATAAGTTATTGAAATTACAATTTCTGCAGCTATCTGCAATGTAATTAGATTATGATTATGAATTGAGAGTGGAGGGCATTCCAAGTAGATTTTTAGAAAGACAGTTGCAATTTTCAGTAAATTAGCTTTTCATGCTAGAACCCTTGCTATCTTTTAGATAATAATTCAAAGCACTGTAGAAATTTTACTTTTACTTGATAGTCTCTACCCATGTCATGTTGTGTGTGGATGTATAACTGTATCTATGTCTATATACCATATATTTTTTTAAATTTTTTTGGTACTGGGGATCAAACCCAGGAACTTGTGCTTGCGAGGCAGGTGTGGTGCCATGGAGCTAAATCCTGGCCCTATATACTATACATTTTGCTAATATCTTCATTTTGTTTCCTGATGACCAATACCCTACAAGAAGTGCAAAAATATCTATTAATGGTGAATGTGTTTATAAACAAAGTCTTTGTGGCCATAATATCTTTAATAAAAGCAAATTTTTACAGTAATTTCAGAGTAGAAAATTTCAATACATAGAGTAGAAAATTTAAAAAATTTGAAGTTTATAATAATCTTTATATTGTACTCTTCTAAATTTAAAAATTTGAAACAAAATATTTCTTGCTGACATATTAATCCGACGTCATTTTTCAGGAGGTGGTTCTGACCTCTCCACTATTTCAGAGCCCACATCCTTTCTCTGTGCTGGATTCACAATCTTTTTCCACCTCAGCATTGTGTCCATGCAGCCTGAAGAAACAGAAAGAGAGACTTGGAAGACGTGTGTTCACCCTTATTTACACTCTAATAGTAAGGCATTGTAGTACGGATACCCCAATGATAGTTGAATCTAGAAATATGACATAACAATATGTCCAGGATGTAGAGGGTATGAATTTTTGTGCTCAAATAACATGGTTTTATTCCCTTGAAATTAAATCACTTTGATCAGTACCGTGACCTCTTGAATGACCTTCAATATACTTCTTCTGTTCTTCTGAGCAAATACACAGCTTCTCTTGGCTCTAAAAGTGCCTGATAGCTCTTTAAAAAACATTTTATGTTTTCCTGTTTTATAAAAAATATATACACAGTTCCCATAGTTTCACTGTGTAGTGTTGTATCTGCTCAACTCACATTGTTGCCTCTTTACAGAAGAGTTTATTTTTGCTTTTAAACATTATGTATTGGTAAACTTTTTGTCCTTCGTCCTCTCAAATACACATTCTACAAATTCATATGCTTTTCTCAGAACATTCACTATTTGTTAACATTGCAGATATGCATTCACAAGTATTTAATGAGAATAAATGCTTGCATGCATTCAACTCTTTCTATTAAATATTCTGGGCAATTACTATTCAGAAACTTTCCCTTAGACGGTACAGATAAAATGATTAGGGAAAAGAAGCCAATGTCATCTCTTCTTAAAATTAATTTGGGAAATGAATGAGTACACAGGTGCTTTGGGGGGGCAGTGTCATGGGTGTTTTAATGAAGAAGAGTGGGTCTTTAAAATCCATAGGCAGAACTGCTTACATATTACAGGAGGGTGTTATATAGGCTGGAATATATGCCTGAGGAGACCTTAAGGATAAGGAAGGAAGAGAGTTTTGGAAATGACACATTCCAACATATGGAGGAGAGTTTGCAGAGTTAGGAAGATAAACGGTAGTTTCCTCTGGGCGTTAAAAGAAACTCAGAATGTCTGGGACAGATGTAGTGAGATATGAACGTGGAAGAATGTGTCTATAACAGTGAAGCACTCTAAGAAAGTCTAAGTGCACCTAAGAAAGTATGAACTTTAAGAGCAAGTAGAAAATATCTGAAGGTGTATATGAGAGAGTTGACAAATACTGATAGAAGCAAGTGCCCAGTGTGCAAGTGAGCGAAAATATTTTCAGACTGAGAAACCTGCTACAATGTCTGAAGCGACTCAGTACTGTTAAGGGAACACTTAGTGCTCATTTTGGAGTCCACCATATGTAAGGAAAAGCCAAAAGTTTTCTCCTTACAGATGTTTCCCAGGTCATGGGAACAGGGCAATTTTAGATGAAATCAAAGGCCATTAATAAACAACTAACAGAAAGAAATATTATGGAACACTATTGAGTTTAGCCTGCCTCTTGAAATTTCCTGTATCAGAAGGTCACAGAATCAAATCTGATGCCTGGAATATTTAAAAATCTATGCAGCTTATCTCATTAATCATTAATAATGTTTGTATTTGCGTCTTAAGATAAGAGCAATGATTTTTCATATTCTAGTGAAATAAACCAACTGCAACTAAAATAAAGCAAGAATTTCCTTCCTTTATTTCATAGTATGATCACTTTTGAAGGTAGCATGCAGTCCAGGTGAAGATTCAGGACATAGAAAACCTACTCACTCTTGCCTTAGGCTCAACTAAAAATATTCTAGTAAAGATGTTTCATTTTCCTTCCTTTTATTTTTCTTTTGTCACTAGGAAAATGTATTTTCTTTCTTTGTGGCTTGTACACAAAGAGGAAACTTTCCCATAATTTCTGTGTGCTTGTCTGAAAACCTCATGTATCTTTGTCCTGCATGAACTTTATCCATTTGTTCAGGTAACAAGGACCTGCTAGATGCCAGGCAAAGAATGAAGTAGTGGCGACAGACAAATCAGCAAGACAGGATTCCAACAGGCAAGGGGTTTGCAACTATTTCATATATTCCCTTTACAAAAATTTATAATGCACATTACTTTTTAAATTTCTTTGAGAAAGTTTACAGTAAACTAGTATATTCATCATTGTTTAACCCAGTAACCTCCAAATTGTATTAAATTACACAAGGATTTCTCAATGTGACACCTGTTTAATATCTGTGAAGTCCTAGTATTTAGAAACATAAGTTGGGAAAAAGTAGCCTAGTGGGTGGTAGTGTACCAGCCATCGTTTGTTCTGAGAGAATTTATTAGTATCTTGAAGATAGAGACAGAAGACCCCTGTGTATTTTTTGTTTTGTCTCATTTTAAGAGAAGAAAAAAATTTCAAAATGCTAATTCTTGATGTATTTTCATTTGCATATGGCTTGTGTATGATAAATTGGAGAAATAAAAAATGTTCTTTTAAAAAAATGAGTAAAATGTGGCTGAAATTACCATTTTCTACTTTCATAACAAAAGCATTATTATAGTCCTAGATTTGTGTGTTTGCTTCTTACTACCTGTGAAACAACTTTGTTTTAACATTCATAGAAAAACTAAATTCTAGTGAATAAAACATAAGAGAGTTTTAGCCACTTTTGTGAGCATTAAATAAAAATCATTGACAAGAACAACAGCATATACTGGAGATTAGTATTTATAGACCTCACAATATTAGACATATTTTATTTGGCTTCTGTATTTTTTATAATGAGATTTAACATTTGATAACAAAATTGATTCATTTTAGAATTATTATGTTAACTTTCATGGGCATTTTAAAATTTTTTTATTAATACATGTTTGCGGTATGTAATGATTACATTCATCATGGTGAGTTGAATTCTTTTTACATTCCCTTCCCTATATTTTCCCTTTCATCTCCTCCATTTTTTTATGAGGAGCTGTGAAGCAAACACATTGAAAACTTATACAAGTGCTAAGAAATTTAAAAATAAATAAACGAAGACAATTTGGATGACAAGTCAGTGGAACTAATGGGGGAAAACTCAAAATTTTCAATGGGATATAGAACATCAAAATGTTTTTGAACAACCTGATTGGTAGTATCATGAATGTTGTTAACTACTGAAACTTGAAGATTTACAAGATACTCAATATAAAAGATTTGTTTAAAAAACTGCTCAGACTTCTTGCTTGTCCAGACAGATATAGTAGGATATAAAATGTCCATTTTTTGATTATTTTTAGAAATAACTCAAGGGAAGCAACGAATTTCCTTGATTTTGTTTGCTTGCTTTCTCCTTAGCTCCATTAGAGATGATGTGTTTATAGTTGTAAAAGGGTACATTTTTCTGGATAAAAATGTAAACTTCTCCTTCAGCCAGGAGACACCAGACCAAGTTACTTCCAAAGTCAGAGCTTCCTTTTACTTGTGGAAAGAGAAAAAACAATTTCTGTTTGTTTTGGCTCTGTGTATGATTTGGTTTGGTTTTCTTTTGTCGCTAAGTTATGTTTGTTTCATTATGAGTGCATAGGTTCTTTTTAATATGCCATTCAAGTGTATTGTGATAGGAATAATGTTCATGATCAGGAAAGTAATGATAATTGTTCAGTAAAGAGGAGCAAGAGAAATACGCAGAAGGACTTGGGTGAGGCATGGAAGGGAAGAGAAGAGTAGGTGCTTCTGAACTGGATGAACTATGCAGTGCTTGTGCCTGGCAGTCTTTGGGACTGGGTTGATGGAAAAACCACCCTAAAGTCAAGAAGACAGTGGATTCCAGTGCCCTTCAGTCTGGAAGGCCTGCAGCTCTCTGCCTGGTGTCCTTGAAAATGTCACTTCACTTACTCTTCCCCTCAAATATTCTTCAGGCTTCCCATGAGTGGGAAACAGTACCAGCTTCTGCCAGCACCCTGCTAGATAATTACACAAAAAATACACGCGCAGCTTCTCTGCCAAACCCTGTGGTGTCTTTCAACCCGAGCTGAGCCCCTG
>NW_004624734.1:17608351-17659743 GCF_000247695.1 Heterocephalus glaber
TGTATATATATACACATTGGAAATTCAATCTGTTTACATAGAATTTATAAAAGTATATCTCAAAATTAGAATAAATACTAGGGTTTGCTTTTTAAATCGTGCTTAAAATAGTAGTGGTGATGATAATGGCTCTGTTTTGCTGAGCATTAACACTGTTTTATATAACTCATTTACATTTGAAGAAGCTGGGTAGGGCTGGGGATTTAGCTCAGTGGTTCCCCTGCCTGCCTTGCAAGCAGAAAGATCCAAGTTTAATCCCCCGTACCAAAAAACAAAACAAAAAAAAAATAAAGAAACTTGGTCTACTTGTACACAAAATAGTAATAGTATACAGACAATAGTATTTCTCTAAAAAAACTTTCTATTAAAGAATTAAATAGGCATTAGGTCAAATCCACAAATACCCCAAGCTTCTACTCAAATTGGCCCCAAGAGAGGGAGAAAAAAGAAAAGAAAATCCAAGCACACATCTGATTGGTATATAGCTTTGCTCCCTTTATGAGTAGACAGAGAGAAGAGGTGAGGTTGCTTGTGAATGTTTGAAAAAGGACAGAGACCTGCAGAACATTGTTGGTAGGAGCAAGGACTTCTTGAATCTGGATGAAATGTTCAAAAAACATCACAAGGTAATCAAAGAGGACAGTCAATTATTTGAGTAATATTATCCTCCAAAGAATAAATACAGTGAATCTGAGCTGGTGTTGCCACTGAAAGTTGTGAGACTGGTCAGATAAACCAGAGAATAACCAACACAGAAGAAATATAAAACTCTGTAGTATCATTGGTAGAAAGCCTGTAAGCAGCAATGGAAAAGATGTGCAAGATTTTGAAAATGGACCAGAAATATGGAGACTACATAGAGAGACACGAGCATAACCTGAAATTAGAGACAAGCAGAAATGAAGAAACAGTACTTTCTGGTATATAGAGGCTCTCCCTTCCTTTGAAATATTATTTTCACAATTCTCCTTTTGTAACTAGTGTGGAAAAATTCTATCTTAATATCTTTTGTCATTTTGATTCTATTTTCAAAAGTTTCAGTCTATGGTTGGCTGGCTCCAAAACAGGACTATCAGGCCAGAAGGGTGTGGTGCAGGGGGTGTTTTTCATGGCAGTGTAGAGGCAGGGAGAAGGGTAAAAATCAGAGAGGAAGGGCCTATAGATAACATATACTCCCGTAGGTGGTGACCCGTCTCCTCTAACCAGACCCTACCTCTCAGTAGCCCATTCATCTGTGAACTCATTAGTGAGTGACCCACTGATGAGGTTAATACAGGTACAGTCCAATCACTGCTCCAAAAGTCTCTTCATCCAATCAAGTTGAAAATAGAGAATAACCTTCGTAGCTTCACTTTGAATACAGCAAAAAGTCACTAGACTAAGTGTGGCCTTTAAAATCCTATTTACAATGAAGTCTTCCAGCACCAAGTAGAACACCTTACATCGAGTGTAGGCTGGTTTGAATTCATGGAAGATATCATGTTAAAGGCTGGAAATAGAGAAAAAAAAAAGGAATAGTTTGAATTATTTGAGAGATAATATCTTAGTTTTCTATGACTACTGTAACAAAATACAAGAAAGGTAGTATTCAACAGCAGAAATTTGTTCTCCCATGGTCCTGGGTGCTGGAAGGCTGAAAATAATATCAGCTGGTAGAGCTTCAAATGGCAGGATATGCTGCGCTCTCTGAAGCCTCTGAGATATCTTCCCTTCTTCTTTCATGTCAGTAGTGGCTGTTATTCTGTGGCTTATAGCTGCATCACTCCAGTGTTCGAGGTTGGTAACTTCAGATTTCTGCTCTGTCTATGCATTGTCTTCTAGTCTGTGTCTGTATCATGTCTCACTCTGCCTCCCTTTTACAAAAATACACTTAATTCCATTTAGAGCTCACTTGAATAATCCAGCAATAATCTTCTCATTTCTAGCTCCTTAATTTAATCTCATGCCTCACCTATTTTCCCTCTTTCACTAAATAAGGCATTCTTACAGGAATTAGGAGATATTTGGCAGGGACCATTTTAAGTTAATTATAGATGTCACTGAGTTTGACAATTTCATAAACTATAAAGTTATAAGAAAATGTGAATAGTGCTAAAATTTAATGTGTTAAAGTATTACAGTAGCATGAAGGTAAAACTAATTCTCAAAATGACCAAAGAGTATTACTTCTATGACCTGGGTCTTAGAAAAGGAAGAGGAGTTTATATGTTTGAGAATGAGAAGAAAGAACTCCGTGAATAGAGAACTGTATGAGAAGTAGGTAAATATCTCTGAATGTTTGGTGCTAAGTACAGAAGAAATAAATGAATATACAGAAATCCCAAATTCTAAAGAAGAAATCTTTATTGAGTCCTTATCACTGTTCAGCCTACAGAGGATATAAACTAATTTAAGGTGTGGTATTTGTAAAAGTCCATAAACTAAGATCATCCTTGGGGAAATAAGAAGTGCATACATAGTAAAAAATGTAGAACAGCATAATCAATATGTAATTATATGCTAACCTTTCTAGTATTTACTAGGACTTGAGGGAAAAAATTAATCACCCAGAAGGGGATTTATTTTGGGGGACATGGATATGGATCATAAGAGATCAGAAAATTTGAACATGTGGGAAAGTAACACATGCAGAATAATTTAAGCAGAAGGGAAAGCAAGAGTTAAAGAGGCAATAGAATCTATGTAAGTAAGACAAAATGAGACCAACAACAAGTCCAGGGTCCCTTGATGGATAACAAGAAATGAGGTTGAATGAACAAAGAAACAGCCCTAGTGTTGAAAGATTTAGCAACAGAGAGAAAGTGGCTCTTTGCGCCACCCCTCAGCCACTCCAGACCATATGGAGCCTTGCATTTCTGCTGTAGGTTTTATACTGCATAATTATTACCATGGATAAACAAGCAAAGTTTAAAACAGGGCATAGATTTTGAGTTCCGATGAGAGGTGAATCCTCTGCAAGTAGAGTACACACTTTATACTTTCATGTTTTCCCAATCTGAGGACATGAAATGCTGTAGAAAGCACTGTTAGAAGAAGAGATAGACTGGCACGGAGCTTTAGAGGGAGTCAGGAGAGAGCTTTGCCGTTGATAAGTCTCCAGGATTTCCAGAGACGAATGAATCCAGCAGGTGACAAGGTGATAGAAGAATCACTTAAGTGATTGCTCCAAATCACTGCTCCATTGGCTTTGGTGATTTTTATTTACGGACAACGAGTTGGGAGTTAGCCTGAGTGAAGGTAGAAGAGAGAGAGCTGATAGTTTTCATTCAAGACACACACGCACACACACACACACGTGTATGCACACATGCATACGAACAGCTGTTTCCCTGGCCTTGGTTTTTTGGAACATAAATGTAAAGTTTTTGGCCTGTCTACCTTAGTAGATTTGATAAGATAATATTTATGAATTGCTCTGGGAAACATAGAAGTTTTCTACTAATAAAAATTATTTTCTTGACATGACATTTGGTTTGAAAGGTTGGAAAATTGCCTGTGTTCACTTGAGGGGTGTCTAGAAGCAAATGATACAATTGCAGCACTCAAGAAGTACAGATAGACCTGCCTTTATGTCTCCCTTCTGCATATTCTTTGTTGATTTTACACATATTTCAGAACTGGTTTCAAAATGAGCAATGTGCCGAGATATGACATTTAATTTTGTTCTGTTTTCAATTATGGATGGAGGCGGGTTAGGACCCCTCTGCATTCATTCACTCATTTTAAAAAACATATACAACTTTTCCTGCCTAACTTTGTTCAAATCACCGTTTCCCAGAGGATGCTGTGCTTCAGATAGTGCATTAGACTCTGGTAACAGATAATCCAAAAGCTGGGCCTTTGCTCTTGATCACAACATCACCTGGAAATAGATCCAAAAACAGGAATATTTGTGCAAATATAAAATACAGTGTAATAAAATTCATGGAAATCATATGCTGGTATTTTGAGTTGCTTAATTCTGCCTTAGGGATCAAGAAGGCCGCAGAAGAGATGTGAACAACTATCAGATGAGTAGGAGACTCTTCCAGGAGAATGGAAGAGCAAGGGGATTTCAGATCAAAATATGGGAGTAGTGGAAGGTTCAGATGGGTGAAATCATAAGGCATATTGGGAAATCTGTAGGTCTTTGATATCATAGATGGGTACACTCCAAGGTGAAAAGGTCACGGGCAATTAAAGGATTTGTAAAAATAAAGCTTTGCATGTTTTCATAAATTCAAGAGGAGCTATTGTAGCAATTTACATTGTGGAGAATCATAAGGCCAGAGCTGCCCTTAAGGGTAAGGAGAATCATTTAAGTGACTGAATGATTCTTCTTGGCTAAACATGATGTACAAGCACCAGCAAAGTAAGATGGTCTATAAATATCAGTTACTGATAGTGTCAAAATATTTCTCAAATGCTTATTCTGTGCTCTGGTTATTAGTGTCTGTCACGGTCTAATGCTGACTACTTCTTCAGATCAAGAATCAAGAGTTAGTGGGCGAGAAAAAGTTTGGAATTCTTCCTTTTATTTTCTTGATCTGAAAGTTTGATCCCTCTGGGTCTCTATTTGTCGCTATTTCATGTGACTGTGCTATTACTCTCGCTACAGTAACTCAGAAACCAGCAGTCTTGGGTGGGCAGGTCAGATCTCAGTGCAGCCCAAGACTAGTACTTAAGGGAGAGGAAATCAGGGGAAAGTAATCACTACAATATAACATGTCTGAGGAGAGAGCTTGACCTTTCACAATACCAGGAGCTACAGCAGACAGCTGCTATCTGGATTTGTGAAAAGTTACATCTTTCCAACCAGGCTCAGTACCTTTTTGAGAAAACCCAACTGAGGAAAAAAGTAAGGAATTTATGTCTGCTGAGTTAACGCACGGCATGACATGTAACCGTTTGGAAGTTCAGTGTCTGACATTGAGAAAGAAAAAGAGAATGTATTATTCAAAGGGAATCTAACATATATTCAGAACTATAAGATTGGGTAAGACATTAGAGGTTAGAACTGAAATGCTGAGGAAAAGAAATGATATCTCTCTAAACAGAGCTAAGGACAAATTTTAAGAACAAAATTATGGCTTCTCTGATGCCTTGGCCAACAAAATTCCTTATGATCATAAGCCTTCATTCAAGATTGTCAGGGCATGGTCTCTCAATCTATACTTCTTATGAGATTCCAGTGTGTTTCTCCTACTAAGGGAGCAAGGGTAGTTGCTATTCACTGTTAAACCCACTGAGCTTATTGGAGCATCAAGGAGATAGAAGATATTCAATAAGTGAGTACTTATTCACTGAAGACCTACTGTTTGCCACATCAGTGGCTGTCAGATGTTAACATTCATACATATTACCTGGAGACTGATAAATGGTAAGTCTTGATCCGGTAGTTTATTTTGAGAGATGCTAAGAGTCCATGATTCTCTAACAGATTTCTGAGTGATATAAATCAGCCTGGACTATGAACCACACTTTTAAAATCAAGTAATTAGATACTCATGGGTAAACATTAGAGTACTGCAGAAGCTTTGTAACTTCCGTAATTCAATGAACAGGTTAGAGGAAACCCTGAGTTCTGACTCAGACTGGGCCAAACCTAAGTTCTCAAGCATGATATTGCATTTCCCAACTATAGCCATTCCTAAGTGTGATCGGAAAACTCCCCTGTCTTCCTTCCAAATATGTCCCATTTTTTTACTTGCTAAAAATACTGCAAAAGGAGCATGTCTTATCAAACCCTGACTCAGGAAAAATGTAGAACATTATGTACAGGTGGTTGCTGTAATCTTAGTACACTACAGAAAGATTTAAATCTCTCTAAAGTAAATAATCTACATAGCACTGTTTAATTAAAAAAAAATGAGAGCTAGCCTTCCCCGAACACAGAATGGATGCTTGCACTGGGATAAGAAGAATGCAGTAGCTTTCTTTTCCCATCTAAACTAAAGGTATCTCAGCTAAATATACCTCAAAAAAGCACCCAAAAGCGGGCCAGAAGAAAAACTATAAAACATGAGTTCAGAAAGGTGAAGAAAATTGACCAAGGCTACCTACTTTCAAGTATCAAGCTTTTAAGGGAAGTCAATTATGCTTTGGTCTCTGAAAGATTAGTAATGAACACTGGAAGAAAATATGACATACTAACATCATTAAAAGCCACTTTACTCTGCTTATCGTAGATCATGTGAGTGTGTGTGTGTAATTCATATTAGATAGAACATGGCTGTGATAATGTACCATATGGCTTTGAGTTCTTACTGGGTAGGTTTTACAAGGAAGAGCAGGAAGGGTTTCATTTTCTTAGCTGCAAAGATGCAAAAATTTTAAATTAAAAATAACCTTTAAGCTGATTTCTTGCATAATTGCTATCTTGTTTTGCTAATAATATGCCTAAATTATAACTCGCTGAAGCCCTGGGGATTTGCATGCTAGTTTATTCTATGAATTTGTATTGACATGGTTTTCAGTCAAGTGCATAACTAAATCCTGTGGCCAGGAGCAAGACTGGAAGTTTTTGCATTGAAAATCAGTAGGAGATTAGAAGAAGAATGGCTCTATGCAGCCTCCCTGAACACATTCAATGATGAAAATTTGGGGACTCAAATTCTATTCACTTCCATTAAGTTACTGTGGCTGCTGAGCCTGGTTTTGTATCAAAAACTCAAAGCAACAAGCAAAAGCAAGGGAGAAAACATACCAGACAGCTTCAACACTATGACATGTATTTATGCCATGTCCATTTGCCAGAATCTTTTAAAATGGATATTTAGGTAGGAAATGTGGGGAAATTCTTGCTGAAAATACATCTTCTAAGGCAAAAACAAAAACAAAAGCATCATTTTCTTCTCTTGAGGAGTGGGAAATATGTAAGGCCAGTGAAGAGCTTGGTGCATTTCATGAGGTCATCAAACCGCTTATGGAATATTTTAAAGGCTGCCAGTAAGACATTCTGTAAAGTAAAACTAAGTGAAGATTCTTATAGGCTGGGAGGTTTTTGAGTTTTGCTCCTGTTGTTATTCCCTTATGCATTGCTCGTACATTGACAGTGTGCTGATTCTCAGAGCTGAAGAAGGACAAAATACTTTGAACCTCAAAACAAATGATTAATGAAACTCTGTGATTCTAAATGGATTTATAGGATTTTCAAGCTATAGAAACATTCAACTTTCCATTCATATTCAACCATGGAAGGAAACTAAGTTCTTAATAAGTTAAGCAACATTCTCAAAGCTAGATGCTAGCCACCAGCTGCTCTATACAAATCAATTGCTGCCCAAAATAGGGGAGGTGGAAGTGCAGAAGAGATAATTGTTTTAAATAAAGGGAGTTTGTTAAATTAATACCATAATGCTAATGAGGATTCACTATTTTTTTCAGTGTTGCGGATTGACCCAAGAACTTGTGCATGCTAGGGAAACAGTTTACCTCCAGGCTTTGAGAATCCACATTTTTTTGTGTTCAGTTTCCTTTGTGTGGTAATGTTATTGTCAGAACTGGATTAGGAGTCCAGGGTTCCATAAAAGTGACTCTTTTGTTGTAATGGGCTTGAGTACAGATACGGTTAGAAATCAAACACAAAGCAAGAGACAGTCCTTGCTTTCCCTCAGGAAAACACACTAAATTTGGTTCCTGGAACAGGTACAACTCTCATCCTTCTTAGCCATGCATGATGCTTATTTTGATGTTTCTGGCAATGAAGTCACAAGGATAGCTGAACCAACATTGGGGTAATTTCAGGAAATTCCAGATATCACGGACAGGAAAAGCCACAACCTTTGAGGTGTATGTACATGAGGTGTAGTCAGCAAAGCTTAGAGAACTAAGAATATCTAAGTGTAGACAAATAATATTAGCACAAATAAAGAAGCAGCACTTTTGCAAGAAGTTGTGTCTCTACAACCAATGTGCAAAATTATAAAAGGCAAAATAAGGTAACAACGAAAAAGTACCATAAAGTAGCAGCACCTCAGTAAGTTAGAGAAGAGGAAAAATAAACAAAACAAAAATCCAAAACAGGAAACAAGCAAACAAAACCCTCAAGGGTGCCTTGAGGCTTAAAAAGACTGAATGAATTTTGGAAAACTGTTCTGATCCAAGTTCAAGTTCCTATAATATAGTTGAAGTGAAGTGCACATTCACATTTCTTCTAAATTTCTGATTTTTCTTTGAGTTTCTGGGCAACTAAAAAAAATAATCAAGGAACAACAAAAATACCCTTTAATTAAAGAGCAAGAGAAATACTCTCCTTTCTTTATCATTAATTTACCTCATCTTTTTACATTTTTGGTCTTTCAAGAGTAGCTATGGACTTGCATTTGAAGATTAAATTGAAAGTATAAAACTGCAATTCTCATGGTATGATTCTCAGGTTACCTGCATCAGCAGTATGCAGGAACTTCCAAAATCTTCACATCATGACCTCTGAGGGTGGCAACCGTGCTGTTTTATGAAGTCCTCCAAATGCTTCTGTTGCTTTCTAAAGCTTAAAAACTACTGTTTTAAACATTCAGGCTACTAAAGTTTTATAACTTGTTCTTACTCAACCATAGGAATTCTTGGTTTTACCTTTTTACATACTCAACCATGGCGATGCTTGGTTTTTCCATATTACTTTTCTTAACAAAAACGGCATTTGTTATTTTAAAACCGATGCTGTGAGTTCTTTCTTCATAGAGCAGAAAAAAGCAAAACCATTTGAGAATTCTAAAATATTTTGCTTGAGTTAAATAACTACTAGGCTAGCCTTCTAGTTATCGTTCATAATGGTTTGAAGTCATTTGTCCTGATTCCTATAGAGCTACATATTTTTCAGGAACACTTTCATTATATAAAGAATATGTTTAATAAAATAAATTTAATAAAATGAAAATTGTTTTAGAAGCTATTCTCCAATATTTCAATTTATTTCCAATAGATCAGCTCTTCATAGTTCTATTTATAAGTTTTGGTTGCTTAGTTCCAAGAGTTCTTTTTTGTTAACTATTTAACAAATGCATGGTGTCAGATACTCTGTTTCAATGTGAAAACAGTCAATAAAATTGACGCTTTTACTTTTTTTAATTTTCCCAATATTTCTACACATGTTTTACTCTTTCTTAGTAGATCTATGTGCTTAACACATGCATATTTTTCTGTATTTTATAGGATACTATAAAGAGTACTAAATACTAGATGCTGGGTATATGTGAAAATGCTTTTAACTGAATTTTTATAGAAATCGGATTCAACCCAAAATGTAGTAGATAGAATAAAAATATCTAAACTATTGTGTGTAGAGTAAAATTCATTTCAATCATTGTCTACAATTTTTATTGTCAATAGATTGAAATCATAATTTTGCCACTTCTTTTTCAGCTTTTAACTGCCTCAGTGAGATGTGGGCAGCATTCATTAGGATTTAAGTCCTCATGTAGTCAGGACAGTTAGGCATTTTTAGTAAATTATCTTTTGCTCCAGAATTCCCCATGCTGTTTAAAAAAACCTAACAATTTAAAACCATTTAGGGTCAACATTGGTTCAAGTTCCCCAATGTTCAATCAATGCAACCATCTATTGATATCAAAACTATATAGTCAAAAGTTCATGTTGTATGCAAATACAGCAATACACTCATCCATTTGAAATTACTTGAAAGAATTCATGGTAACCTTTGGAATATATAAATAAATATTTTGCTACCTGGGTGTGTGTTCTGTCACATGCACAGGTACACACATACACATGTATACAGCTTCTGAACATTAATCTGATTTTTTTTTTCTGAGAGTTTCTGAAGAACTTCCTATTAACTGTTAAAGCAGATGGGTTTCATTACACTGCTCAGACCCTTCACTCTCTAATCATCTGCCTCGCCCAATCTGAGGGGAAAAGGGCAGACATATGAGGAATCTATTCTAAAGCTCTCTGCAAGGCATCTGCTAAGACCTCATTCATCACGGTGAAAGCTGTGAATGGATAGCCCTGGAATACCCCAAGGTCTCATTGGGGTTGGTACTGCAACAGCTCCCTTCTCCCTTCGCAAAGCAAAAGCAGCATGGACTTTTGTCAAACTGTCAGCGAACACTTCTCTCTTGATACAGTTTGCTCAACTCAAACTTCTGTTCACAAATGTTTCGTTTTGGAAAAATAAAATGAAATAAATAAAACCCAACAGTTGCCTTGATGGGATTCTCACAAATGAGGACTTTTGCCTGTGTGGAGGCTGAATGGATGTGTAGGATCTGTTTGTCTCCAGAGGGGTTCAAATGATTTAGGAAAGAAAAAGGCTTTCCGATTTGATTGTCAATGATGCTGTTGGACTGCAAGGGTTACATAGCTGCTGAATAGAATCACCTCCAAATACATCTCCTATTAACTTTTTTAGAAGGATAGGACATTGTTCAATCTAGACCTACTGCTCTTATGGCAGAATTGAGAATAATAAGCAACAACACACCAGTCCCTCACTCCTACCCGATCCTCACTGGGACTGACCACTGATGAGGTGTTAAGTATATGGCCCACCCTGGCTTTCAATCATAAATGCCATCACCTTTTGAGCAAACAAAGTTAAGTCTAGAATCATCATGTACTTGTTAATTACAGTGTAAAATTCTTCAATCAGTTTGTTTTTAGAGGTGGCATGAAAACTATGAAAGATAGACAATGGCCTTTGTTACAGAGTATGTGATTTAGTCCACTAAGGCCTGGAAGTGTCTTCTAAGCCCTTTATTCTCCTGACTCCCTTCCTGATCCAGTTACTCATTGCTCAAAGAATAAAGGACTGGAGAAATGGACTTACACAGAGAGACAGGAGAATTCTAAACACTCAACACTACCTTAGATTCCATGGAATGTCTTTAATCTCAGAGAAGGTTTTTTCAGTTTAAAATTTTGTATGTGTGTATGTATTTTTGTGTCACCATCCCTGCACATCTCTCTTTCATTTATCCCATAATGCACTGGGTTTCATAGGAAGTACCGTTATTTATAGTAAATCCATTTCACTTTTTTAATGTCAATGTGTTTTGTTGTTCACAAAGGTGGTTTTCCATTCATAAATATTTTAATGTTTCAATATAAAATTTATGGAAACTTCAGAGCCTGCAACCTCATGGTTTTTGTTTTGCTTTTAATTTTTATTAGTAAGCTTACTAACTGAAAACAATAACTTTTAAGGGGCTTTGATAATTTTCCAACCCATTTTAATACAATTCAAAATTTTAAACTGTCTTGGTAGAGTGATTGTGTTCACTTTCTTTATAAATTATCATTCAAATGACAGTAAAATCTCTATTGTTTTCAATACTTAAAATATCTAATTGACAATAAATTGTTTCAAGTACTTAAAGTCATTTGAACTTACGAAATAAAATAATGTTAATGATATTGTTTAAATCATTTATTATTGTGTATAAACATTTTTAGATTTCAAAATAAATCTGAAAAATTTATAATATTTATCATTTTAAAAAACTAAAAATATGAGGTTCGGCCTGACGGGATAATTTTCAGTCCACCAAGTATGTTCAGAGTACTCTGAAATCCAAGTATTAATAATCCTGGTTAAATTCTTTCAAATACTTTCTATTCAATGTAATCTTCTTAAGAAGAAATATGCCTTAATAAAATATAATTATACCATCCTAAAAACCTTGGTGTTATCTATCCTGATGTTTATAATTGTATAATAATCAGAAAAATGATTTGAGATTTGAAGGTTGCCTACTGAATTCTTTTTAAAGTCTGTAATTGTTCTGTGTTACTGAACGAGGTCACTAAGTCAAGTGTCTGTGATACATAATTACCCAAACTTTAAAAACTAATAGAAACCTGCAAATATGACTGGGATCCCAGGCTATTTAAAAATGTTTTATCTTTTGTGTTTTTTATTATACATTTAAGTGGATTTTTATTTAGATATCATAAATAGTTTGAATGAATCATATAATTCTTTAAGAACATAAAATGCAATCTAACTGAGTTTTTATTTCCTTAATTTCAAGGTCCTGGTTGTGCCATATATTCTAGACTTATGAAAATACTTGAATGAATTCACTATAAATGAAGTGTGGTCTTTGGTAATATCTCTTTGGGCACAGACTTTCACGTGTATTATGCCTGTTTTCCATGACTAATCAAGCTTTCTTCCTCTGATGTACTATATTTAGCTTGTCTAGCCCTTTCAAAGAAACTGATAAGAGGAATGCTTTATTGAAGCCTTCTGAATTCTCATGCTGTTTTACCTGTCATTATTACTCAATCCAGATGCACTGATTCTCTTCAATGATTTTGCAAAAAAACAAATAAAATCATAATAAAACAAATCAAACATTTCCTCCCCTAAAAGACTATACACACCAAGAAAGTAACTATTTCTAAATTTCTGTTGATGCTTCAACTCTGTTTTTTCTAATTTGATGAAAGAATAAATTAAATGCTGCTAAGTGGGCTGATAGTGTATGTATAAGAAAAACTATACTGTTTTTAAAGTAGCTATTAAATTATAAGAGAAAGAAAATTGGGTTAAAATTTAGGAAAGCTAGATCAAACCCATAACTAACTTGCTGTGCTAGTAATAAGAATGACATTATTCTACTGAGAGTTGTTCCCATTAAATATGTAATAATTACTGTAATGTTCAAGTTAAGCAGTGGTTCAGGGAAGTAGTACTACTATGATTAACAATTGAGCTTTGAAGCTAGTCTGCTCAAGTTCAAGTTTGGATCATGATTTACACTTTTGACCTTGGAAAATTTACATAACCTTCTTAAGCCTGAGTGATCCTGTGTGTTAAATGGAAAAAAAATAAGCTCTAACTTATGACATCCTTGGATGAATTAATTCCTGTGTAACACACAGCAGTACCAGAAGGACTAAATAGGTAAATAAGAAATGCTTTAAATTATATGAAACACTATCATGAAAAGATGTAACTCAAGTTACTATAATATTTATAATTTTCTATGGTAGCTTTTTAAGCTTTTCACCATTCAGAGTTTTCAGAAGGGTGCCGCAATTATCTTATGTCCTGTAAGATTTTGCATTAAAACAATATAAAGCCAAAAGCATGGTTAGTTTTATCAATATTAACTAAAAGTGTTGTAGCACTATAAAACTGGCACTTACCCAGGAAATAAGACACACCTATATATGAAAGGGTTGATATAGTGACATATATTCTTTAATTCACATTTTGGATTTTTCTGTTTCATTTAAGCTTTCTAAGAGTAGGAAATTCCCATCTTGGCACTAGAAGTCCTGTACCCAAGTGTGCCCCAAGATCTGGGCAAATCAGAGGAGTTGAGTTTCTCTCAGCTCTGTTTCTCCAACCTCTAAAATGTTTACAATAATCTCGTATATACGATGTGTTCAATTAACATCTATTTAGAAAAAACAATTAAAACAAATTTAGTTGGCTGCTTTAAAAATCATCTGTAGTTCACTATGAAGAAAGTATTTTCCTTTACTGTAGAAAATGTCTTGGGCTTCTATGACGGAGAAGTTACCAGGTGAATGGATGTACATCCAGAAAAGTCAAAGAAGATTAGACGAGAGAGTAAATCCAATAGTGCTATAAAAGTAAACTACCCAGAAAATTTTAATACACAGTAATTAAGTTTCTCCTACATTTATTGGAAAGTATGAGAGAGGCTGATATTAGCTAGACAAAGTAGGAGTATATTAAATTGTCACCAATTGGCATTAACTTTTATTTTAATAAGATAGTAATTCTATATTTAACAAATATAGTTTATAGGAATATAGTGATGGACCATTATAGTAAGGTGTTATAAAATATTTCTCATTTAGAAGTTCAAAATCTTTTAATAAATGATATTTGTGGAAAATCATGCACAATTAAATGAAGGCCATAAATATTTCTGCTTTAACACAAGCATGGGAAATAACCAGTGTTAATTATTAGTGTGATGCACACTACCAGGGTGTGCTTGGTGATTCACCTTTTGAACGCTCCATCAGGGACTCCCTGGCCTGGGCAGTCCCCAGAGAGCTCGCGCAAGCCTGATTCATTGAGACTTTGCACTCCCAGTTCTGTGATGTGCATCAAAGGGTTCCAGGGTTCATAAGTCACACTTTCTGCTCTAGTCCTTGTTAGTAGTATCAACAGAGCACACTTTCTGAAGAATTTTAAGTACTTCCAATCACTGTTGGAAACAGGAAGGGCAAAGGTAAAAACACAATTTTTTTTTTTAAAGAGAAAAGGAAACAACATTCAACTTCAAAATGGAAAGAAAGAAAAATGCTTGTTTTGCATTTGGACTAAGGTTAGGGTTTTTTTCTTCCTGCTTACTAATTCATCCACCCCATGATCCTTGTGAGGGCAGAAAGTCAAATAGCCTCCTGCTTATGTTTCTCTGGACTCTGGGTGACTCTAGCTCTGAGCTCCCACTGACTTCAAAGAGGGTAGAGGCCATGGAAGAAACCCAGGGGGTGTTCAGGGAGAGAGGCTAGGTACAAAGCATGCAGTTAAGTCATCTAAAGTGTAGCACTGTTTCTTCAGCATCATTTGATGGGTTCAATTAAGTTCTACCTTTGGTATTACATAGCAGACTTTTTTTTTTTAGGTGAAAGGAAACATCCGTATGTTGTCAAAAATGTAAACACCCATGGAACAATAATAATTCTGAATGCTTTTGTGTGTATAAATATCCCACCAACGGACATTAGGAAGATTTCCCTCATCTCTCTTCTTAGGTCCATGTAAAATAGGAGCTGCTCTGTCAGTGTTTGTAACTTTGGTGGTGGCTATGTATAGTGAGAATGTATAATATGTTGAAAACCATTTGATCTGGGCTTAAAAATTCAGATTAGAGAGAAAGAGACAGAGAGACAGAGAGGTGCTAAGATGATGTGAAGTGAGAAGAAACTGTTATTATGTAATAGAAGAAACTGCTATTATGTAATAGGTTTATTACACAAACATTTCTTTCAAGTGTGAAAGTTATGCAAAAAAGATTCTCATCTTTCCTTTTGTTTCACCTCCAAGTACTTATACTTGATTTTATTTTGAAAAGAAAAAAAACCATGCATTTTTTTCTAAAGTGGTTTTATTCTAAATGTATCATTGAAAATGTATACCTTAGTTATGTAACAACTATTTATGTTCAAGTCATGATTTGATGTAGTTGTTACTATTTTTAACCTGCAATTTTACACCCCATTTCGTTCATTTTTTCTTTTCTGGCTGTATGTTGGGCATTTTAAAGTTCTGCTGTCAAACACCATTTCACAGTATAATTTCTAATATTTCCACTATGGTTTCCACATTTCCATGTGGAATTCTTCACATGAGCATCATATTTATGGTATCCTACTTCCAAAAATCTAATAATGAGCCTTATAAATGTGTGACTAATTTCTTCCAGAACTTGTTACTACCAAGCACTCACACTGAATATTCCACCATGGGTACATGAAGAGCTTTTCATTCAACCCCTGTTCCTGATCCTTTTAGCTCCCAAATCGGTAAACATTGATGCCTATCACCATCACCTACTAGCCGTAGCCAGGTTTATGATGATAACAGCATAGTTCCCTTGAGAAGCCTTTATTCTTGGTAAAACATGAAAAGTTGATGTTTGAGGGACTTTAACAAAGGAGAGTAAGTTAAAAATCATGATTTTGCTTCTATGCCTCCTGCATACAAAATCCAGGTTCTTACAAAGCACAGTTACTGTGCACTCTACACTAGAGATCAGCCTGAGAAAAAGTTTGCCAACCACCTCTCTAGCCAAAAGCAGTATAATTCTTAGGATAGACCTTTTGCCTTGGTTTCCTATTTTCTTCTCTTTCCCAGCAAAACATGAGGGGCCCATCCAGAAGACATCTCAGGTCTCCTTCAGGTTTCTTTGTCATTCACAAGGAGGGATCTTAATTTGGATTTTATGAATGAGAATTTTTTTGAGACAAGTTTGTGTGGATGTTTCTTTATATGTATCTTCATTTACCAGAGTAACATCTATTGATTGATTAATCAATTGATAGATTTGGGTGGTTCTGAGCTCCAAACCCGAGCATGTTACTTTGGCTGTGTCCAACTTTTTGAAGGTTGCTAAGGCTTTCTAAAGTTCAGTTTTCTTATCAGAAAATGATGAAAGTATTTACACCCACTTGAAAAGTCTTAGGATAAAAATAAATATGACTTTGTATATATAAATTCACAGTGCATGTATTAAGTGTTCACTGTCAGTTCTTCCATCACTGGATGGAAAACCTGTGAAATACTCACTGCAGAAAAATCATACTTGACACTCTTACCTCTGAATCAAACTCAACCTAAGAAAACCATCATAACAACAACAAATAATGTTAAATTACTTAAGAATAACATGAATTATATCCATAGTTCTACAGACAATAGAAAAATGAGCAACAGTAGAATAAATTTAATAATATCCAGAACTGAAGAGCTTGTATTAAGTTTCTATCTCATTTGTAAGGGTAAACACAAGAAAAATTGGGTATTTCTATAAACATAATAAGATAGCATCAGAACAGTTTTAGATTTTTATTTTAGATATTTACTTTATTTTTAACATCTTTATTTGTCAGAAAATGAGAAAAGTAGACTAGGCCATTAAAGATGATAAATTAATAAAGTTTCTAGAGATCTTGAAGATAATTCAGCAAAAATATATACTTAATAGTTAAAGACTGACAAAGTAAGTTGATGAAGTAGAGTGTTTTTAAATTTTTATTTACCCAGAAAATCAAAAAGAAATAATAGATTTAGTTTCAGAAAGCAGGTGTGCTTATTTCACCTCCTTCCCAATCTGAAGTGGTTCCGGCAGTGTTGAGAATCATAGTACATATGTTATGACTGTTTGAATTTCTAAAAGCCTTTGGTTAAATTCTGCATAATTGGTTCCTGCTTAAGACAGAGTTTGCAAGAATTCAGGAGGAGACATGGGAGCAGATAAAGAGTGAGTGGAAGAAACACAAAACAGACACTCCTGGTAAGAGGAACCATGTTCATTCTGGGGGGAAGTATTAAGAAGGTCCCACATGGAGCACGGCTTAGATCTTGGCTGCCTTTTATCTGAATAACTGATTCAGACAGGGGGGATCAGATTTAAGTGGTTACATTTGCAGATGCTGATTGGAAGACAGCGAACAGACAGATAGTTCCCAGAGAAATTCAGAAGGCATGGATGCACTTTATTATAGCACTAAAGAGCAACACATGACATTTAATAGTTATAAACACATTATGCTCAGAATTCATTTACATAAAAATGTAGGGGAAGGGGACGAGTGATACAGGCTTAAAGTTCAGGCATATATGACACAGGCTAAAATAAAAACCCACTGGAGTCTGGATTTTAGAATTTTCACAACCCTTTGGAGACTTAAATATAATGCCTGATGGGGTTAAATAGTTACACAGAAATGATACCACATGGAGGAAAACTGTGTTGCTTGGAGAAAAAGAGAAAGGGCGTGCTAAGTGCTTGATATGATCTCTTTCATAGGTTTGTAAGTATGAACGTAGTGGCATAAAGTGACTCTGAACACAGAATGAATGAATGAATGAAGATTGCTAGGCTCATACTAGAATGTTCTTTGTCTCCAATTCATCAATTCAGAAATAAAGTAAAAAACAAATTACTTGTTCTTCAAAAATAGTGCACATGCAAGTGTCTTCACTGTAAGTTCAATTTAAAGAAAGCAGGTTAGTCATTGTAATTATCACCTTTAAAATGAAAGAAAAAAGGTAAGCAACAGGAAGTAAATGATTTCCTTAAACTACACAGCCATACTCTATGAACAATCAGATGACTCACACTGACGTTAAAAAGAAAGCATTTATGGGCCAGGGATTTAGCTCAGTGGCACCGAGCCTGCCTGGCAAGAGCAAGGTCCTGAGTTCAATCCCCGGTACCAAATAAAGAAAGCACTTACAATATTGGAGTACACAGTTGTAGTCACGTTCTTGTTTAATTGATTGTACAAAATACTCCAGAGTAATGACAAAATCCCTGCTTGTCACTGTGATTGATCATCTCAGAGTAAAGAACAGAATACAGAAACTCTGTAAACATATTTAAAAAAAAATTGAGTCAATGAGTTTAATTTTGAAGCTGGTCAGCTGATTCTCATAAAAACAAACCAAAGTAGATAAGAGAAAAGGATATAAGATCAAATCGAAAGCCTGGAATTATTTTCACAAACATTAACTCATTATACAAAAGGTCCCATATATTCCAGTTCATAGTTAACCATCGTTTCTGCTTAATTCTGAGCAAATCAAGTCACAGGCAGCAACCATACTCCCTAGGTTTTCTACTTGGAGGAACAAGGTTAGACATAGATAATAAATAAATTTTATCTTTTGTGCTTGCTTTTCAGAATATACTAGAAAGATTTTGAGGCCATATGCAGGCTCTTTTGTAAAATAATGCAATGGAAACTTGCATTTTACATCTAAGAGAATGTGACTAGGATAACTGTCATATTGGAGTTGAGTGGACTACTTTGAAATTATTAAATTCTACTTTTATTATGAATTTAGAAAGTGTTTGGGTAGAAGGCTATTTCTCTGTAGATATATTATTATTATTATTATTATTATTATTATTATTTTTGTACCAGGGATTGAACTCGGGACCTTGTTCTTGCAAGGCAGGCAGCAGAACCACTGAGCTAAATCCCTGGCCTGATATATTACTTATTGTCACTCAATAAATTATCTTCCTAACCACAAGTTGTGAATATTTTCTCAGATAAGATGCAGACATGTTCCAAGTTTTCATTTTAAAAAATGATATTTATTTATTTATAATATATATGTACGTATTTATAATTTTCTCGTTTTATTTACATAGCAAAAAACATCGACCTATATATAATATTAGCTATATCATGTATATGATAGGAGATACAATAATAAAATGTACAATACAAAGGTAGCATAATAATGATTAATGCTTTTGATGCCTTCACTGATTCTTCTGTATTGTGAAATGTTTTAGGTCATGAAATTATTTATATAAAACATTTTCTAAAATATAAGGCTTATTATTTTTGTTATTCTAATAAATAATTGTATCAGTGAATTTAACTAACTTTTCTGAGGTAATGTCATATCCAGAAATTTAATCCAATGAATTTTGCTTTTTGAGGTAAACATTAATAAAGATAACAAAAATGAAGTGCTGTGAACTTATTAATTGTTAATTGAATGCCTATCATGTGCTAGGCCTTATTCTGGGCACTGGAGAAAAATATCAGGGTAAAAGAAGGAGTACAGAAATCTGGGCAGAAAAGCTACAGTGAGTTGTCAATGTCACTTGCCAAGCCACCTGGGAATGACTGTCAGAAGTTTCATTACACATAATTTCATAAAATAAATCAAAATATACTAAACAATTATGTACTAGGAAGAGATCCCCCCATTTATCACTTTTATTAGGCTTTGGAAGGTTACCAAAAAAATACCATATATATAACAACTATTGTAACCAAAAATGTTGAACACAACAACCTTCCTAAGTGGTCTGCATTATCTCCAACTTAGAGTTCAAGACATCTATGCGCCATAAATATGCTAGACTGGATAGAGCTGTTTATGGAGACTTTGAGGATCAGACCCAAATCAATGTGACTTGAAATGATATCTCCATTACATGTTGAAGAAACTGAGGGGTGACTGTATAGATGATAGTCCTTAATAAGGTGGGAGGATTCTCAAAGGCTTCAGTGGATAAGACCCCAGGGTTCCCCTTGCTCCAGAGGGCAGAAGGAGAGTCTAGGAAGGGAGATCTCCAGATGCTGAGCCTTATTTCATATAGCATAGCAGGAGAGAGTCCTGAACAAGAAATACTGTTTTTATTTCAACTCTATATTTTGTTTCATTTAATGGAGCACCATATATAATCACTTTATCTATATACAATTTATAAACACCAGGAGGGGATAGTTTGTTCTAAATTGTCGTAAAAGTCATGCTAGCTCATATATATTCTTCACTTGCCTCTTTCTTATTTATAAATATTCTTCTGATGTGACTATAACTCTAATGTTTTAAAATAGCACTTGGTGTATCACTCCGTGATCTAAGAATGTCGGGCTTGTTCACCTCATCCTTGTTTCCTTCTTTGGAAGTCTTCTTACGGTTTCTACAGTGAAAAAAAGAACATTTGTAAACATTTCCTCAGAGACCATCAATTTGCAGAAAGGCCCATGTATTTGCTGTAGACAAAATACAACCTTAGTAGGTTTTTTATTTATTCCATGAGGAAAAAAAAAACCGGAACTATTCATATTGATTGAATCTAAAGTGAATATGTTCTTCCTTATCCATTTTTTCTCCATCACAATTTGTGATTTCTCTGATTGTCCTCACACATTTTCAATGTACCTAATGAATTTGAACATTCCAGGAAATGCAAGAAAACACTTTATTTGAGGGATTTCTTTTCTAAGTTTGTTCAATAAATTTCAGCCTTGTTCTGCTTTCTACACAAAACAGAAAGGTGAAGAAATTTTATGTCTAGATTATTTCAAAGAATCATCAGAACAACCCTATCAGCAAACTTGAGCAAAGCCCCTAACAAGTGCACAGCGGAGAAAAGTTCAAGGCAAAGTCTTTAATTCCAAAGCTCTTTTGCCTTATCAGTCAATGGATCTCATCACTACACACCTTGATCTTCCTCCTCAGCTAAGGGTACAGAGTGGGGAAGGAGGAGAGGTGTAAAAATACTCAGCTTGAGCAATGTACCCTTTGTATATTGCTTGATGCCCAATTAGTATATGAGCATTTTATACAAATGGTGATACAGAAGAATGATACAGAAGTGAATGGCAAGGAGCAGTAGGGTTTATTCAAGTCCCACGATCTGGCTCATATTAAACACCTACTAATTGCTGTGTTAGAAGAAAAATATCAGAATGTCAGTGTGTAGAAGTTCTTAGTGGGTCAAACAGTTGAAAACTGTGTAAATGCTCTCTTTATATGTGAAGATTGTGGAATTGCAGAGAAAATACCTGTGTTTGATTTATTATGTTCCAATTCCTTCATTTTACCACTGGAGAACATGTAATTAGGAAAAGGCTCAAAGCTGATCAGTGGTAAAATATTCAACCAGAGGACAGATTTGTTCAGTCTTCGGGCATCATTTTTATGTGCCAGACTTTCCATCTGATATATGCAACAGCCTGCACGTATACACACACACACACACACACATGCACATGCACATGCAGACACACACAACCAAATACAAGCATTTCTCTTCAAACTCACATTTCACTAAAACACTTCCTGACATGATATGTTTGAAGATTTGAATAAATAATGTTTTTTAAAACAGTTTAGAAAGATCAAGGGAATTTTTGAGGGCAGGAGAAAAAAAACCACAGCAAAGAGCTAAAGCACTGCCAGAGAAAAGAAATGTGCATCAGTGAGTGTTTCAGTAGGTTGTTCCCATCTCCTGGAGATTTTCCTTTGGGCACATCTCCCTTAGAAAAATGGGTCTGGCAGTGTCTCCATCATCATCAAGCTCTGCATGCATATTAGGAGCTCGACGGTGGGTGTCCAGAGCCTACACAAAGTGGCCTAACTTACTGTTTGTCTATTTTGGTTATTGTTTATCTGTTGAGTTGTTGGGATGGCTCTTAGCTGGTGTGAAGTCAGTGTGTTTGTTCAAAAATAATAAAGAGCATTTGACACCAACAAGCAAGCCTACTGCCTTTTTCAAAGTAGAACTCCCTGTGGATCTATATGCCTGGGACTTTTGATATCTTCTAGTGGATGCTCTCATCTATTTGCATTCAAAATACACGCAATCTTTGGTCAGCAGATTTCTTATTTCTTTGTCACATAAGAAACAGCGCAGTGAGGGATAAATGATAGTACAAGCAGAGGTGCTTCAATCCTTTAGAAGCCAGACAAAGGTAACAGCATCTTAAACATTCTTTACTGTCTCATACTGCATTATGTGATATGTATGACAAGATCTCCACCAATAAATTAAATTCTTGTCCTTGGTGAAAATAATTAATATTATGGTATACCAGGGATTTACTCTGAACCAAGAAGCTACACAAATTCTCATTATGGCAATCAGATAATTCCCTCCTTAAGAAGGGCCAAGTGAGAAAAGGCAAGATGTTCCAAAAGCCAGGTATCTTTAAAAAGGCCTGAAATAAAAATGTTTTCTGTAATCAGACATCTTCTTGCTTTTATATATATTGGCAGTTTCCAAGAGAGATTTAGGATTATGAATATTTTACATTGCGTGAGGCATGATAAAAATAGTTATATTTTAAAAATGAGTGTACCAAAAGACACATCATCAATAATGACCTCAAATTAGTCCCTGTTGCTTTGAACTCACTTATCCCATCTTGCTTGCCCCTACCTGAAATAATTCTGGAATTTCTTTTGTGACTATTTTTCACTGGATCTTGGTGTTGGTCTGGACGACTGAACCAATACAAACTGCTTATCTGACATGGTCATCTGGGCTTTAGAAAAGAGCTAAAAGTCACAGGGTGCTAGATCTGGTGAATAAAGTAGAGGAGGGCACCTCAAAGCATCTTTAGGAGCCTGCTTTTCCAGGTGGTTGACACTGAATAGCAATCACCAAATGTTGATTGCACCTCTTAAAGACACTCACCAAAGTGGACTTCCACAACTGCTACAGAAAACGGTAAGAGCCGTGGGATAAGTATGTTCCAAGTGAGGGGAAGTATTTTGAAGGAGATTCATGGTAAAGTGTCTTCTATTGTAATAAATGTTTTAAAATTTAAACATTCACTGTATATTTCAATTGCATCTCCTATGTTACTATTCATTGATTCAGTGTTACTTAATACATATTTATTATTTGTGCCAGTCATGGAGATGATGCCATATGTATTCTGTGCGTGTCGAGAGTATGAAATGAGAAACCCTAATTTCTCATATGCTTTCAGGATGATTTAAAAAATACATCAATAAAAGTAGTTACCTAATTACGATGTTACCTTTGCTCTGTGGCAACGATGGAAAATACAAAAAATAGTATTTTATCCAACCAACCTCTCTTCTTCCCACTACACAAGCTATATATGTGGGGATATAGTCATCTTCACATTTTTTACATCAAGTAGACTGTACAAAGAAACAAAAAAATATTACTTTATCCTATAGTCTTCAATATGTAATTTTTATGTCTTAATAACTTTGCTTCTTTGTCTAAATGACTATTTCATTTTTATTTTTTTCCAGAAAAATTCTTCTTTTCCTTTCTTCTTTTCCAGAGTTAATATCGTTACTTACATTCTCTCTTCATTAGAGAACTATATAAAATTTTTTAAAATTTTAAAAATTTTGTATACTTATGTGATTCTGTATTTTTACTGTATAATATTCTCAAAGTAAAAAAATACTAATGAATACTTTTTACATAGCTAAATTTTACTTAGTAATTGTTTTACTTTCTGGAGGAAGATTCATATTCTAAAAAAATAAATATTATTTTTAAAAATTTGGGAGAAAGAGAGATTACAGTATTTATAGAGTTTGTAATGAATCCTAACTCTTTGATTCAGGCATCAGTATCTAAAGAAGGAACTAGGATCTAATTTTTCCATGTTATTTTGTCAAGACAGAAGTCTCACCTTTCTAACTTTTGTTTGCAAAAATAATTAGATTAAGGCAGAAATGTATGTGTATATACACATTGCCCATACCTCCATTTCTCCATCCATAAAAATGTTCCAAGACAAAGCTTTAAATAAGATATGTAAGGAAGACCTTACTTGCTTTATAGATCTTAAATTATATTCATGAGAAATTTAAATTCAGTATCTCTCTGCCTACCTACCTATTACTTACTTACCTTACCTATCTTTGCCTGCATTATTTCTCTTCCTCCATCTATGGTTTAAGGGTGTATTTTCAAACCTTTATGACCAGAATAGAAATAAAATACTTCTTTGTTTTGAATTAGGAATCCAAGCATCTACTGATAGAATTTGATTATCTTGTTTGCATGAAAGGATAATCTTTAGCTCAAAGGTTCTACAGAATTTGAATGTATGCCTGGCACATTAAGAAAAAACATTTTAATAAGGTACCAAAGCAGAACAAGCAGCGGGCTTCAGCTCCCGGTTGATTTAGTTCCCCTTATGGCAATGGCTTATCTTTCCACTACCAGTCAGTTAGGAAAAGAACTTTTGGAACAAAAAGTGGCAACTGGTCTGTGTGTGTGTGTGTGTGTGTGTGTGTGTGTGTGTGTGTAGAATTTTATGCTTGGAAAAGACCAATATGTACCGATAATCTCTACTAGGTACACTGCTAAGTACTTAAGAGAAAATATTTCAATACATTCTTATTGTAAGTTAATTTAAAAACTTTATTTTATACTGAGCATGTTAATACCTGCCTATTATCCCAGTACTTTGGGATGCTGAAGCAGGAAGATCACAAGTTAGGCCTGCTTGAGAAACTTAGTGATTGAGTGACACCTATTCTCAAAATAAATAAATAAACAAACAAATAAAACAACTGGGAATGTAGCTCAATGAGAAAGCCCTTGTTTCAATTCTAGGTATCTCACACACACACACACACACACACACACACACACACTTTGTTGAAAACATGAGATTTCTGAGTTTCTCCTAGGCCATCCAGTTTGTGTAGAGAAGAGCCAAAATTCCAATCTTAGTTTGTTTATGTCATTATTCCCACATCCATTTTATTTTTTGTCAAAACTATGTTGATCTCATCTCATGAATCCTAAAAATGTTAGCAAATAGGTAGGGTACATATAACATTTTATACAGAAAGAAAAATCGACAATTATTTTTGAAACAAATTATATATAATCATGTGGCAGTATTTATTTTGTTTTATAATTTTCCACTCTATCACTTGATCTGCTTTTTTCTGTGAATTTTCTCTCTTCAGTTTTCTAACAGACCATTGGATTATCTTCTTCCTCTTTTAGGTTTTCTTTTTCTGTCCACTCCATAATATGTTCCACAGATTTAATTATAATCTATGTTCATTAACTTGAGCAGAAAAAGAGAGGGTTGTTCAAACAGGTACTAGAAAATTAAGCTGAACAGAGTTTATATTATTCACTCATTTGTGCACAAGTATTTCCTCCAGAATACAATCAGCTAAAAGGAATGATAAATGAGAGGTGCTGGATCAGATCTTTTCAGGTAGAGTTGGGAAAGGGACAGTGTGCTTATAAGTGGAGAGATCTGGCTTTTGTTTAGAAAGCAGCAAGAGTTCATTTTCTTCTTTCTGAATTAAATAGTGTCACTTGGATTTTAATACATTTAAGGTTTTTTTTTTCTACTGTGGGCCAGGAGTACCAAAACTGTATAGAAATTTTCTAGTCAAGAGTTTTAAAACTTCCATTGCATCGCACCGTGGAGATTATGCAAGTATTCAGATACAGTGAAAATAAATCACTACTCATCAAATAATTGAAGAGCCTCATATGTGGATAGTCAGATCATACAGATGATGGTAAGTTATTCACAGACTGTCTCTGAAAATTACAACTTGTCCTTACTGTGTCCATCTCAATCTCTGCTGGAGTAATTCTGCTCTTATTGCCCATTTTTATCATTTATAAAATGTCACTATAGTTTGTAATTTTCCACCTGGAAGGTATGAAGTTACTGAGTGTCATGATTAAGTACTGATTGTTGTTATTATTTCCTATTTTTTGTTTTGTGCTCTTTTTGTACATCTGTGTGTTAGAGAATCAATTGAATATCATGTATGATAGGATTTTGACATATATATTACCTGAATGGGTAGGTGAATCAACAACTAAGTAAATGAATCTCTTTATTTGTGTACAGTCATGATCTTAAGGAATATATTGAGAAAATGTTGAGAGCATCACCCCTAAAATTTCAGCTGTGTTCTTAAGCTACAGTGATTATAACTGAAAATATTAAGGTCTTAAGAGTGCAACATGAATGGTGTGGTAAAACTCTTTGAAAAAGGTCTAAGGGAAACAGACATTTGAGATAAGTTATAAGTACTTGTTGATTCCTATGCAATTGAACAATTTATAAACTATAATATAATTATTAACATTAATAAAATTACAAGCACTGTCTGGAACCACAGATTTTAATAATAAATGGAAGATATCATCTGATTGCCATTAGTAGCCATAAGAAAGGTTTCTTGTGACACACTTCATAGTTAAATTTGAAGTGTTGAAGTTTTATCCCTTAATCACATTGCCAGCAATAGAGGCATTTTCATGGTCACTGGTATAAGAAAGTCCACTGGGATTGCTGGTGACTTAGTGAACATAAATATCTCATGTCATCTCATGGGCCATGGTGAAAAGACAACATGTGGATTATCTAAGAAGCAACTTCAGACCTCAGCAAGGAGGCTTTGGAAGAAATGAAGAGGGAGAGTCGGAGGGTGTGAATGGCTGACCATGTGGTTGCAGTCCATAATTTAGTGTTATTTATGCTGAACTGAAAATAGAAGCACAATGTGGTGCAATTATGGTTATGTAGCCCTCAAGCAATGAAAATAGATGGAGCCAGAGCTTGTTTAGCATAATGTAAATTACCTCCTCCTGTGGTAATTCTGCTTTCCTTCCTGCACTTGGTTGGCAGCCACACTTTGGAAGCATGTTTTCATGTGCTTGCTTGAGAACTCCTCTTAACCATATATAGAAGTTAGTGTAAAGAGTTGTGTCTTCGTTTATTTTTATATATCTCAATGGATATCACATCCCAAATGTGTTCTTGAAGTATTTATTTTGCGAACATAAAACCATCAGTTGGGGAAGTAGATTCAGATCTTGTGCCAACCATAAAATTCAACCCTGTGCTGTGTCACAGTTGGAAGTTTTTCTTCCCTCATTTTAAGTTTGTTCCACATGGAGTGGTCATTTTAATTTAAATGATACCATGGCATTATCTTTCTTTATACACTAAATTGAAGGATGAGGATAAAAGGCAAATAGAACTAACACTATTCAGAAGGAAAATAAATATGTGATGTTACAAATTTTGACACAGGCTCTAGGAATCAAGGTTAAAAAAAAGTAATTTTGCCACCAATAATTTTATAAAAAGAAGGATTCAGAACTATGAATTTACACAATATATAAATAATTGCTAGTAAATAGATACATCTACAGTATGTTTTCTGTAATCATATTAAAACATATTTGATATAACTCAAATTGTGAGATATTTTCATTTATATCACATATTATTAAAACAAGTATTATGGCATGGTGATTTTGCTTCCTTTATTTCACAGGTGGGGAAAAATAAATTCCTAGAATGTCTGTAATTGTTCCATATTTACACAGTTCATAAATTCTAGATCTAGATTTAAATCTTTATCTTTTAAGTTTTGAATCAGTGTTCTTTCAACTACATCATATCACTTTTCTTTTTCCTTTCCATTATATGTATTAGAAATATAAATTAATGTGTAATTAATAATTAAATATAGACATAGAAATAGTTTGGAGGGAAATTAATATCTTCCTAGAAATAAAAGTGTTCCCAACTTTAATTACTCTGTGAATGTATGCATATGTATGTTTGTGTCTTTCTCCATTAGCCGGTTACTGGTATATGCATCTCATTAGATGCATTATTTTATTATTCTTATGAAAATCAAGCTGTAACCTTGATTGTTTCCCACTGTGCTTCCCCAACAACTCTTCTAACCACTCAAGTTCTGATTTTAGTAATTTCCCTACTTTTTGGTTTGAGTTGTGTCTTCTAAAACCGTATGTTCAAGTTTTAACCTCTGGTATTTACATATGGAACATTATTTGGAACCTAAGCTCTTTGCAGATGGGATTAAGATTTCAGTTAAAATTAACAGTTAACCCTAACCCTAACCCTAACCCTAAGTGGGGAAAGCTCTTAGCTTGTTGTGACAGACATACTAATGAGAATAGAACAAGGGGCACAAAAACAGAGAGGGAGGACTGTCTTGTGATGTTGGAAGTAGAGATCAGAATTCTGACACAAATATAAAGAATGAGGCTGGAGCCCTAGCACACAATTTTGACCTCAGCACAGAGGAATGCTGAGGCAGGAGGTGCACAATTTCAATTCCTATCTTGTCAACTAACCAAGCTCGTGATTATAAATAAATAAATAAATACATACTATGTTAATAAATGATTAAATAAATGATAAGGATTTAGCTCAGTAGTAGATTGACACCAATATTACCTGAATGGGTGGATGAATTATCAATTTTGTAAATGAATCTGACAATTCGTACAATGTCATGATCATCTGGAATATTGGGAATATGCTGAGAGCAACATCACTGAAATTTAGACTGCATTCTTAAGGTCTTTGTAAGTTAAGAATGAGACATGAATGGTCAGTTGGATCCCTAGTGCTAAGCACACACACACACACACACACACACACACACACACACACACACACAAATGCCAAGAATTGCCTAGAACTATAAGAAGCTAGGAAAGAGAACTTCAGAAAGATTGTTCCTCTTAACACACAAAAAGGAACCAAACTTTCCAACTCTTAGATTTTGGATTTCTGGTCTTCTGAAAGGTAAGACAATATATTTCTGTTTTTTAAGACACCAAAATTGTGGTACTATGTTTTGATAAACTTAAGAAAATAACATCTACTAACAGTATTTTGTTAAAGTTTTGCTTTGGTTTTTATTTTATGTTATATTAATAAAAGATAATCCTCCATATTCTTGAGATACAATGTATTGTTTAAATGCAAGTTTACATTAAGTAATGACCAAATAATGGAAATTAGCATATCTAACACAAGCATTTATCATTTCCCTTTGGTGAGAACATTTGGAATTCTTATTATATCTTTTAGATATTTTGAAGTATATATTTTATTATAGACAAACAGTCATGTTACTTTTAAGAAAACTGAAGTCACTCCCCCTGCCTAACTGTAACTTTATACCTATCGATGGGAGTATAGCTTTGCCCACTGCCCATCCTCTGGTAACCACGCTTCTACACTCTACATCTGTGAGTTCTACCTTGTTAGACTACAACATCATCTTAGTCTCACTTTCCTTGTTGCTGAGACAAAATACCCGCTACCCACAACTACAGGGAGAAGGGGTTTGTGTTGGCTCACAGTTTCAGAAGTGTCAATCCCTGTGTGGTCAGAGGCATGATGGAAGGGCCTGGGTGCAGGAAAGCAGCTCTTGTCACAGTGGCTGGGAAGTAAAGAGAGAAAGGAAGGAGTTATAGCCTTCTAAGCCACACTCCCAGTGACCAACCTCTTCCCTCCAGATCCATCTCCCAGCAGCACACTGATCTGCTGAACTCCCCAGTGGGTGAATCCATTGGTGAGTACAGGACCACCATGATCCAAGCACTCAAGGAAAGCCCCACCTCTGAACACATGAGGCTTTGGGGCAAATTCCAGGTCTAAACCTACACACATATTTAAGTAAGTTCATGTATTTTTTGTCCCTCTATGCTTGGCTTATTTTATGTAACATAATCCTTTTAAGTTTGTCCATCTTGTTGCAAATGATGGGATCTCTTTTTTGGCTGGATAGGGTGTATATATATATATATATATATCTCACACTTTCTGTAACTACCACTGAACACTCTGGTTGACATGTTATCGTGCCTATTGTGAATAAAGCTGCACTGAACACGAGAGTGCAGATACCTTTTTGATACACTCATTTCAGTGTCTTTGGGTGTGTGCCCAGTGGTGGGACTGTTAGGTAGTATAGTCATTCAAGTTTTAGTTTTCTAAGGAAATTCCATGTTTTTTCACAATGCCTGCACTAATTTATAGTAGCTCCAAGAGTGTGTGAGTTTCTCCTTTTGCCATATCCTCACTGACACCATTTGTAATGACTAAATTAAAGAAGCTGAGGTGAGATCTCATTGTTTAATTTGCTTCCCCTAATGATTAGTGAGGTCGGGTATTTTTATATATCTTTTGCCATTTGAATGTCTCCTTGAGATAAATGCCTATTTAGATTATTTGCCTCTACTTAAACTGGGTTATTTTGCCTTTGAAAAATATTATGATACTTGACCAGACAGCAAAGGAAAAGCTTTGATCTTTTCTCCATTCAGTATGATATTAGCCATAGGTTTCCTACTCTGATAAAATAAATTTATAGGTAATAGGAATTTAATGAGTTCTCTTCTAAGTTATGATAGTGGTAATAATAATAAAAAGTTTACTTAGCAATTATCTAATGTATATGAATGCATTAGTCTAGATACTATATATACATATAAAACTCAATTATTATTCAGAGCCTTCTTGTTAATATTATATAATTATCCCAATTCTATAGATATTGAGCAGACTTATGGAGATTAAATACTGTCTGTAATTAGAAAATAGAAAAGCCATATTTGAATCAGTTGCTTTTTCAAAGTCTTTTTTATTTTCTCAGGGTCTAGCTGCTGTATACCATATCTTATATGAGATAATCAAAGTTCCCCTGAAACTGAGAAATTGAAGAAAAATAGGACAGTGTTATTAGAAAAGTGGGTGGGAATAAGTCAGCACAATGTGTTATGTGGTTCTGAGAGGTAGTAAAAATATAACTCTAAGATAAAAGTAGAATGATATTTATTGTCTTAGATGGTTTGTATTGGCATAACCAAATAGCATACATTAGATAATGTGTAAATAATAGACATTTATTTCTCACAGTTCTAGAAGCTAGGAAATACAGGGTCAAGGCACTGACAGATTTAGTGTTCACTGAGGGCATGGTCCTGCTGCTTTTAAGATATTGGATGTTGCTGGATCTTCTGGAGAATGGAAGAATGAATTGCATGTTCACACATGGCAGGAAGGGCAGAAAGACTAAAGCCTCCCTCATATGATTCAATTACCTCTTACATACCCCACATTAATAGTATAACATTGTAGATAAAATTTTAAAATGTTTTGGAGGCAATATAAATATGCAAACCATAAAAGATACAGAAGAAAATACTATTTTTTCTCAAGTATGTTTATGAGTAAATCTAACTAAGACTTATGAATAGGTAAGCAGAAGGCTCTATGTTCATGAAAGGATGTTGTTAAAACTCAGTTAAAAATAAGATTTTCTACTATGAAAAATAACTGGCATTTCAAGTGACATAAAATCAGGTATTCGTTTCTTTATTTTTCTACCAAGTATTTATTGAGCAGGCAGGCACTTAACTAAGTGAATGTCAACACAGCCATGCATACTATTGACCAGGAACCTGCCTCCTCACAACTTATTAAGAAATGACTGTTTCACTCAGTAGAACAATTATTTTGATGTAAAATTTCAAAATATTGAAAATCTGGTAACCAGTGAAAACCTTATGGACAAAGCAGTGATAAACAAGACATGTGGAAATTAAATTGGAGCTTCATATGAGACCAAGGAGAAAGTGTTTGAGATTATCAGGCCACAGAAGCATGTTCTGTGTAAGTCTAGGAACTTTGCCAAGGACTACAAGTGAAAGAAAATGTGATATACTCAGGGATTCCAGTGTCGTTCAAAATGATCAAGAGCATCTATGTTCAACAACAACAAAAAAAAAACTAAGAAAATTGTTTCTCCAATTTGATTCAAATTTGAGTTATTTAATTTTTTCCTGAATTTCTGTACTACTGTATATCATACCTGTTCCTCTGATCCCCACCTACCAATAGTGTTTTGATTCTTTCAAAATGGAAACAACCTGCAAGAGTGTTTATGTGTAACTTGGGAAGTTTTAGAACTTTTAGCCAAATTTAGATTTTTCTAAATAGGGGAGGAAATTGGTTATAATAATAAAAGCATAAAAGACATTTTATGATTAAGTATGAGCTACAGCATGGTTATTTTAGGGAATGGAATAAAAAATCAATGAGAAACACTAGCAAAACACATCCTTTTAGCTTTTTATTGTCCATGATGAATCAATTAGAAATGACCAAAGTAATCACTATGAACAGAATATGAAAGTACTTTTAATTAGCTGATTTATTTTTAATCCATGCAAGAAAATTGTGAAGCAAACTATATGAGTAGTCGTACACTTTTTTTAATATAAACAAACTATTATCACTCCTTTAATTTCATAAATACTTTTCTGCCTTACAGAACCTAATTAGTTCATACTTGGTTTCAGACCAGACATAGTAAACATTGAAAGCCTATGTAAACCTTTTAGTGAATGAATCTAAGAGCTACTAAATAAAGAGCCAACTAAGAATAGCTCTGTTTTGTTTTGTGCATAGGTGTGTGTATATCTAAGTGGTAATTTTATTTTGTTAAGGGTTTACATTTATACTTCATATAAGATATGAAAAATAGGAAATTTTCCCAAATATTTTATTTCATTATGAGTGTTCAAATACATTTGGAAGTACATGTTTATAAAAATAGCAATTCTTTGGGGTTTGGTTGTATATCATATAGGTATAAATTATCATATTGACCTATTATTTATCCATCATTCCACTTTTTACTTGCAATCTTTTACCTATTGCCCTACTAGCTCAAGTAGAATTACTAGGTATAAAATGACTAAATAAGCATTTAAGATTCTAGCTCTCTGATATGTTAGTTGCTCCTAATTGACAGCAGGGACCATGCTTTAGTTATCCTTTTAACCTTTATGGAACAGAATTCTCTGTTTCTAGTGTAGCAAAAACTCTAGCAGCATAGAAGTGGATGTGCTGACTCACTCGTGGTGTGTCTTCTCACACTCTTTTTCATTAAGGCAGTAGACTCAGTAAGACAGGTGTCTGAAAATTGCAAAAGCAGAAGAAGAGAGGTTAGAAAATATCATGTTCTAACACCCGCATTTCTAAGCTTAAACACATACATCTCTATTTCCTCCAAGCATAAGGAGGTTACAATGTTTGAACTGTAGAAGTCAGGGACCCCATGTGGCAGTGATGACACTGTTATGATATATTCACAACACAAGCTGGAAAGATCTCTTGGAATAAACATTTGGCTAACAGGGAGCCACACCTGTTCAACTCTGGGTCCCACCAAAAGAGAATATTCAATAAATTTTTTTCCTTAAATTCTTTTATTGGTACATTTTAGGTATGCAATACACTTACATTTATCATTGTTTGCTTGTACCTGTACATGACGTATCTTGATTTTCATTTTTCCCCCATTACCTGTGCACCCCTCACCCCCTCCACCCATATTCAATAAATTTTTAATAGAAATATCAGAAAAAGAGAGAGTAAAGATAGGTGTATGTGAGGGAACATCAACTGAAGCAACAAAAACTCAAGTCAAGCCCAATAATAACAGGAGAAAAACTGCGGAACAGTTAAAGAGAGAAAACTGTGATTATAAAAAAATGCATTGGCAAATAACCAGAAGGGTGAAAAATATAAACTAAATTATTTCTTAGGCAGCTGTCAAAATTATGATCTGAGGATCATGATCTTGGTGTAAACAAAGAACAATAGGAGCTCCAGGAATGAGATGTGTCTGAATGCTAAATCAGAGAAGTTGCAGGAAAGGTATCATAATGAAGATGGATCTTAGAATAAGATTCTAAGGTACAGCCAGGGGAGGAAGTAAGGGAGCCAGTTTCAGGAAGCAGACCGCAAACCAACCAAAGCAGATGTGGGACTCTACATAGATACCTTTTATTAGTCGGGGTTCTCCATAGAGACAGAACAAATGGAAGGAAGGGAGGGAGAGAAAGGGAAGCAAAGGAAGAAAGAATGGAAGGAAAGGGGGTTTACTAGAAGAATTGGCTCACATATATATGGAGGTTGAAAATTCCCAGGACAAGCTTTCTGCAAGCTACAAAACCAGGAAAGATGAGACAGCATGGCTCAGTCCAAATCTGAAGCACTCAGAACCAGGTAAGCAGAGAGAGTGACTCTCTGACTGAAGCCCAAATCCTTCGAACTTGTTTGTATGTGTGAGTGTGTGTGTCGGTGTGTGTGTGTGTGTGTGTGTGTGTGTGTGAAATTCTAGTACAAGTTCCAGTGTATAAAGGCTAGAGAAGTAGGTAAGAAGGAGGGTATGGCACCTCCATGAGGCAGAGAGAATGTAGTTTTCCTCCATCTCTTCATTCTGTGCAGTGCCCCTTGCTTTGAGTGGTCCTCACTCACCCTGGCATTGGATCAGTTCTCACTACTCAGTCCACCCTACTCGCATGCTTTTCCCCTCAACAATCTTCTCACATTCCCACAAGGCCAGGCCTCCTCTCTTCTTTCCCGAAGCTGTGTTAACATCCTAACTGTCTCTCTGTTTTGTGTTGTCAATACTCGGGCCATTGCCTTCAGCCACAGGATGAAACAATAGGCACCATCAGCATATGTGATTACAACACTTTCTCTTACTTGAGCGTATTCATCCTATCATGTCACAGTCCCTGGTCTATTCCATCAAGCCCGGAGATAGCCCAGCCTGGTTCTTCTCACTCCTCCATTCCCACTGGCAAGGACTGTTCCTCATATAGAATGGGTGATGACGGAGCATGGACTAAGTGAATGTAATTCTTATTTGAATTTTTCCCACAGGCCAATGTTTACTCTGACATCATTGTCACTCCTGTTTCTTCAATTGACTTTTCTGCAAAAAGATTGCATCAATAAATATACTATTTCTATACAAAATGCTGAAAGTTTATTACTTATTTTAAAAGATTTCTGACATTTAAACTCCCATATAATAAGACGTTCTGGAAAAGGTGTTGAATTTTTAGATCCCTTTCATGGACCTAAATTTCTTATTTCAGCTTTCTCTTTTTCTCTCTTTCCCTCTTTTTTTTTTGGTACTGGGGATCGAACTCAGGACCTTGCACTTGCAAGGCAGGCTGCAGAACCACTGAGCTAAATCCCTGGCCCTGCCTTTCTCTTTCTTAAGGATTCTTTGAAATATACACCCAAATTTTTAGCTAAATCTGTCCATAAATTTATTTTATTTTCTCTTCATACAACTTATGATAATGTGTGTTAACATATTGATTTCCTCTTAAAATATACTTAATTTTCAAAGATATTGAGTTGAGACTTTCTCTTTCTTGCCTTTTGAAACAAATGGATGTACATGCACATGCACACATACACACAAATTTTGTCTGTCTTTGAAAAACATAGAAGTTGACAAATAGATTCCCTGGTGAAAACAAATGGATTTATTTCTCTTCTAACATATTTATCCATGGATAATTCTTTGGAAACATGTATGACCCAGGGGAGCACGCACACAGGCTGGATCCTAATCCTGACCATGTTACTGACTTAAGTATGGGTCTTATTGCTCATGTGCCTTAATCTTTTTGGCTACAAAATGAGAACAATTTCTGCCTTGAATCCATTGCTTTGACAGTCCAATGAAGCATTGCAAAGGAATGACACAGTTTCAGGACAGGAAAACAATCTGTAAAACAAAGAAAAGTAGAAGGTCCCTGCCACTTTACTGACATAATTGAAGTACTGAACCCCAAACATTCATCATTGTGCGCCATGTGTGATGCGTCTGGTATGTGGGATGATGAGAAGTAAATACTCCATCATCTTCCCCTCTGCCTCCAGAGGAGCTTTCGCCAAGTCAGAGACACACAGACAGGGATCTCTGTAAGAATAAGCACTGGTAAAGTCTGTCCTATCTTCTAGGTAGATTCCTGCCACTGAGGGGGCAGCAGGGAGGAAAAGCAGAAACGAGTAAAATCTGGTCTCAAAGATGATTCAATTCTAGTGAGTACAAAGACCAGAAAGCATGGAAGTAAGTTATAGTATGAAAAATTTAGACAAGTAGTTTGGAAAACCTCTTGTAGGTGCTTTTAATACAAATATCTAAAGTATGTGAAGGAGCAAATGACATAGCTCTTTGCTGGAAAGAGAGTTTAAGGCTGGAGTAACAGCAAGTGCAAAAGCTCTAAGGTAGAAGAGATCCTTGAGTAAGAACGGTATGGAAACAACTATGTCTACAGTCTAGGACCAAAAAGTGGCAAGTGAAAAGCATTTTACAAAGATAGGGGATGGTTGTGACAGGGAAGGTTTCAGTATAGTCTTTATGATGACAGGACTCTTGCGTGCACATTTTTGTTTTCTAAATTTCTCCATCTCACTCTCCTGCAATTGTAAAATATTTCACATTTATACCAAAGTAACACAGCACACCTGGCTCTTTGCTTTGTCAGAACATTCAGATGGTTAGGTTATTCATCCCTTTAAGTTCTAGGCTGGTGATTTCCAGATGTCTCCAAATATGTCTTTCCTGTCCCCTCACTCTGTTGCCTTTGCCTTGGTCACACGGAAGCATCTGTCCTGCTCTTAATTTTCTTTTCCAAATTTTGTTCAAATTTCCCTCTGGGAGGTCACTGGGTAAATACTGCTGGCCTTGGTTATGGAGAACATAAATACCCATGTTGATAGTGAGCTTAGGTTGCATGTGGTTGAGTGTTGCTATTTAAATATGAAGAGTCCTCCAAAGATTTCATGTATTGAGCAATCAATCCCCACTAGGGTAACAATGTTAAGAGGTGAGGCCTTGAAAACTAATTGGATCACGAGGCCTTTAAGCATCAGAAATTTGACTAACAGAGCAAAGATAATCTTCTCCCCCCTTATTGCGGATTTTCTCAAGCACAGAGGACCTAAAATATGATTAAAGCAATATCTTAAAATTTTTCTCAAAAATTGTTTAATTAAATATGATACCAAACTCTTTCCTTCTGCATAGGAACTCAGAACCAGAAGTGAGATGTTGCTACAGTTTGGGTGCTGTTGGTCCAATTGTTCACATATTGAATCTTCCTCCTTAGCATGAGAGTAGGGCCTTTAAGGGTCCTTATGGGAGATTCTTAGGTTACTGGTGTTTCTGCCCTAAGAAGAGAATGCTGATCTTTTGTTCTGAGTTCTCACAAAAGCGAGTTATCCTAAAGGCCTAAAGTCCTTATTTTCTCTTTGGTTTCACATGGACAACGTGATTTCTCTTGCATCACTACCTCTGTGATGCCATCTGCCAAAGATTCACACTAGAGGCCAAACAAAAGAGGCTGCCTGATCTTGGGCTCTCAAAAGTCCCATCCTGGGAGATAAATAATCATTTTGTGAGGTTTGCTTGCCTCAGGTGTTCCATGATGATAGCAGAGAACAAATTAATCCTTATACATTTTCTTAAGAATAATTCTTTGCAATATAGATCCTAAACTCCCTTTATAGGAATAGGTAGCTGGGTGCATACACTTTTTTATATCATTCCTTTCCTGATTCTGTCCTATTTAACCTACCTTCACCAGGTATGAAACAAAAGCTTTCAGGTGTATTATAACAGTTGTCATAGACGGGATCATGGACAGGAGGAAGAACAGGTGGGTTATTTGTTGTAAAAACAATTTTAGTCAACCTTAAGGACTCTGAAAGATCAAAGTTGTTGGGAAAAACTAGATTGGCTTCCAGGCAAAGAAAACAGTACTAGAAAGTATGTTTTTGTGCAAAGGTATAGACATTGTTAAAGCAATGATGTTTAGGCTGTGACCAAAATAGAAGGGATGTAGAATGGATCACTAGAGAGAAATCCATAAAGGGACTCTGGGATCATATTACAGAAACACTTAAGGAATTTGGATGCTTCCTGTGGGTAATAAATGAGTGTAAGTAGAAAAGAGAAATGGACACGTTTTATTTTTTAGAATGTGGGTTGGAGGAACAAGGGAGGTATTGAAGTCAGAGTGAGCATATGGGAGACTGTTGCAAAGGTTTAGGTAATAGTTTCCTTCACTGAGTCACTATTTACCCATCACTCAGTGTGAAGAACTAGGGCCGCCAGGTGGGATCCAGACAATCCTAGTGAGAGGCCTTAAATGGGATGAAACTGAACAGTAATCCCCAAAACACAGAATGGATGCATTCAATGAAGAGAGAGGTATTTCCAGGACATGTGTGGTATGATACATAACATAATCTAAGACAAGCTTGATCATGGGCATTGACCTGTGAGTTGAAAGGACTAACTGAATCAAAGAGCTGTTTAGAATTGAGACTCAACACATCTTATAGATGGGGGATTGAAAAGGGATAGCAGTAAGTCATCCAGTTCTGCTGCGTCTTCTGTATCTCTCCTTACAGAGTGCTCCTAGTCTCAAAACCTTAGATATATTATGGACTGTAGATGTGTCTGCCAAAATTAGAAGCTGTGTTCCAGAGGGTTAAACACAGCATGTGTTCAGTCTTCTTTCCCAGAACTTCCTTACTAATATCAAATTACACAAAAGCCTTGGATGTGGGAAGAATTTATGTAATCAACAAACATATTTTGAGCCCTTATGGTTCTAAGAACTGGCTCACAGGGAACTAAATACAGTAGATAGAAATCTTTTTTGTCATAGAGATTACTTCCTACTAGCCAGAAATGTATAAAAATAAGAATTAACTTCTACTCTTTCATGATTTTTAATATTAGCGGAAACAAATAAGGGTACGAGAATCAAGGATCTAAAAGATTATTTTTACATAGGGTGCTTTTCTGTTTGGGAATTTGGTATTAGCATACAGACTTGAAAGAGGTCTAGGATTCACCTGGGTTCTGAGGAATGGAAGGGCTCCTGGAGTCACCTATGCTGGTTTCAGGTGCTGGGTGGGTGGCCATAAAGCTTGGAATGTGAGTGGTATGGCATATATCTAGATGTTTGCCCAAAACCTCATGTGCTCATGGTGGGACTTTGTGATTGACTAGACTAAGAGTTTGTGATGCTGGATTATGGATGTGAGATACTGGATAAATTCAGTGATTGGTTTAGTATAGTTCTTGGTATAGTTGATAGATTTACTGAAGAGGGAAGACACACCCTGGGTGTGTGTGGAACCAACAAATAAGCCTTGACCCTGGATGGAATAAAAGGTAAAGCAGAATGAAGTCTGCTGCTTCCTGCCTGCCACACCATGGACTGTTTCTCCTCTGCCATGCTATTCTGCCATTCTGCCCTTCTTTATAGCTAGCCTACTATGGACTAAAACCTCTATAAACTATGATCTAAAATAAACCTTTCCTCCTCTAAATTCTGGGTATCTGGTGTTTTGTCCCAGCAATTAATAAAAGACAAAGTGATTGAGAGAATATGAGTGTGAGAAAAAACTTCAGGCTAATGCATATGTATGTGGAGAGAGAGTATTCATGGTGAACTTGTAAGCTTACAGCAGACTCTTAATTTAACTTTGATCAATATTGGAATCCATTTGAAAATTTCAAAAGAGAAATGACATCATTGGTGTTAAGCTTCTTTGTGTCAACTTGATTGGCTTGCAAGTTGCCTTAGGGTTTGTGGGGTACACTTCTGAGTGTGTCTGGGTGAATCATGGGAGGTGTGCCCTTGAGGTCTATTTCCATTTCCTCATCTTTTTTTCTCTGAGAGTGTTCCCCTTCTGTGCATTCTGGTCACCACAAACTAAGCAGCTTTCTTTAGCCTCAGTCTTCTGACATTATGTTTGTCATAGTCAGCCAAAGGTGGATTAAGTCTCCTAAAACCATGAGCCACATTAAACCTCTCCTCATTTAAGTTGTGGATTTCTGGTATTGTGTTTCACTGATGGGCAAGCAGACTAATCCAGATATGATGAGAATAAGTCTTCATAACATAGCCGTGGCTTCTGGGTTGAGTAGAGACTACAGGGACAAGAGTGGAAATACAGAGATTAATGAGGAGACACTTTAACTATTTAAGAACACTGTTTTCTTTGACTTGTATATGCCTGGGACCCAGAAGTCTTAGCATTTTGGATTTTCAATTAAATTAACATTTGTTGCTAACATCGAACCTACATCAAGTCCAGGATAAGTGTTGTCATATACATAAGCAATATTTCTTAAGGGACTAACCTTTTGGGAAAACAAAGCAGAACATATAAATCAACTGTAGGAAATTAAAACTGCACAATGTGATGAAAAGATATTTCTAAGTTGTCCAGATGCTGTTACACTCCCTTTTTACTATCATCTTTTATAAAATATTAAGATAAAAATGTGTCAATGACTTGGTGCCAAGTGATCTGAATTTTTCTATCTGATGTTTGCTACTTAATCACTCCAGGTTCATCTAAATAAATTTTTTCATTCTACAGAAAATTTGAAAGTTTTTCACCTTCAAAACTTCATGATTCTAGGGCTGGGGATTTAGCTCAGTGGTGCTGCACAACTGCCTCACAAGTGCAAGGTCCTGAGTTCAATCCCCAGTACTGGAAAAAAACAAACACTTTATGATCCTAGAATAAAGGACAGATTCAACAGAAAAAAAAGTTAAATATATTGGAAAATGTTTAAACTTGTTATATCATCATAAAAAGGATATTTGATTTCAGCATTAAAGCTTTTGAACAATTTTAAAAGAGAAGTTGTGTTTGCAACTCAAAAAGAAAGAATGCAAATAATATTCTATAGGCATAACTTGTAGTGTACTTGTTTGCTTTACTTTTTCTTACTATGGAACTTCGAGAATTGGTCACTGTATAAAAATCTGCAAAGTAATAACTTGGCAGAAAATGGCAGACTTTCTATTATAAGCCTCTATTTATTACTGTCACTTTTAATGTCTTTTCATAAAATATTCCCTGAATTGACAAATATCATATTTCAGAGTAGATTTAAACCAAGATGATAAAAAAATCTCCAAAGAACTGTGTCTAAGTAAAATCTACTACTATGAGGTATCAATAAAACCAGAAATCCAGTATTCATCTTTCTGATTTTCTTGTCCTGTTTGGCTTCTATTTCCATTTTCAACTCTAGTCAAAATGGCTAACATAGCTCCAACTATTCTACCTTATTTACATCCAGTAGTAATATTTTATAAAATTCAAAGTCCTGTGTATGACCTGGACCACCACTCTAGAGTCAGAATCAATATCTTGATCAATGGGAAATAAGTTTTAAATAAGTCCACTAAGAGATGTCTGAAGGGAAGTTCATACAAAAAATGAAGATACAATCTTGGAGAGGATTTTGAGGCACATCATTGTGTTGGAAGTGGGAAGAGGTTGTTTTGTGTGTGCTTTGGGAAAGTGTGATATTCATCATTTTTTTTTTTTTTTTGGTACCAGGGATCGAACTCGTGTACTGGTTCTTGCGGAGCAGGCAGTGGAACCACTGAGCTAAATCCCCAGCCCTCATCATTTTTTTTCCAGTACTTTCTGGTACAGAATAGAGCAGAGTGAATTTTTAATAGTACTTTTTATATTTTGTGTATTTAAATGTGAATATAAATATCATGACTTATAATGCACCAGGAAAAAAAAAAGAATAAGAGTGTTAAAATATTTAGCAGCCATTTATTTTGTCCCAGGTATGGATCTAGCAACTTAGCCACACGTATGCCTTAACAGGTGGCTCTTAATATTATTAATATTTTTACAAATATTTTAAATAAGATTTGAGAAAGTCAAGTTATGTGTCCAAGTAACAGACTTCATAAATGGCTGGGTTATGTTAAATAGCAGTTGGCTCTAGGACTTCCACCCCTCAGCAATGCTGCCCCCGAGCCTATAGAAATCATTGCCAAGAGAATGCTAATTGTCCCATTCAGGCACTAATGCTGGCATTGTTGGATGTTGTAGACTATAATTACTTTGCTAAGTAATTATGTTTTGAATATTTACTATGCTAGGTACTTTATCAACGCACAGGTGAATGACAAACTCCTCAGTGGGGAAATATGAGTAAATCAAAATTCATTCCATACTCAATGCTATGGGATAAAGCATGATGGTGACAAGAGGAAAGGACAGCTAAACCTGTTTTGGAAGGACTGGGAAGGGTGGACCTTTGGGAAAAACCTCCAATGGTACTTGAGAAAGTGTGAACAGCAGCTAGCCCAGCAGAAGGTGGAGATTCATGGAGTCGTGTGCAAATATGTGTGGAAGTAAAAGAAGCAAAGGGGATTTCTGGTACCAGTAGAAGTTAGGTGATGTTGAATACAGAGTAGAGACAAAGATATGGTGAGCATGAACGAGTTTCCTTTTCATGTTAAGCAGTCTAATTTTCACCTTTAATGCTGTAAAGATATTCAAAGTGCAGGTTCAAACTACAGAAAGTTCAATCTGACAGGCTTAGGAGGAGTGGAATAGGAGTAAGCCTTAAGAAATACAGGCTGAGAAAAGTCTAGGAGTAAAGAGTAAAAACGTCTTCACAGAAAGCAGGTAAAGAATGATGAGGATCTGACTGGTGTTGGCATAAGGTTATTGGGCAGAATGAACAGAATTTCTGTATTAGTCCACTTCATATTATGATAATGATATGCATAACACAACTAAGTTCTAGGAGAGAAAAGCTTTTGTTAGCTCACAGTTTTTACTGTTCAAGTCCAGAACTGGGTAGTTGCATTGGTTTGGGGCTTTGATGAGGGCACAGATGGCAAGCACAGGAGAAGTGTGGGAGGGAACAGTCACACCATGAGGCAGGAGGTAGAGTGAGACTGAGAGGCAGGGCCCTTGGAGGGAATGACCCAGTGACCCTAAGACTGCACCATAGTCCCCGCTTCTGCAGGTCCACAGCGCTTCCCAGTGTAACTACTCTAGGGACCAAGCTCTCATGTATGTAAATTTTAGAGGCATTCATTCAAACTGTAGCAATTCTTGAAACACATTAGTAAATTTTTGCTAAGATAGTTTATGGAAAAAATGCAAATGTGGACCAATATTTAATGGAATATTCCTGAGTCCTTTAGATGTTGAGTATTTTTTTTCAATTTCAAATATTAGCTTAATAAAATCTATCTATCTATCTATCTAAATATGGTACAAACCACATGTGGGAATAATATATATATAGCCTGCTTCCTGAAATAGATGTTTTGTTTCATTTTATTTTGTTGATGATGTCTGTCAGTATACAGAAAACACAAGATTTTGATGAAAGTGACATTTTAAAAACTTTAAACTGCAATAAAAAGAAATTAATTTGTATCTTGATGAAGTTAAAACTTGTACACTTTATGCAATAAATTTATTTCTCCAAAATAAATCACTGGGAAAACATTTTACTCAGGTAAAAATTAAAAAGAAATATTATTTATTGCCATTCATATCAGTCAGAAGGAGCTAGTAATCTGTCACGGTGATGTCGACCATGAGAAATTCCAATTCAGAAGAGTAATCTTTTGAGAAAGATAAAAGTAATGGAAATATTGGCTCAAAATTGAAATGCCCCTAAAATGCTGGAACATTAATGAGATGTATATCATAGAAAATAAAGTTTCACCTGAGTAATCCCAAGTGAACAGGTTGAATTGCTTATACAGACTAAATGTAACTTTAGAGTTTTTCCTGCAACACACATTATACCTATTTTGTTTAAAAGCCTACCTAACTGAGTAATATAACTTGGTCTAGAATCATGTACATTTTTAAATATGAAAGATAAAAAGGATGAGAAAAACAGATGGGATGCATTAAATATGTGATGCTCTTTAACACCCCACAATTCCCACTTTCCTGATTTTTTGAGGAACAAGGATCCTTCAGGCACAGTGCATGTACACTTCTTCAAGGAAGAGTTGAATAGCTATGAAAACTCATCTTTAAAGGCCATTAACATAGAATTGATGTTAATCAGTTCTCACTGATACATGCCAGAAAAATTGCAAGGAAAAATTTAAAATAAGGGTTCTTAGGAGAAAGTTTTTAGTTCATCAGTTTACATTTAAGCAAAATTCTGTAATATTTGTCTTTATTTACATCAATAAGGAAGCAATACATTATTATAAAACTTGAAAGTATTCCTTTAAGTGTTATTTTATTGGTTACTAAATTTGTATTAGCTACTTGATCAAATTTTATGTGCCTAAGTATAATTGAATTTGGAAAATAATAACTTTTAGTTGTAGCATTTTAATAAAATGGATATTTTGGGGTAAATTCACAGACCTAATCATAAAATGAAATACCAGAAAACATTCTGTATTCACAGACATGACTTCTAATCACAGCTTCGTCACTCACCAAATGGCCAAATGATTCCTCAGCTCTGGGCCAAAAGATAATGTCCTGAGCTGTTTTTCTCATTCAAAAACTAAGAAGTGTAGCCAAAGCAGAGTTTTCCAGCCTGATTGTGCAAAACAAAACTTAAGCAGGTTTAAATTTCCAAAAATTCTTCTTCACTGATTCAGGTGAACTTAAAACTTGTTTTTATATAATTATCCCTTATGGTTTAATGAACAGCCAAATGAAAATAACCCTGGATTAGAAGAGTTAGCAAATTTTTGTTTCCAAAATCCCACAGTGAATGGTAAAATGTAACATTTATAAAAGGGATGGAAGTGAATAAGGTGTTATTTTCCAACTTACATAGTTGACATTTCCTAGAAAATAGATCGCAGTTCCTGTAGAATTCCTCCTCCTATTTTTATTTGTAACTATTACTAACTTGGAAATGAAGCACAATGGCAGCCATGGGAATCACAAAGATCCTGAATCAAGTCACTCTTGATTCTGACTACCAACATAGTACCGACCATGTATAGGGATAAAGACAGAAATTACTGCCACCTTGATTGCGACCAGTTTGGTAAGATGTGCCAAAAATTTTTAAATGTGCATACTGTTTGAGCACGTGATTTCACCTCTTTGCATTTAAACTAAGTAAATAGTCAGGCCAGAATGTAGTGAGTAGATAACATGTACTAGAGTTATTTATAATAACAAAAACAAGTTGGAATTAAACAGCACAAGATTTTAGCCAGTGTTTTAAAAATAACCTGGGGAGCTTGTTAAATAAAAATAGAAGTTCTTAAGACCCTTTCCTAGATATCCTGATAGAGTCAACCCAGGAAAGGGCTCATGATTGTATATTTTTAAAAAATCATCCTCTAAGTGATTTTTACGATCCAGTAAATTCAGAGATTGTTACAATTAGTAAATGATGTTTAGAAATAAAGTGACATGTAACAATTAGGTTGATGCTATAAATATTCATATTGTCATGAAAAGCTATAAAAATATATGCTCATCTTTTTGAGGGTTATAATACACAAGTATACTGAGTACTATTTTTTATTAAATCAGATATGTTTATTGAGATCTGAAGGAATTTAATGGTGTTACCACTGGTGGGATAAGAAGGTATTTGTTTATCTTTCCTTCATATTTATCTCTCTGAGTTGAATTCATTTCAACAATTAATAGGCATTGCTCCTGTCATTTTAAAAGTAAAAAGGAAGTAAGGAATGAAAGAAAAGGAGTGTTACTCCTCCATGCTGGGTGGGTTGCTGCCAGGGCCACTGGTGTCAGGTGTTAACTCAGAGACTCTGTAAATGCAAGGGAACTAGAAGTGCAAGGTGCAGGACATTTCACCTGCCTCCTGGGAATTTGCCTGGGGCAGCCCCAGCTCTGTTTCTTGCGTTTTATGTCTGTGTTTGTGCCTGTAAGGGCAGCACTGGGTCTATCTGAAAATGTTTTGCCAGAATCAGTTGGAAAGAGGGGTCAACTGGATCAAATAAAATGGTTCGGCTTGGTTTTTGCTAAATTAGTACATTTCAGTAAAGATTTTAATTGCCAGTGAATTTAATTCCTGCATAACAGTAGCTAACAATATATTTACTTAGCCCTCTGGTATTTAAGCTTGTTTCTCTTTGTACCGACCTGAGCAGAGACAGAATAGTGGAGCCTCTTTTAGCCCTATACAACATGACCCTTATTATACAGGCTCAACATAATTGGGCTTATAGTCAGTTTCCACTGAACATTTCTTTCCACAAAAAAGAAGCTTATTTGCATTTAAAAAGAAGCCTTTGATGGGTTTTATTTTCTACAGTCCATTTTTAAACATACAGAGTTATGCCCAAGAAAATGAAAAGGTGAGTGAAACCCTTCTGAAACGCATCTGGTGTCCAACAAAATATTTTGGCAAGTTACTTTTAAGGTGCAGAGATTAACTACATACACTTTTGTGAAGTGCTTTGAAGATAAAACACATTTTCTTAAAGCTTAGCGTTATTATTCTAATTATTATTATTCCTTTTAAGCATTCATTAAAAAAAACACTATACATATTAACCAGCTTAGCAGCGAGCTTTTATTTCCTCCTGTTTTAACAAAAAATAAAGCAGGTGACTCAGTCTTCACTTGCTGTGTGTAGGTCTGTAGTTTCTTAGGATTTTCTATAACTTGTGGTCATTACATCAGGGCTTGAAAACAGAACTGAATCTAAATTGTGTTATAAATTTATACTTTGTGACTTTACAAATATTTTGAAGTACTCAACTCATGTTCCTTGAAAGTTTAGCCTTCTCTATGTAATGGTTCAGTAAGCTCTCAGTCGGTATTCCTACATCGATATGCATCATGTGACATTAATTTGTAGAAACATAAAAATCAAAGTTCAAGAGGTATCAGTTTTGAGGGAAATACGTAGCACTGATGGGAATCAAATCTGTTCTTCCTCTCTTGTGGTCATACTCTCATGCAACTTTCATCAAGCACATTTCTTCTCTCTGCTATTGAGCACACTCCTAAATAATGATTTTCAGAGACTAGAAAACGAGAAAAATGTGCACTAGTTATATATCAACTAAAATTAGTATGGTCCATAGGATCATGAGTCATCAAATCTCTTAATGGATAATGTTAATATTATAGCAATCAATTATGCACACCAGGCCCTTGGGGATGTTGGTAAGTTAAATCCATATCAGAATGTTTCAATATACCACTGTAGTAGCATCGATTACAGTAATCCCATTGAAGAACTGGTCTCAAAATCCCCAGTGGCCTGACCTTCCAGGAATAATTAAACTTAGCGAATTTGTTTGGGGAAAATCAACATCTAGAGAAAGTCTACTTCCAACAAGCCCCAGAAAGTCAAAGATATTGAAGCATATTCTGGTTCCATGACCCACAAAATTGTGTTACACTTGACCATTTCATTTCTCTCTGTCAATTCTCACAAGAATACTGCAAGTAATCTTTCCTAGACTGCATGTCCTTTGATTGTCTCATGTGACCAGGACTAGTTCTATGGCATTAATGAAAAGGATCAGTATTATTGGTAGTCAAACAATAATCCAAAAAAGGAGAAGTTAAGAAAATTCAGTATCTGATATTTTCAAGTTAGGGCAGGTTGGCCAAAGGTGAGATTCTAGGACAAAGAAATCAACGCATATGGATAACAGTTTTAAACACAGCAGATCTACACAGCTTTCTGTTTCAATGTTTGTTCAAAGAATGTCTATTGCTGCCAACCAAATATTAGTATGGCACCAGGAACTAGAAGGTTAAATCTTTTACTTCCTTTTAGGTAAGTGAGCAAGATATATGTGCATGTGTGCATGCACACATTAACATACATACATGCATACACATAATTATACTAAAATATGACTGGTTTTATAACCGGTCATATTGCCATATGTGCACTAAAGTAATATATATTAATCCTGCAGGAAGTTCAGAAAGTCCTCAGGAGATTAACATTCTACATGTTTTTTGAAATGTATGAGACTTATTTTAATTTTCATTTTTAAACTTTTTATATATGCATGTAAAAACAAGCTTAGATTACTTGATGAACTTATAGAAAATGCGCCACTTGTGCAAGTACCATCATCACGAGGATACTATACGTTACGAGCACCATGACAGTCCCAAGAATTCCCTTACAAAAAATTTCTTTGTCTAAAAAGATAGCAGCTATTTTGACTTCAACATTTGATAGGAGCAGAACATGATGGGTGGAGAATAAAAGATAACAGGCAGGAAAAAAATCCTGTTCCAATAATAGTAGATAAAAAAAGGTAATTCATATTGAGAACAGTGTGTGCTACAGTTTGGAAATCTATTAGTGTCCCCCATGTTTTCATGTGCTGAAATTTAATCCTCATTGTGAAGTATTAAAAGGATGGAACTTGCAGCCTTTGCGAAGTGGTGAAGGTTAGATTAGTTCTTTAGAGTGAAATCTTAAGGTGGGTTCCTGGGAGATTGATGAGGAAAGAGAAAGAACAGAAGATACACACACACTCCCCGTCTCTCTCCATGCGATACACTGAGCCACTTCTGAACCCTGCCAGCAAGAAGACTGCCTGCAAATGAGTCCCTTTGACCTTGGATGAGAATCATGAGCAAAGAAAACCTCTTTTACACATAACATGCCCAGGCTGTGATGTCTTATTAGCACCCAAATATGGATTAAGACAGTATGCATATCACATATGTGCCTAGCTAAGGTAATCCATACACCTGAGAACAGGTTGAGGAAAATATGAATGCTATGCTTAGTGTTTTATTTCATTTTGTTTCTCTTTTATCATTCAGTAAACTAGAATATCGTCTTTATGGTGTATATGTGATGACTTTAACAAGTGCATCAATTCCTGGCACAAGCATTGCAATTAGGATTCAAAGCAGCTTTATCTCTTCCTTACTTTTCTCTTATACTTCAACTTTATAGTGGGACCTTCCTCCTTCTTCCAGTGCTTATGAATCAACGACAGATTCTTCACTACCATATTTTGATCATTTCAAGAATGATAGCTAAATAGGAATCGTGCACTATGTAACCATTTGGACATAATACATTAAAGAGTCATCTAAATTGTTGTGTAAATCAACAGTTCATTCCTTCCTTGCCCAGTGATATTTTATTCTACAGATGTGCCAGGCATGTTCTTAATCCTTTTATTTGGTGGAGGACATTTTGGACTTTTCCAATCACTGGTGACTGTGAATGGCATTTATATGAGTATTCCCACTGAAGTTTCTTTTGAACATAAGTGTTTATCTCTCACATTGAAGAATGCTACTGTTGGGTCATGAAGTGCTTATTTAACTTACTAAGGAACTATCAAACTCTTCCACAGTGGTTCTACCAGATTAACATCTCTATTTTGCTGCTAGGTATATATACAGTTATCATTTATTGATTGTTATGCCTTCTTAAGAACTGACGTTTTTATGAATAAAAATAATAATCCCTGCAATAATCCCTGAAACACTAGCAGTATTCCTTCCTCAGAAGCCTACTTTCTCTGATAATATAAATGCTCAAGGTGCTAGCTAATGGAGAGGGAGGGTGGGTGAGCGGCTACGGGCCGGCCCTGGGTGCGGGCCGGCGCACGATGTACACCATCACCAAGGGGCCCAGCAAGGTGGTCACGCAGCACCGCACAGGTCCCATGCAGCATCAAGTGGAGAGCAGGCTGGGCGAGCTCCTGAAATGCCGGCAACCCCCGCCGCCGACTTCACCACCCCCGGGGGCACAGCCCTCGATGCCACGGCCTGGCCCCTGGCCCCTGGCGAGTCAAGGGCCAAGGCTTGTGTTCAATCGAGTGAATGGCCGGTGGCCCCTCGCCACATCCCCATTCCTCGAGGGGACCCAGGAGACCTACACACTGGGCCACGAGGAGAACGTCTGCTTTGTGTCCAAAGCCTGGCAGCAGGTGGAACAACAGCTGGGTGGTGGCCCAGCTGGTGAGAGTGGGCCAAAACCTGTGCAGTATGTGGAGAGGACCCCTGATCCCCGGCTGCAGAACTTTGTGCCCATTGACCTGGATGAGTGGTGGGCACAGCAGTTCCTGGCTAGAATCACCAACTGTTCATACTGGCTGCCTGAGAATGAATGCTGCTAGGGAGGACTGTTTGCCAGAAGAGGACCATGGTTCCCTATCTACCATGCGGCCTGGCTGGGTGCCAGCCACACCTGAAGTGGCAGCATTTGGACTTTTGCACCTGTTGTTCCCTTTTGGTGAGCTGCTCCAAGCTGCCAGGGGCCAGGGACCAAACCTGTCTGACCTCAATCCTGCTCACTGTACCCAGGGACCAGCCCCTGGAGCTGGCAAGGAAGACCTCCAGGCTAATAAAGTTGAGAAACTAAAAAAAAAAAAAAATTAAATAAATAAATAAATAAATAAATAAATGCTCAAGCTTTCTAAGGGTTTGTATGTTTATCTTGTATTTATAATTAAGTGAGTTTCTTGTATAAAATTATAAAGAAAGTATTTTAATCCATTTCTGTACTCTATTTATATGTTTATATCATTTATATTTAGTATAATTTTTTGTACCACCAATCAAACTCAGGGCCTCACACCTGACAGGCAGGCACTGTGCCATTGAGATACCTCCCAGGCCCAAATTTTTGTATGTTTGAATTTATTATTTTTACTAATTTGCCAGTGTGCTTTTCTATTACACTTTTTTGAATACTTATTTTTGTGGTTGCTCTTGGGATTATAATATATAGATTTGTACTTTTTACATTCTAATTAGGGACAACATTTTACTACTATAAGTAGCATTATACAAATCTTACCACAGTATGGGTCCTTTCCTTCTCCTAACTTCATGTCAAAGTTGTTTTATATATTGTATCTTTGTATATTAAAAATGTGAGAAAGTGTTTAAACTTTGCCTTTGATTTTTAAATGCATGTGAAAGAACCCAAGACAGTAACAGTCCACAAAACCAATCTAGGATATTCATATATTCTGTATATTTCCCTCTTTTCAGAGGTTTCAAGTTTCATTGGGGAACTCACTATTCTTCTGTCTGAAAAATTTCTTCAGCAATTCTTTTAAGCATTGAATCAACAGTGGATTATCTTAGTTTCCTTTACTGAGAGTATTTTTATAGCACAAAGATATTTTAACAAACATTGCATTGTATGTTAACCATTCTTTAACTTTGACTCATAGTTTCTATGGAGAAATCTGTAGTATTCAATAATCTCTCCCCAGTTGCTCATATCTCTTCCTTTGATGTTTTAAAGTTTTTTCCCCTTGTCTTCAGCTTTCAGCAACTTGGTTATAATATGTTGAAACATTTTAATTATTACACTCCTTTAATGTACCATACGTTTTATTTCTTGATTATTGACTAACTTGTATTGGTCTACAGTTATTTGCTAAGCAGAAACTTTGTCTTTCAGTGAGATTTTACATATTTGAGAGCAGAGACTGAGACTTCTTTTTCAACATCAGTAGTTTCTTCTAAAGTAATCTCCCTTTAAAATAGATTGATAAGTGCACTACAAAATGTGTCTTGACCAAGTGAAGAGTAAAGATAAATTGTAACAGTACCAAAGATGAGCTGGAGAAAACATCCAGCATCATTAGATCAGGCGGCCAAGTACTGATGGTTGGGAGAGATAACAAAGCTTAAGTGCTAACCAAACTCAAATACTTCTAGAACATCTATTTTAGAATAGAGCTTTTCTTATGATTTAAAGGATAATTAGTCACTGCTTAGAACATTAAAAAACAAACAAACAAAAAACCGAGACTGTGAGTACAGATACTACACAACACTTGTGGGGTGTAACAGAGCAAACACAGCTCTCTCTATTCTCAAACATTACCAATAGAAAGGTCATCTTGAAACAGAAAGAAACAAGAGTGTACACAAATAGAAATTTCTTTTTTTTTGGGCTCTCCCTCTTTACATTTAATTTCTTGTCATGCCAGATGGGTTCATTCTGCTTTGCTTCCTGGGGTTGTGATCCTCAATGTCTGTTCCTA
>NW_004624734.1:17661148-17703746 GCF_000247695.1 Heterocephalus glaber
CTATGTAAATAGGGAAGGGTGGAGGCGGTGAAGGGAGGGCTAGGAATGGGGAAAAAATAAGAACCAAGATGCATTATGTAAAGGTACAAGTTCCCAGTGAGAAATGTGATTGTCTTGTATACCTAAAATGTACCAATAAAAGAATAAAAAAAATAAAAAAAACAAATAGAAATTCAAATTCAAATTCAGGGCCGGGAATTTAGCTCAGTGGTTCAGCTGCCTGCCTCACAAGCTCAAGGTCTGGAGTTTGATCCCTGGTACCAAAAAAAAAATTCAGATTCAGACTTTAAAAATCACTCTAAATTGTACAAAAGCAGAAATTTTCATTTAGTTTTCTATTTTCCCTAGCATTCTCAATTTACCCAGAATCGTCTTCTATTTCCTTTACGTTCTTAGTTTACTGGGATTTGCATTTATTATATTGCATTGACATAGGCTTTTTAGACTTTAGGTCAGAGGCCCATTAGCATCAACAACAGCATCTTATTGTATCTTTTTAACCATAGTGGATAGTTTACTGCCCAGTGTTAATGAAATAATTAATCTATTTTTCAATGAACATTTATTGAGCATAAAATATGTATGAGTACCATCCTGGGGACTGGGAATTCAATAGTTAATAAGCTACACAATGAGATTTGGTTGGACTAAATTTTCAGAGTGTGTTCATGCACAAAGAAGAAAAAATAATATGTCAATAAAACTAATAAAAATCAGAGTCTCAAGCTACTATGAAGGGTATCAATTAGACACTAACAATAAAATTAATTATATCAAGATTTTCCTTTTTATGGATGTAAAATATAGAACCAAGTAAATTTAAATGACAGGCTAAAAATTAAAAACTGGATTTTACTTTTGAGTATCTGTTTTTAAAAGCATCTCTTATTGAGACAGATGTATAATGTTTAGTAAGTATCATGGACTCTGGTTCCATAGCAAGCTCTGTTAGCCAGTAATTATGTAATCTTAAAGAATTCCATACACTCTATGTGGCTTAGTTTTTCCACAGGTAAAATGTGTCTGGTGATAATAATACCTAGCACATAAGCTTATATGTTGTGCAGAAGGTTAAAATGTATTATATTTTAAATATTTAAAATAATTACTGGTACCTCATAAGCTCTTTCTCAACTGTTTTCATCTTTTTCATTTCTGAATAACTGAAAGACAGGTAAAAGATTGAAAAATTCTATTTTTGTTTATTCTTCACATATTTATGCTTAAAATATCTGAAAAGAAAAACAAGTGAAAGGAAATATAAATAAGAAATTAAAAAAATTCTTGGTGAGGGAATAAGGTTGGGTATGTGGCTCAGAGTTCTCTCTATACCTGTGTATGTTTGAATTAATTAATATATAGTGAGAGGCAAAAGAACTTCCCAATAAAAGAATTCGAGGAATGTGAATTAATGGGTTTTATTTGTATTTATAGACTTCCTAGGACTTGAACTATCATTGATAATGAGAAATTTCAAAGGAGGATTATGGGGACCTCTGAAAAGAATTCTCTCTTAGAGAAAAAAATTCTAATACAAACTGGAATCACCCTCAGAGCTTGAAGAGCTCAGTATAGAATAATGGATCTGAGTATTGTGTGCTCATTGTTAATTTAGCTGAATTCAATCTAGTCAGTGCAGGAGAGGGAAAAGAAAAAAGATGCATATGCAATACAAAAACTTCTAAAACTTTGATAACTAAATACTTGTTACTTAAAAGCTCTGCTTGTATAAGTAGAAGGGAATGGTTTCCCCATTTAAAGAGAGTAGAAGGAGGCAAGGTGAGTGATGTATACCAGTGGGCCATCAGTATAATGGAGTGCGGAGAGATCAGTTAAGAGAATGTCCACAGTGGCAACAGCCTGCAGAAGCTACAGGAAGAGGCTGCCAGTAGCAATGAGGTGGCAGTTTGGGTGTGGTTCCAAGGTGATGGAATGAAGCCCAGGCTCATGGATGATGACAAAGGAAATGTGGAGAAAAATTTATAAAATTATTTGGGAACCCATTACAGTGTGAAGGGAGCAAGGCTGGGAGGAATAACATGACAAAACAGTGAACACAAAGTATTAGTACAGAAGGGAAATAAGGGTAGTTTTGAGCTCACAGGTAGAAGGTTATAATGCTTCCTCATGAATGTATTTTGATTTCCCCAAACATCTCCAGTTACTAGACAAAAGAAGCAATTTGGAATTTTGCATGTGTGTTTTTGCAAGGTACTAATGTTTTACCTCCACAACTTATGAAAGTTGGGCATAATATTAATTTACACTATGTCCACAGGCTGGAAATTAAGAGACAGGAATTCTCGAATGTTAGTCAAAGATAACAAGAAAAATCAAGACAGGTATAGATGAAATGATGCATGTATTGCATCTTTGCTGAACTTCCATTTTAGCATTTGGTTATCCTTGCTATTTTAGAGAAAATTCCTTTGATACCCACCACATTCTCTTCAGCTATTTTCTTGGTTCTCAAGTCTTGAGATGATCTAGAAGGGACAAGATTAATTGTACAATTTTCCTCCTGTGGTATGGAAGTAAGAGTATTCAGCCCTGCACACTACACGAGAGTATTCAGGATTAGCGTAGGCACAAGTGTTCAGAGGATTCCTATGAGGAGGCTTTGGCACGGTTGACTCTCTTTGTTACCTAATAAGCTTTGCTGCTGTTTTTAGAATCTACAGATGAGTAATATTACAAAAAGCACCTTCCACAAAATAAAGAGAACAGTAGGACCCTGAAGAGAATAGCAAATATTTCACAATTAAGCTAGATGTTTTATTTAGGTTATATATGCAACACATTCTATTTTTAGAAAACTGGTAAAATAGAGAAAACTTAAGGAAAAATTTAAAACCACTGTCAATCAAGCTCATACCCACTCTATATTTATGTCTTGGGTTATTTCCATTGGTATGCTCTGTGCTGATGGTGAGGTCCACAGAATTGCCTGCTGTTGAGGATTCTCTGCAGAAAAGCAGTGAGACAAAGAACACCAGCAGTCCAGGGGACTCTGAGCTGAGGAAGCTCCAGTTTCTCTGCCTGGGGGAGGGATGGGGTAAATAAGGCCACTGAGGATTTCTAAAGAACCATATAAATGAGCGAAAGGAAAGAATTTTAGAACCTGCTGTGTATGGGGGATGTGGAGAGAAAAAAAAAAGAGAACTCTCATAGGAAAACATATATGAATTCTATTCTTATGGTGCACTGTGTACCATCTGTGGCCATGTTGATGGGAACTACAGGACAGCTCCTTCACTGGCACACTTGCCTACATTTTCCCTTGTTTACTTAATATTAAGTCTCTGAAAAAGGAATAACTGGAGGGCTGGGAATTTAGCTCAGTGGTTTCGCTGTCTGCTGTGCAAGCACAAGGACCTGAGTTTGATCCCCGGTACCAAAAAAAAAAAAAAAAAAAAGTGGAACAACTCGTTACAAATTTGAGTATTTTTATGTTGTAGATTCATATTTTCCAGGTGATTTCATGAAAGATTGTTCAAAAGATTTACCAATATTATATAAATGTGCTTGCCTTAAACTTTCTTAATGAGCTTTGAGAATTCTTTTTCTAATCACTTCCTAATTAATATGTTAAACTAGTATTTTGTTGTTTTAATTTGCATTTTCAATTGTTAAAAATGCTGAATATTTTATTCTTGTTTTCTCTCCACTTTTGCTTATTTTTTTGAGAAATGTTACTCATCACCATTTTCCATTTTAGTTTTAGGATCTGGAATTTTAATTTTTTCCACATCATACTTTTTTGGCAATTTAAAAAATACCCATTTTCAAGGGACACTGAAACCAAATAAAAGGGCAAGAACTCTTACTCCTTTCCAATCTCACTGTTTTGAATATCATTAAAACATGTGTATTCTTGCTCACATTTTTTCTTAAATACCTACAAGCTGATACAGGTACTTTTCTGTTATTTAGCAACTTTATATACATATTTAATACATACAAATTTTAGTATTTTCAAACTTTTCTAATTTTAATATCTATCACTGTAGCTTATTTTTTATACTTCATACCTCAATTTGAAGCTTCTTTTTGTTTACCACCTTGATTAATTGACTAATTAATTAATTAATTGTAAATAAATATATTTTCTGTTAATATTTGCATATTACTGCATAAAACACATAATGAAATTTAAAATACTTTCTCCTCATGGATATTTTCTCCTCTTAGTATTCCTAGTTTATCTATTTGGTTGCTTTTGGATCATGATAAATAAATGCTGAGAAAACAAATTTACATATTTACATGTGCATATGAAACACACATTCTGATTAAACCTGGGTAGCAACATGACTGGATTGAAAGAAATCTATTAAATTAGTGAAGCAGAAATCTACACGTGTTGAGAGAATGTTTCCTTAGATAACTGACATTCGGGTAATGATCTGATGGCACAGGATCCATTCTGAATGTAGGCGGCATTGTCCCATAGGTTGGAGAATGAAAAGTTTCACCAGTTGGATTCTTCTGGAGCCCACATCTTTTTGGCTGCTGAACATCGACATCAACTTCTTAAACCTTTGAAAGAGGATTCACACCCTCAAGCCACTATGGGGGTTCCGGATCTTTAACTGAGCCTGTGTCATTTGTCCCTCTTACTCTGAGACTTCTAGCAGCTACTGGATCTCCACGGTCTCCAGCTTACCAAAGGCTACTGTGAGACCATAAGTTTCTCATATGTGAGCCAATTTAATAAGTGCTCTTTCATGACTACATATGCATACTATTGTTTTGTTTCTCTACAGAATCTAGAGTATAGTGCTAATACTATACAAATATATACATATGTGCAAGCATACTTATAGCCTATATTATGTCATTTTTGTTCTTTAACCCAGAACCTTTCAAAGTTCAGTTCTCAAAAAATGATAGGGACATACCATGTCATCAAAGCTTAAGAGGATTCCAAAAGGGCCAATAATTATTATTTATAAATGTTCAATATTGTTAGCCATCAGGGAAAGAAATGTAAATTAATATGACACTGAGATATCATCAAAGCTGCTGTAGAATGACTATTATCAAAACCAAAATATAATAAATTCTGGTGAGAACATGGAAAAAAAGAAATTCATACACTGTTGGAACTCATATACTGTTTTTGATATTCAAAGAGTTTGTATTCTGAAAGGCAAGCCCAACATGTGTGTGCATTAAAACTCTCACCAGTGGTGAGAACAGCCACCAAAACAACAATAAAGCATCAGGGGACATGGAAGGAGGCATGGAGTGACAGCAGATGGGGGGAAATAAGTGCTCCTCAGGCGGTGCCACCCCTTCTCTGCATAGTGGGAGGTTGGCTGCAAACAACAGAGTCAAAGAGGCAGAGTTAGGCTTCTCTTAACCTGCTTGCAAGTGACAGTGGCTTAGACTACTAGACATAAGGCACTGCTGTCTCCTCTTTGTCTCCCTCTGATCCCCATCTGCTGCTCCTCTCTGCCACTTTCTCCAGGCTTTGCCCATCCAAGGAACATCTATGTGTGAGTATTTGTTTGCTTGGTTTATTGCAATACAGGGTATTGAACCCAGGCCTTCACATTGAGCTATATCCTCAATCTTTTGTTGCCGATTAGTATAGCCACCATGGAGAATAGAGTGACGGTTCTTTAAAAAATTGAAAATGGATCATATGATGTACCTATGAATTTGTAGGCATGTATCCAAAAGAAAAGAAATTTTCATAAAATGAGATACCAATACATTTTACTGTGGCAATAAACACAATAATTAAAATATGGAATCAATGTAGGTGCTCATAAAAAGGTGGACATAGAAAATATGAAATACATGCACAATGGAATATTGTACAGTCACAAAGAATGAAATCTTGACATTTGCAGCAGTATGGATGGAACTAGAAGACATTATGCTAAGTGAATTAAGCCACCTATACAAAGAAAACTACCATATATTCTTTCTACATTAGGAATCTTAGATATCCACTTGAACATAGAATGGTTTATAAAGATTGGGAAAGGAGGAAGGTAAGGTAGATAAAAAGAGGCTGGAGTTGATCTGTGTATTCTGTATGCATGTGTTGAAATGTTACATTAATATATATAATTAATATTTCAGTCAAAAATTAATTTGCCTTAGAAAGCTGAAAAAGAAATTGAGAAGAAATATACACACTTTTGTATAGAAACAATAATATTCTTTACAGATTTGCAGAAATCTGGACATTTTATATACTTGCTAACCTCTGTTGCACATGAAAACCTTTAAAAGCCTAAAATATTCAATACAAAAGTTTTACGGAGTTTCATTTCTTTCTCTAATCTTGGTATCTAATAAAAAGGAAACCTTGTATTTTTTCGAAATAAAAAATGTCAGAAACTGGGACAAGAAGTAATAACAATTTCTTTTAGTCTCAAAAATTTGGATTTTGGGGCTTCCTAAGAACATTAATATACTGCAACATGAAGGAAATAAATGAAGAGGATATGTACAGTCAATTCCATCTCCAGTTATTTGCTATTTAAATTGGAGTAGCAGGGAAGCTTCCAAATTAGAAAAACGCACTTCTGATTATAGGATAAAAGAAGCACAATATTTTAGAATTTGATTCAAAATAGGTCAAAGTGGTGATATTCTGAGTGGTTTAAACTTGAATAATTTTGAACATTGAATGTGTCTTATTAAAATAAATTATTTTTCATAGTGCAGGGTAGATCTAAAGAAGAAGCTACCTTCACAATAATACTGAGTCAATCACCTTTGAGGGTCTCAAATTGGCAGCTTTTAATAGAAATGAGCTTTAACATCACCTCGAATTTTTATGTAAATATGTGTTGGCTGAAATTCCTATTAAGCAGGTCTGAAGTGGTACTCAGCATTCATGTTTTGAAAAAATATTGGCCTGAGAAATTTTGAATTAAGACCCAGGGCCTAAAATGTTTCTTGAAGCAAATTTCTTGTGTTACCTCAATCAAAATCATGAGACATATTAAGAGTACATATTCCCGGGTCCAATTGTAGATATGGATTCCATATGGCATGAATAAACCCTGAGGGTCTAGTCTTTAATAAGACCCTGTGGGTTATGCACTCTGAGATTTCTGAAACACTGAACCTGCATAATCCAAGAACAACATTTAAAGATTTTGGCTTCATTGCTGTCTACTAATTGCAAATGGGTTGTGACCAAAAGCCATACCAAGTATGAACATTGGCTGTAAGATTTTATAGCATGATGTACTAAGAGTTAAGAAGAAATAAACATAAAAAGACTAAAGCTTCAGGAAAATACTGTTTGGAAATTGCTGGTTTCCCAGTTTGATGACTTTATTATTAGTATTCCAGTGGCCCTAATGTTTATATCATACCCACATAGCCACTGGGAATTGGTTGAAGATTCTTTTTGTGACAAGTAAAACCAAGAAAAGTGACAGCCAATTTGAGGAAGTATCTTAAACAATTTAAAAGGAGAAATAAATCATATGCATGTAAAATTATCTCATAAAGTCCAAAGACATGAAATAAATCCGAGTCAGAATGAAGAATTGAACTGACTTGGAAGGGTGGAATGTTCTGTAAGGTTTGTTCCTTTCTATTCTTAGCCTCATTTTTTTCTCTCTGGAGACTGTTTTTGTCAGTATTGCCAAGCAAGAGGTAGAAGATGGTTCCTGTTAACTCCCAAGTTTACAGCCCTTACTCCTCATATAGCTACCCCAGTATCATCAACTATGTAGAAAGACTAGATAGGAAACATGGCAGCTTATGTCAGTCTCGGTAGGTCTCAAAGCAAAGGAGTTGGGTTTGGTTTCTGAATTAAGGATGTGAGAAGTGTGTCACTCAGACTCACAATAGAGTGTTCAACCTGAATACAAGTTTACAAACAAAAACACATACACAATCACACAAACAGACATGCACATGCAAACTAGATTACAATCTATGCAACGTAGATGGATTGGCCTTGTTCTCTAGAAAATGTCTGCTGGTTAAAGATTCACACATCTTCCTTGTCATATACCTAGAAGTAGACTAGATAGTGGTATCAGGCCCTTTAATTATTTGAAAAAAAAATCTCATGATCTATAAATATTGAGTGAAGGTAGCCTAATAAACTCTATTTTGCTGATAAGGGTTAGTGAAATTCAATGAATACTCTTGATTCTCTCCTACTAACTAGACAGTGAATCACTTACTTTCTTCACATACTATCATGGCTATTTTTCTTATGTTCCACTCCTACATCTGCAAACCCCCTTTGTTTTTCTGAACTGGTCAAAACAAATAGCATCTATCAAAGTGTTTCATGGAGAAGGCTCTGACTTCGATAAAGGAACATCTTTGTTGGTTTTTCCATATTTCTCTTAGTCATTTGTATCTAAAATATATTGAATGTGTCTGGGAACATAGAGTACAGTTTGCTTGTGACTGATGAAGAAACACAGTGATGAAATTTTGCAGGTCACAATCTACTAATGAGCTTTACAAGAGCACAAGCAGGTGACACATGGCGTTCAATATTAAGGAGTTTGCTCCACTGCAGTGTTGAAACACACATCAGGTCAAACAGAGGTGTGAGCTGTATTCTTTTCATTGGTTAGCAATAGCAGTAAAATAAACCAAATTGCAATTAGTTAATTTTCAACCTGTCACACTGGATTCTAGTTTAGAATTCTGTCTATATGATAAAGCTATGCTAATTCATTTACGTATTTGCAGGGGGTTTTTTTTGAGAATGTGTAAGGTGGAATTTGTCTTGGAGACTGAAATCATGAACATACAATTATCATCTGTCTGATTTTCTGTTGCAAAAGAGTAAATATAACTGCTGGTCCAAAAGTCCCAAACAAGTTTATTTTCCTTGGTAAAATTACTAATTATTTATGTTTTGTTTGGAAGATCCAGCCCTGAACTCTGTATGCAATACCAAAGGTAAAGCAGATTAATTTCCTCCACAAATATACTTTTTATATTTTTGAAGTATTATCGAAGGAAAATTTTCCTATGATTTGTGCATCTTATTTCTAACCAACTCATCCTTAACTCACCCAAAGCACACTTCTCTTTTCATCTCTATTTTCAACATTAATCTCTTCTGTTTCTGAAAAATAAGATCCTTTAATTATTATTTCCAGGAGACACTGGACTGTTTTCTACTTGTCCTATGTTTATTAATGTTATCTTTTAAAAAAACACAATGTTTCAGTAGGATCTTAAATGTTTCCCAAGTACACATGTGTTTCACTCTTGGTCACCAGAGCAGTACTATTGCAAAACGATGAAACCTTTAAGAGTTGAAACATAGAAAGAAATCTTTAGTCTATTAGGGGAATGTCTCAGAAGAGTATTATGAAACTCCATCCCCTTCTTTTTCCTCTGTTTTGCTTCTGGGCTACAATTAAAGGAGTTTTTCTCCATCACACATTCCTGTTGTGATGTGCTACCTTGCCACTAGGCCAGAGCATTGGGAACAACCAATCACCATCTGGAATCCCCAAAATCTATCAGCCAAAATAAACCTTTTCTCTTTATATGTTGGTCATCTAGGTGTTGGGTTACTATGATACCTGAAAGGCAATTGTTAAATTGTTACTAGGAAATGAGATCCTTTAGAATAGCTATCCCTAAGAAAACGTTAAAGAACCTTTGGAGTTGGTTTATTAAGGAGTTTGGAAAAGTTTTGAGGATTATAGTAGAGCAATTCTAGAACTTATGTATGTAGAACTTAATGGGTAATTCTAGGGGGGGCTCAGAAGACAGGAATGCTGATAGAAATGTGAAGAGCAAACATTATGTTCATGAGATTTCGGGTGGAAATAAAGACTCTAACTACAAACAGTAAGAATATGAAGATTACAAAATATATTTCAGAAGCTGAGCTGCTAACACTGAAAGCCATGGGTGGAGCAACCAGCCAGGCCACAGGGCAGGGACTGTCTGTATTAGTCAATGCCTACTAGAGTCAGATTTAGAAGAGTCCAAATGTCTGTCTGCATGCTGGAGACTCAAAGGATCAAGTCAAAGGGTTAGAAGTCATGGCAGTGTCCTGTGCAAGTCCTTATCAGAAGGTCAAGGGATCCGAAATGGGAGACCCTAGAATCTACACTGAAAAGTCCCAAGCGCCATGCTGGAAATGAAAGTGTCTGTGCCAAAAGGTGGGAGGATTTGTGCCAGAAGGCTGAGTGGCCTGGACTGGAAGCAGGAAAGATGTCCAAGATGAAGACGAGGACAGATGGTCACCCAAAGAGGAAAACAGCCAAAGCTCCTTTGAAGAAAACTGCCAAAACTCCTCCAAAGAAAACCAGGAGCAAGGAAGCTCCTCCAAGGAAGATCACCTGAAATACTTTCCTCCCATTATTCTTTTTATACCATTCTAACAACAATCCTCCATAAAGTGGGTCTTCCATGCCCAAAACCATGCTGACTCAATTCAGCTGAGCCTTCTCACTCAAGTTTACAATCAGTTAACCTCCACACTGCCCAAGCCTTAGGAGCCCACATTCCAACATTGAGGGCAAGTAGCACAGATGCCAGATGGGGAGCTGTAGGATTTAATGTTTTCCAGCCATTCTTCAGTCTTGCTTTGGGCCCATCCTCCTCTCTGTTGCCCTGTGCCTTCCTTTTAGAATGAGAATGTATACTTTGTGGATGTCATATCATGGTATCTTGGAAAGGAGTGACTGTTTAATTATTATAGGAGACACATTTGAGTTTAAGTCTCAGAGGAAACTTTGGACTTGCATTTTTCCTCTTTCTCTCTTCCTTTTCTTTTTTATTTTTTTATTCTGACACAGGGTTATATAAAGTTTCTATGTTGATCAGGTCAAACTCAAATTTGTAATCCTCCAGCCTCAGCTCCTAGAGTGCTGGGATTACAGATGTCCCCACCACATCCACCTTGAACTTGGATTTTTGAGCAATGCTGGAAGAGTTAAAGATTTTTGGGACTCCTGAGGACAGACTGAATATATTTCACGCTATTAAAAAAAAAAAAACCCACGAATTTTGCTGGGCCTGGGAAAAATCCTATAGTTGGACCTTAATAGCTCCCAGAGGCTTATGTCCTAAAGGTTTAGTGACCAATGGTCACACTATTGAGAGATGGAAACTTTGAAGACTAAGCAGGGCCTGGTGGAGGCTTCTGGTTCACTATGGGTGTACTTTCAAAGTAAATGTGAGACTCCAGCCTCCACCTCACTCTCCTTGCTTTCTGGACATGAGATGAGTGGTTTTGCTCAAATATTCCTTCTTGCCATCATATGCTGTCTCACCACAGGCCTAAAACAAGGGTACTAACAAACCATGGACTAGAACCATCATTCAAAATGCATGCCAAAATAAACCTCTTCTCTCCATAAATTCAGCACCTCAGGTATTCAATAAATTATAAGCACACGGAAGTAGTAGATGATCCCAAATGTAGTGGGCTCAGAAAGAAACCATAGTAGAAAGTATGTAGTTTGTAATTTTTTGATTATCCAAGAATTAGAGCACTGTCTCTCTTTTTTTTTTTTTGGCACTGGGGATTGAACTTGGGACCTTGCACTTGCGAGGCAAGCGACGGAACCACCGGGCTAAATCCCTGGTCCTGGAGCCCTATCTTTTGAAAATAGATACACAGAAAACATATAGCTTAGTCTTCAACTCAGATATTAATGGAAATATGGCACTTTGACTTGTTCACATTGTGCACTCAATTCAAGTTACATTGATTCTTCTTTCTCCTCTAGTTAGTTTTTGTATTCAGTAAATTGAAAGATCTTAGTCTGAACTGACCCTCCCCCCAAATAACTTCATGGCTTCACTAGGTCTGAAATCTTGTTCAGAGCAAGCATAAGTGGGAGAAACCAAAAGGGGAAAATAAATTATTTTCTGTAAGTATCACATATATGAGTGCTCTAAGTGTCCATCAACTGGAAACTGGATTAAGAAGATGTGTTTTTTTTTATAAAATGGAGTACTACTCAGCCATAAAGAATGAGAAACTAGAGACATTTATAGCTAAATAGATACATATTGAGGCCATACTCTTAAGTGAAATAAATAGGACACACATGTGTAAATACCGAATAGTTTCTCTGGTGTGAGAAACTGAAAGTGTAACTAAGGATTAAAATGATTAAAATGAATAAATGATAACTTAAAATAGGAAGAAAAGCTTCAAATGGGGAGTGAAAGTGGGAGGGAAAGAGGAAAGAAAGAAGTGAAAGGAAAATTATGAGAAAAGGAAAAATGGGAACAAATTCTTTGTAAGTAGAGAAGGGTGGAGGGGGTGAAGGGTGCATAGGGAATGGGGAAAAAAATAAGAACCAAGATACATCATGTATAGGTACAAACACCCGATGATAAATGTAAACGCATTGTATACCTAAAATGTACCAATAAAGGAATTTAAGCAAAAAAAAAAAAAAAGATGATCATATTCTACACTGCTAGGAAAGGAATTTTTGTAGATATCTGTTTTACTTTTTCATCTTTCTCCCGTCCCTCTCCACTGCCTCTGGCTCCTCGTATTTCTCATCCTCTTCTTTCTTCTTTTGGCTATACTTTGCATCCTAGAGTAAGACAATGATAAGTGAACTCTGATGGTTAATGCATGGTGAAAGATTAGGGTTTACTCTGCTTCCAGGATTGAAATGAACACCGTTTACCCCAGTAAAGCTGAAGTAACTTTCAGTCATGTTCTTGTCACATACCAAATTATCATTAAAACAAATGATATTTGGAATATTATTTCTTCAAGAAAGATTCTGTAAGATTTAGTTGGGTATATCTTTTGAGTTGAATTTGAAAGAAACCTAACTGTCCAGCAGAAATATTGCTATAAAATAATCTATAGAACAACTTAGAAATTTTCAGTCAAAACATGAACTTTCAGGAAAACCCAAGTGTCTTCAACCAGAGTTTTTTTTATAAGTGACAGAACATTCCACTTAAATTGATATTGAAAATGTATAATACCATTTTCACATTTCAACTAATAGTCTTTAAAAATACTAGTAATGGGCCAGGGATTTAGCTCAGTGGTTCCGCTGCCTGCCTCACAAGCGCAAGGACCTGAGTTCGATCCCTGATACCAAAAACAATAAAAAATAAAAATACTAGTAATTAACAATGGTGGCTTCAAGTAAAAGGGTCTACGGCAGTATCAGGGAATGAGTTTAACTCATCTTACAAAGAAATCCTTTACTTCCAGCATAATTGCCAGTTGCACGAATATATTACTTTGACTTTGTCCTTTGTAAAATGAATTTTTAGATGGTTGTTAGTTTATTTTCCCTTCTATAAACTTACACATGAGAAGAAAGTTGAAGCTTTGTAGAAATGAAAGCTTCATTTTATATTAATTTTTTGGCATAGAAATGGTGTTGTGTGTGTGAACACACATTTATGTGCCTATATATGAAGTCAGTACCAATTGAGGACCTTTAATCTGGAAATTCAAAATCCAAACCACTTTTGGTCCCAAGGGTTTCAGATAAGGAATGTTGAACCTGTATCCATTGTAAAATTAAAGTTGCATATCTAAATGCTACTGAGGCTTGGAATATAATAACCCTTGTGCAAATGCCTAATCTCTTGATGTTAAAGATGTGAATCGCTCACATCTTTAAAGGTATAAGATAAACTGAATTTTAATTTTTATACATGAATTCATATTTCAAAAAGCTAGGAATTTTAGTTTTAACATGAGGAAGTCATGCTTACTAAGATATTTTTAAAAGAAAGTGGAGAATAGTGGCTAGGATGAATAGAAAATAAAAGTAATTTTTAAAAATTTATTGAGTTTATTGGTACATTTAGGTATACTATGATCACATGCATCATTGAGAATTTGTACCTGGACATGATATATCTTGATTCTCATTTTTTAAATTTTCCTGCCCTCCTTTAAACCCCTCCAACCCCCCTATATAAGGCAGGGTAGAGTGAAGTATTTTGCAAGACAGCTCCGGAAGGAGTACAAAGTGAAATTTGTTCTAAAGTCAAACTTCTATGTTGGCAAGAGAAAAAGATAGTACAATCTTAATAAGGCCCTAGAGGGATCAGTGGACTCTAAAATACTGAGGTGACTTCCCGGGTCAACAAAGCAGAGGTCCAGAACACTGACAGGTGGCAGGTAGGGAGAGATTTCAGTAACAAATGTGCCCGGGGCAATGACTGAGCTGCTCCATATTCAATACACCATCATAGCCTTTTGTCATTTTACAAAATCATTGTTATCTATGTCTCATGTATGAAGTTAGATAAATAAAAATAAAAAGAAGGCTTTTAAGATTTCATTTGAATATTGAGACATGAAGGCAAGCAAATAAAACCGAAAGTACAATGACATGCAAGGCTTTGATCTAAAACTAGGAAAATATGTTTAAAAATTAACCTACTTTATAAGTTTCTTTTAATTTAAAATTTGTCTGTCCCTTGAGTTGATGTTTATCAGGCTCGGTTGAATAACACACAGCGATTTGCTGTAAATCTTCCTTTATTAGTGTGTTTCAGAGCAGTGATTGAGTTCTTGAAGAATAAAATAAGTTAATTGTACTATCCCATAATTAGAAAATAGTTTTAAAACACTTAACCCTAAGGCATTAAATTTGAATGATTTTTCTTAAGCTACTGTGTAGGATTTAAAAAGACAATGAGGTTGAGATTACCCCTTGTATGTATGCATTACCAGTTTATATACCTACAGAACTGGAGAAATGGTGATTTGAGGAAAATGGTGAATATAGTAATAAGCACATATAGTTATTTTTATGTCTGATACTATTCTGAGCATACTATATACATGAAGTTGCTCAAGATTAAAAACACCCCCAGGAATAGAAAGGAACTATTAGTACTATGGTTTCTCAGATCAGTAAATTAAGATACAATGAATCCAGTGTTTTCTGAAAGGACTTAGGGCTAACAACTGACTCAATTGTCTTCAAACCAGGCCACGTGACAGCAGATTCTGTGCTCATAACTATTAGGTTGTGATCTGTACCTTCTCTAAATACATTAAATCTTTGCCTCAATAAACCCCCCAATGCAAATGGATTTTCACATTAAAATATCACCTACACTACTTTAGTATATAGGTGAAAAAGAAAATTAGCTGATTCTCGAGAAATGAGACACAATAAAATACAATATAAATAGTAAAATATACATGATCTAGGAGGAAAAATGTACTTCCATTCATCATTTTACATTCTTATACTTTAGAGAACAAAATTATTCTCTGATCTGTTATTTTGCATAATTTAGATCTATTTATTTATTTATATACTTAGAGCCAAATAATCATCTCATTAAGAAATAATTCTCAACTCCTACTTTGAAGTCATACCTCTGTACACGGATGTAACAAGATTCTGGAACAGAAAAAAGGCTTTACTAAAATATAATACAAAACTATGAAAACATTGATTACAATCATAAGATTTTACTCAAAAAATCTAAAATATTTTTTTTGTCCAATGATTAAAAGCAGAAAAGCAAAGCAAACAAAAAAATAAGATCATCAGGTTTTATTTTTGGACCAAAATAAACTACATGGTGAGTCAATCAGACAATAACAATGAGAAAGATGTCTGGACTTCTATAAAGGTAATAGAAAATCAATGAGAGTATCCTACATCTCATGGTTCACTCAATGCCTTTCAAAGATGTGATCAAAATTAAAGAAACAAAGCCTTTTAAAATTGACTGATACCTGAAGTGATCAAAAGAGATTGAATGATGAAAGATCATGACTACAATCAAATCAGTCAATTATAGCCATCCAATCATGCAGTCTAAATCAGTAACTATAAGTCATGTCAATATAATACTGAGTTTTACATTGTAGTTGTTGGTTATGACAGAGGTTCTTTTGGGAAATATATTATTTACATTATTATTTTCGCCTGGTTTTACCTCACAGAAAATATCCTATTACTTTGAGTTATCAGGTAGCTATATTCATCTATTTTACTGGTCAGTAAGATTGTTTATTAGCAAAACACATTATTACTTAGCCCTGATCTACAAGGTGTAAACCAGACCCTTTCAAATGAAAAAAAAGGTTCTATTGGAAATTAAGGGGCAATATTTCATAGAACCAGCACCACTGGCAGATTCTGATAGATTTTCATCACACACACATTTGTAGCTCAATGAAATACTTTTGAAATAATTTTAATAAATTATGTATATATAATATATAGACCAATTTCTTGTTTTTCTAGCACTGAAAAATGTTCTAGGACAAATGACTTTCGGTGTTAAACATGAGAAGATCTCTGGCAAATTGGGTTAGGTAGTTACTCTATGAACAGTATTTTCAAGTTAGTCCACTAAAGCTGTGCCCCAGCAAAGCACTAATGTCAACTGCCATTACCAGAGGTCACTGGCATAAGACTTGGATCCTTCTGTAGTCAACAGGCATGATATCCTTCCAGTTATTGGGGACTATTTGAGGAGTTATGGTTAGTACCACATTTGGGAGGAAAGAAAGAGCTCTGGGTGTTCCTGGGATTGTTTGGTGGAAATGAGGGGAGCTGAAAGCAGGGGATGGAAACGGTCAATCACTGCTTGAAAACAGCATCATCACCATGGGTTTTCATGACCCCTGTCATTTTGGGAACATCCTTCAGATAATGTGAGAACTAGCAACCGTATGTAGGTTGGAAATAAGATACCAGAAGCTTTAACCATTGTTTAAACCATTTCCATGATTAATGAAATTTTTAATAGTAACCAAGAATCAAAATCTCAGTAAAACTAAGGCCTGTTGCCTGATACAGTGGTGTAGATATGATTTTATGGCCCCACTGTGGTAGAAGTCAGCCCAAGCACCTTATTTTTGCTAAGCAGTTGCATGAAATCCTTCAAGGTAATTCCTGGATGACAATAAATTTCAAATTAAGAACATGATTTCTCAAACACCCATTTTAATCATGCAGTAATATTTGCTGTTGATATTGGTATTATTAGCACCACACAAGTGGCTAATATCCAAATTATCAATATCATCATGTTTCGACCCCTGGTAAAGAACTAGACACCATTGTAGGCAAGAGATAAGCTCTTCTTCTGAAAAGTTATGCTTCTTTGTTAGTGATTACATTGAAATGCTTCATATGATTTTCAAGGTCAATGGTTGTATTTCAAAGAAAATGGAAATAGAACTAAATGTTCCCATATTAGCTTAGAGAAAACAGATTGTTATAAGGTTTTACAGGCAAGCTTAATAAAAATTGCTGTATTATTCCATTTCCCTTTAACAGCAGAGAACATTTCTTCCATGACATGGGTGTGAAGAGTTGGTGTCAGCATTCTTCAGGTTGGGATTCTGAGGTTCTAAGAAATAAGGTCAGATTCAAGGTTACTTGCCTCTGCAGAATGACAAGAATTCACGCCATCAGAAAACATAAATGTGTCATTTGGTATATAGCACATATTTATACCTCAGTCTTGCCTATAAACAACTTACAGTAACCTGGATTCTAATACAGATTTATTGTTAATAATACACTTCAACATAAAAGTACTGACAGTAAAACTAAGTGGGTTATTACTAGGAGTATTTGACGGTCTTTTGCTAAATTCAAAAAGACCACATGGCAATCTACTTCCTGCTAGACAGCTGTCCCCATAAAAAACTCTGCTCTCATAAGAAGCACCCTTGTCGACCAGCTGAATGACCCACTTGTACCTGGGCAGAAATCCATTCATTCTAGAGCTGACACATTGCTAGGAGGCAAGAAAAAACCCTGCTCTTTTGAACTCATACTTTGCAAATAAAAATATATAAAATTCTGACTTCATTTATTTACATTTGAAATCTTTAATCCTTAATGCGACAGTAAGACAAACCAAAAGCCAGATGTAAACATTCTCTTGCAAGTTTTATGTCACAACTTTGATACATTTAATTTATTTCTTCATGGAACTAAAGTAGGAAGAAGAATTTTGCTTCTACAAGTTGCTTTGTAAAGAAAAGCCAAGCTCTAAGGAATATTTTTTTACTACTGCAGATTGGTTCTCTTTCTTACATATATAAGAATTCTCTGCACTCAAGGTAAATTAACCTTAAATGATGACAAATGGAGAAAAAGAAAATGCTAGCCTCTTATTCTGTGGAAACAGAAGGTGCACACTTGAGAAAAAGACAGACAGGGCTACAGAGATAGTGTCAGAGTTCTCTGCTCTCCTGGAGCAATTGTACAGACTGCTCTTGGAAACTGAATGAAATGTTCTTTACAGAAAGCTATGATGATACTACTTCCTGAAGATGTTAATATCAGAGTGAATGTGAAACATAAGTGTAAGCCATTAGCCCATTGCTTTTAATGGAATTTTATTTTACACATCAGTTATTTGCTTTTCCTGAACAAACAATGTTACTTGAGTTTAAGTAGAGGAACTGGATGATAAAGATCGTCTAAAAGGTCTAAATGAAGGAGCACAACATAGTATGGTTCAACGGAAAAATAGTGACAAATTCTGACCTTGTTTCAAATAGTAAATGCATTAGGATTTAGGAATTGAGACTTTATATATTATTTAATTAGTTTATCATACTTTATATGGTTGATAGTGAGTTTTAATGATGTTTGATAATGATATTTAATTTCCAACATGATAAGCTGCTTAGCACAGTACCAGTTTTGATAAATATTTGTTTCATTTTAGGACTGCACAGTTAAAATAAAATAAGAAACCTCTTTTACTCCTTGACTATTAAAATTAAATGACTATGAAGACTGCCTGGATGTATTTCCAAACAAGTAAATATCTATACTTTTTATCAGTGCCTATACATTTAAATCCAATTTGACAAAAATAAGTTCATCATAGTTGCCTTTAAATTACAGTTTTGCATACTTTTTTTTCCCATTTTTGGTTTTTGTCCATTTGAAGTTCTTCTCCCCAAGAATTGACCCATTAGAGCACTTAGGAAGCTAAGTTTATATTTGGCATAAAAATGTTGTTTAGCTCTCATCTGGCATAAGATTCTTTTTTTTCAGTAACAGCATGTTTGTTGAGTGATGAGCAGAACCATCCTTTATTATTGAATCTTGTTTTAGCAAGGCAATGGGAAGAATTATTGTAAATGATTTCACATTTTGTGACACCCTCTAAGAAGCATATAAACTTGAAAAACAATAAGTCAAAGTAATAAATGTGCATTTAGACAAAGGGTGGTAGGAGGTCCTAGAACACTGCTTAAATCAAGTGGATAGAAAAAAAAAAAGTTAAAGGGTGACCTTTCTGGAATGCTAAAGGAGAGGATTCAGAAATAGATAGATGAATGTCTTAGGTGGGTGGTGTGAGAGAAGGTTTTATTTCTCTCCCTTTTGGAGAGCAAACAGGCTAGAAAAATCATCAGCATATTTTTTTCTCCAAGTGAAAGGAGGCAAGAAAAGGAGCGAGGGAGACAAGGTCCAGATCTGAGTAAAGATAGCTTCTTGTAATGATCACTGTGGCTGTGTCCCTGGAAATCACCCTTTCTCACTTGGGAGATCAGCATTGAGTGTTTTCCAAACAAGATTCTCAGAGCTTTGTGTTCTGTTAGACCCTAACTCTTACTACAATGAGGTGACTCAATGCCCTGTGTGAGATTCCTTGAGTTCTCCATGGAAATCTCAACACATTTAAGGCAATAGAGCTTAATGCAAGACTCATGAATGCCAGCTGCTTCCCTGGGGATACCGCCTCCCTGTGTCAGGCCTTTCTGAGGGAGAAGTGGCTGGCATCTCCAAAGGAGTCCAACCCCAAGCGTGCACTTGGTCCAGACAGCCATTCAGAAGATGAGCTCCTGCTTCCCCGTCTCCAGGATGTTGTTCCACATTTGTTGACTGACACTTTGAGTTTTTGTTGAGAAAATTTGGGAAGCCAACAACAGAAACAATAAAGCAGCCACTATTCTAATGAATTTTTCTTCTCTTCCACTTTCCCTATTCAAGTCCTTCTTCACTTTTATATGCTTTCCTTTCAATCAGAAAACTCAACAATTCTTCAGATTTTATAAAAAGCAACAAATTAAAATTAATTTATCAATTATGATAGTGTTGCATTTTAAAATTGCAATTAAAATTGCTTTGCATTATTTAAAATAGATGTTCAGATACATTGTTCTTTTCTGTTTGTATCTAGCAATACACTGTATAATTTCATTGATATTGTTCCAAACATGGGCCCATAATCACACACTCCCTGCCAGTCTCAGGTGTCTTATCTGAATATTAGGAAGAAGTGTTTACCCAGGATATCAGCCATTCTGGTGTGTGTGTGTGTGTGTGTTTGTGTAACACAGTAGTCAGGAAAGATGCTTTTATTGCCAACGTTAAAGCTGTTGTATAATCTGAGCAATGTTAGTATCCTCAAACAAGAATACACTCCTGTAGATTATTCTTTCAACTCCATGAGTCATTTGGTATTATTAAATTAACTTTTAAGAAGGTTATTTTTAGAAAACATTGCCTCTTAAATAAGTTATCTAGTGTGTGCCTATGTCTATCTGTCTGTATACAATGGAATAAAAATAAGCTGATGTGTGAAAGCAAGAAATTAAATTATGACTTGACTAATGCATTATTTAAACATGTACATTTTAAATATATAAATAAACCCCTTTCTTCCTATTAACGTTGATTTGGGGATGTGAGAGCAAATGCCTACACTATTTTTGAAAATGTTATGAAATTTCATATATTCAAATTGAATTACATCAATAGTAATCATATCAAAATGATACGAGATAAATATAATTCCCTCTAAAGCTTTCTGTGATAACCCACCTCTTTGTAGATAAATATTAACATTCATCAGATTTATTCTTTCAAGGGAAGTGCATTTTTCCTAGACTCATCACAGTGGTTCATAATGACCAAAGATTTCTTTTACAATTACTAAGAATGTCACAAATTAAATTCAACCACTATTTTTATCTTTAGAAACAATGCTAGGAAACTGGCAGAGATTATTTCCAATTATCCTATTTTCCATGTTACTATTGTCTAATATTTTAGCTCCTTTTCTTTAAACCCCAACAGAATTGTTCACTGTTATTTTTACATCATTTACCATTAATCATTATTTTGATTAATCTGAATGCTTCCCACTCTATGATTCTTGGGCCTTTTGTCACACTACCCAATTCTGTCAATTTTCCTCTATTGGAGAACATCTTCCAGTTCTCAACTCATAGAGAAAAAAGGATGGTAAGTCTTGGTTTCTATCTACTTCTTAATATTTTACTTCCATTCTTTACAAATATTTGGGAACTTCTAGAGATATTTTATTCAGTGTTAGATGTAGGATTTACAAGCAAAGGTGGTGCTATCTAGATGTCCCAGTGAACCTTACATCCTTGTAGGCAGGGCGTTTGGCAGGAGATTGGAAAATGGAAGCTGGTAGGAAGTTGATGCTGGGAAGTTGGTCTGGTTGGAAGAGGCAGGTCACTGATGGTGTAGCTGGGAAGCCTTCAACATCCTCCCCAACTCCTCCCTTTATTGTGTGCTTTCTGTTCCATGTTACAAGCAGTCTTTTTCCACCCAGGCCCCTCTATTATTCTGTGGTGTCTTGGACCACTCAACTACAAACTAAACAGGAGCCATAAGAAATCTTTCCTCCTTTAAGTTGTGGGTGTCAGGTATTTTGTCACAGCAACAAGGAAAGTGACTAAGACAGGTAGGAACAGGGTTAAAGAACAAAATCTAAGTATGGATCCATTCTAACACAAATGGAATGAACCTGATTTAAATATAGAACAACAGGGCCGGGGATTTAGCTCAGTGGTTTCACTGCCTGCTGCCCAAGTGCAAGGACCCGAGTTCAATCCCCAGTACCAATAAAGAAAGAAAGAAAGAAAGAAAGAAAGAAAGAAAGAAAGAAAGAAAGAACTACAGAGAAATATCAATGTTAAAAAAGAATTCCATTGGTTGCTGTATAAGTATTTGATCATGTTGTGATAGAAAATTTTATTTGAGACAATAAAACCAAATTCAAATTGAGCTTTTATAATCTGAAAATCCAAAATGCTCCAAAATCAAACTCTTTGAGAGCCACCATGATGCCACAAGTGCAAAATTCCATTCTGTGAAACATATTTTGATGCACAAAATTATTAAATAAGTTGCATAAAATTAACTTCAAACTTTATGTATAATGTGTATATAAAACTGAAGTGATTTTTCCATTTTCTCTTATTTTCCATCAATAAGATTTCTCACTATTTATACACAAATATCCTAAAATTTGACAAATCATAAGCATTTCAGTTAAGGGGATCCTCAGTCTATACTTAAACTCTATGGATGGAAAGAAAGACATTCATTATTATAGAATCTGAAAATAAAAATTTACCCTTGAAAAATTATATGAGCTTTCTTAAGTAAAAAAGTGTATACAGAAGAGAGCAAAGAGAGCAAATTACACAAAGAACAAAGTCAGTAAATATAACACACAACGTCTAGGTTAAAATAACACGAACTAATGCAGGTTAGATAAATCTCTGTAAATATGCCTTTTAAGCTTACATTAAATGGATAAATCCATTGAAATAATGTATTGATAGCTTTCCTATTTCTGGCACGAAATACCTAACATCTGAAACTTAAGGGAGCAAATGTTTATTTTGGCTCACAGTTTCAGATGTTTCAGTCCATTGTCAGCCAACTTCAAGGTAGAAAGAATATGATGGAAGGGTGTAGCAGAAGAGAGCTGCTCACTTGATGGGATGCATGAAACAGAGAGCAAAGAGCAAGAGAGGAATCAGCCATGGACCAGGTTTAGTCCCCAGGTCAGACTCTCAGGACCCACTTCCTCCGACGTAAGCCCACCTTCCCATGGCCAGTTCCCCTAGGAACTCATTAATGGCTCAAACTTTTTCTGAGGTCAGTGCCCTCACAAGCTGATCACATCTCCAGGAGTCTCTTCCCCGAATCAAATTGACAATCAAGATTAATTGGCACAAATAGCCTCTAGAAAACATAGACTCTGCTTCTATAAAAACAGAGGAATTTTATCAAATTTTTAATGACTACATCATTCCAGTGTAATTTAAGTTCCAAAAAAGTACAGAAAAGAATCCCAAATTCTCAATAAACATTCATAGCGTTGAAAATTAAGTCATATTAAGAAAAAACACAAAGCATTAAAAATAGAACCGATGACTAAACTTATACCAATAGAAGACACTGAATTATGTGTCAGCAAACAGAATTAATAGCACATTAAGTAAAATATAATGATAAAGAAAAACTTTTCTAAAAATTTGGAAAAGACTACAGGAATAGGAAATTATTATGTAATTTACAACATCAGGTGATAAACAGAAAAATTATAATTTTCTTCACTGACAGGACATGCTGCTTCAACAAAATTTAACAAATACGAGAAAACACTCAAAGAAATAGTACAGATAATTTATTTGTATGATCTTCACTCACACAGGCAAAAACACACACGTGTATGTATGGGGCCATATATATACTGTGGATATGTGTGTGTTTCCACACATATGTATATCAGAAAGACAAATCACAAAACTGTTAAAATCAGTTCATAACAGGATTAGTATGGGAACAAGGATTAGGGAGAGAAGTACATCTTCTAAGAGGTTAACTTGAGTAATCTTGACTTTCTGACCATGAAATTATATATAATCACAAAAATAGAAGTACATTATAAGCATAAACTAATTTTAAAATTGAATGCATATGCAAATAAAGGGAAAAAAGGAAATAGCTATGTTGTCCATATGAAATTCTCATTCTCCTAGATTCCCACACTCACCTGTATACAATTGCTGCTACAGTTATTGAATCTTTATTTATTTTTCTGCATCTAAAATTATCTCATTTTCTTTCAAAGTTGATTGTGTATTTGAAATTTTGAAAAATGTCTTGAATTCCAATAGTTCTTAAAAGAAAGAATGACTTTATTAAATTCTGCTACCAACTTTCGAAAATCTAAATCTTGGAAAATTCCTTTTGAGAATATAACATTTTCTCATAAATTTAGAAGGAAGCAAGACAACAAGCAAATAGGAAACATGGAACAATTATAAAAAATGGCAGGTAGATACATGTCTTCTTGGCAATGGGCAACACATGGTACCTTTTTTTTTCTTCCAGAAGTAGATACCAGATAAATTTCTCAAACATATTTTTCAACAAGTTTATATGCTGTCTGATTTGGAAACAATGCATTTCTCCCAATATTATTAATAAATAGTACAAAGCTGAATTTTTGGAAAATGTTCAATTAAAAAAATCCTGTATATAGTAATTTGTAGATAAAGGAATTCCTAATACTAAGAGAAGTAAAGAATGTATCTGTCCTATGCAATACAAATGATGATTAATCACATGACATTTTCTCTTTGTGGCTTGATATTAACTACTATACTTGAATTAGCTATTAAAATTCTATGACATATTTTCTTTTTACTTTCTTAGAAGTTAATAGACACTGCCTATGTAGCCAACATTGACTCAATATCTGGCTGTCATGAGTCTTTATAGCAGACAATGAATTGAATATGTGTAAGGCTATGGTTGTGTTATATTCCTTGGTGTAAATTATATAGAGTTTACCAAAATTGTAGAAAGTGAACAACAAAATAAAATTCTTCCAGTATAAAGACCATGCACTTCTAAAGTTGCAAGGTAGGTAGACATTTCAACATTATGAACAAAAGTCAAGTAGAAAATGCTAGCTGAGTACCTTCAATGAGCAGCTTCTGTTTCAAAAAACTATGAATAGAAATTCTTAATTATCCCAACATTAGAGCTAGGCACCATTGCTATGTATGATTCTAGATTTCCTTGAAGTTCTGTGATTTGTAAGTGGCTAATGCAAAAACTAAAATCAGTTCATGCTTTCCATGCATCTTCCTGCTTATTCCTATTCTGCCAGTTCTGTGGGTGAACATTTGTATGTAGTGAGAGATCAATGTAAATTTACTCAGTCTTTCACACCATTGATCAGTGTCAAATTTCACATTTCATACTTTCTTTTCATGAGAGAATATATGATACTTTGTTGGGTGCGGGGAATGGCTTGAGGAAGAGTTGGATTAAGAAACATGTGCCATTATACTTTGACAAAACTATTAAGCTGATTCTCGTGATTATCTATGTGAGCAAATCTTACTTTTAACTTTCTTGTTTAATCTGCAATTTTAAAAAACCTTCTGCATTATGGGACTATGACAATCATTTTAGAATGGCAGTGGCTGTCAGGGAAGCTCTTATAAAGCATCAACCACAGGTGATTCATATCTGGCATATTTATAAGAAAAAATTCCACTCTTGGTTCCAGGCCTTTGATGAGTCCTTAAGCAATTTCTAACTCAATTCTACAGACAGGAGAGTTTGGTAAGATATCCAAATGGTAGTTCCGTTTTTGAACATGCTTAGGATTACCCTTGATAAACAGGATGGGCAGCTGCATAGGAGGGGCAATCTCAAGGTGGAGAGACATTCTGCACACTCCCTCTGGCCCCTCTGTAGATATATTTGAGACCAAATCTTCAGCTTTCTTAATCTCTGGGGCTTCTTGAAGGACACACAGGCAGTTGTACCAAGACATATGATGGTTTAATGATGTTCAGAATTACTTCATGGCCAAAAGCCAGGTAGAATAACCCTTGACTTGGATATAAGGAGATTCTAGACTACTGAAATGGAAAAGGAAGGCAATGATTTTTAATGTATCTCTTCCATTTTATTCCCAAATCTCATCCTATTGTTGATTTGAAAATAACAGTATTTATTTGCAATAAGCTAAATTTTTATTGACATTTATACCTCCCTAAATGAAGTGTATAGTAGCATGTATTTGGAAGACAGAGGGGATTTTCAGCACTTTTTACATACGTTTGGACAAATGTTAACATGTATCATGTGACTAACATCTAAAAAGAAGACTATAAATGGATCTAACCACTAATAAAAAGGAATATTCAGTTAGAGGTTATTAGTATTTGATTTGCATTTTGTGTACATCAAAATTTAAATAGTACAGTTTTTTTTTTTAATTTTAGGAAGAATAGCATAAGCATTTGAGGTTTTAGGCTAAAACCCAACATTTAAAAATATATATAAATTGTACCAACAAAAGAATTGTCAACACAAACTTAAATTACTGGAATTCCCTGAGAATACTTAACATACTATTTTTGAAAGAAAAATATCACCACTTTTTAGAATCAGACTTTCAATGAATTTTAATAGAATTGTTGCCTAGAATATAATAATACCAAATGATACAGAAAAAATGATTATTCAAATATTGACAGTAATAAACCTATGAAGGCAGCATTATTTTGAGGAGCTAAAATAAAGTTTAGTTTAAATGCCTAATGATATTTTAAAATTTTTCATTTATAATAGTTAAGAAAAATCAAACTACTTTTTATCCTTTATTTGAAGAGATGTCAGGCCTTGTCTTCATAGAAGAATAATTTAGTTTCCAGTTGCTTTCCATGGAAAAAAATTGCAATATAAATAAACTCTCACATACATATATAAATATACATATATATATTTGATATCAATGACATGAATATGAATATTTTAGGAAATAACTTAGAAAAAGTCACATCTTCACTCATGCTCAAATAAGATGTGCCAACACTTTACATTATAAGACATTATTTGAAGTTTTGTCTACTGTTCCTAATCCCAGTTCAATCGTTTCAACTTCTCAATTTGAATTCAAAATATTAGGCATTTGAACACTGGAAACATGTTTTTAAATTAATTATCATTTTTCAAAGCACATTCTTTAATTTTATTCTATATTTCCAAGACATGGCACTTTTAAAATTGTGTATCATGTTTTTACTGAGAATTTTTGTCCAAGTATACAAATTCTCATTGCCAGGGGAATCTAATAGTTCCTCCCATTCAATTTCTGGTTATACATCTTGGATCAACCCAATGTAAGATTTCATAGTATTTCTTTGTATAGTATTTCTTTGATATGACTAATTTTACATGTTATCTGAAGATAATTCACAGGTGCAGATAATTCTTTCAAGAATTAGAATTTTTACTATATACCAATGCAGCTCTGAATCATTCATATATTTTTATGATGTACGTATGAAATCAAATTTACAAACATACAAAACTAATACTAATTTATATATTTTCTCATATTTTTCCAAAGAGATTATGTTGTCCAACAGAAAGCAGTTAAGAAAGAATTGTGCTATAAAGACATTCTCTTTATCATCTCTAATATGGACTGTGAAAATGTCATATTGATTGCAAATATTTGAGCTTGCCCTAAAAGATATAAAACTGATGGGACAGATGAAACTCATAAAGTTAGTTAGGAAAGTTAAACAGTTAGTGGGTAAGGAGTGCGTGAACATAGAATGGCGTGATGGGAAGAAGAGACACCTAACGTACATGCGACCCTGCAAGTAAGAGGCACCTACAGTTCATCAGCCACTGCAAATACATAAAACACCTCCAACAGTGAATATTTATTATCAAGAAGCCTTCATTAAGCCTTCTGTTGTTATTATTAATTTAAGAATCAAGTATCCTATCCCCCCAAAACCCACAACTGTGTAGCCCGCTTGTGTATCATAGCTGTGGCCATGCTGACTTTCTTTTGCACCCTCTGAATAGAACACGAGTGTCCCTGGCACCCTCCTCACCACGAGACAGGAAATCTGAGTATTGTATATGCCAGAGTGCTGGTTGTGTAATCCTTTTGTTCTTTTTACGTCATACCATGTGCATCTTAATTTAGCCTATCTCTTTTATTTACATTCTTTCAACATCTGTTCCAAATATAGGGAATGAATCATCAAATACCAGCATTTAATTTCTGTCTGTTGAGTGTTTTGTCTCATGGCTCTGATAGCTTGCTTGTACTGGATACTGTACTACCATTGTATCAAAGTGATTTCCTAAGTGACAACATTCATCATGTTCTAGAGCATATAGTACTTTTATCAAAAAAATTACTCACTTTATTAAGAAAATAACAAATTTGAAAATTACTAGAAGTAAATTTTCATATTTTAAAATGAAATGAAAGCTTGCCCTATAATATTTTCCAACTAAAATGTAGGTGTTAAAGCAAAAACATTTGAAGCTGATATATACGTATTATATATGTGTGTTTCTGAGAGTGGCACTTGGAGATACATGGGATCTTGTATTGATCACCTCACAAAAATGTCTGTCCAAATATAACAAACTCCAAGAGACAGATATACATTTTGAGATGGTAACATGAAGATTAAGAGAGATGGTGAGTATTCTAAAACTCCAGGAAACACAAGCTCTGGTGTAAGAAGTCCTGTCAGGAGGATTTAAATTTATAATTAGAGAATTCTTTTTAGACTTTTATTATGGCTTTTTGAGGAGACTAATTGAGACCCTTTGGGGAAATTTTATTCAGTGGGTGTCTGTACCTCAGTGACACGACTGCATCAAAGGTAAAAGAATTTGGACATTGATTGGATTGAACAAGAGCTGCTGTTGTCTAAACCAAGGCAGTGAATTTGAATATTAACCTCTCAGGCAACACAAGAATGTGAAATTGTAGTTCCATCTCTTCTAAAAATGTAAATAGACATAACATACTCACTCCAGCTGACCTGACAGCATGTCAGTATGAAGATTTGTTACAAAACCCTTCTAGATTGTTGCATAATACTTAAGATTCTAGAGAACGCCCTGAATGTTGTAGGAAAAAAACCTCACAGCATTCTATTATAAGAATTTAGTATCTGCATATTTCCAAGTATAGATTCTCCTTTGAATTTACAAAAGGGTATTTTATAATCTCTCTTGTTCACACCCTAACTAATAATTCCATATTCACTATCTTTATGTAAAATTTTAAATTAAGTGTTTTGACTACTTTATTATCTTTCTGAGTGTATGTTTTTGCTTTCATAATTTAATAAATCTTATACAAATTGAAAATGCAGAAGACAACCAGTTAAAAGCAAATCTTGCCCCATATGTTTAAAAAACATTTTACAAATATATATATATATAATTTAGATATTTAGATTTGGTATTAGGAGTGTTTTCTTTGTATTTGTTTTTGCTTTATTTTTTATTTTTCTATTTATATAGTTTATAAGCTGTTCTTTGCATTTAATACATCAATAATATACAATCACATTGTTATGAACTTTTACATTAGCATCACATTTGTATTTATATGCATATATTTACATATATTTGTACATATATACATATATTTATATATAATTGTATTTATATAATAGTAAAATACCATTATGTGTGCACATATATGTATGTATATTATTAACCCAAATATTATCTCATATTAGAAACACCACTTGCACAATTCTGAGACTAAATGTGTGTATCATAGTTAATATGCATTTCTACTCTCTCTGTGTTTGCACTTGATGTCTCAGCTCCAAAATATTCATTTAAAATAATTCCAAGTTTTCATTATTAAATGCACTATCATGAACATTATTAAGGATATGATACCTTGGGCATAATGGTAATAAGTTTTTAAAAGAAATTATTATATTTTATATCCCTTGGACAAAGAGGAAAATATTGAGCAACTACAAAATATTAATCAAATTGTTTTCATAAAGGACAAAGGTGTGTCACATGCCCTTAACCTTGAGCCTGCAACATATATCATATTGTCATTAAAATAAATAACATTAATAGGTAATATTTAAATATATATTGATTATTTCAATTAGATTTGATTTTTAAAGTTTTTTGCATGTGATTAATTTTTCATCTTTTCTGATGAACTTTATATTCATCAAATCTGATTGTCTTTCAGAGCATTTAAAGAAATACATTGGCTTTATTGATTTCTGAAATATTTTTATTATATCTACCCTATACATTAAAGTATCCTTTCAAATTTCTAACTTTCCTTTTAATTTCTTTATTTCTTACACAGCTATATTTAATCTTTCTCTTTCTCTCTGTCTCACTCTCTCTGTCTCTCTCTCTGTTTCTCTCTCTCTTTCTTTGTTTTTATGATACTGGGAATTGAACCCAGGTTTTATTTGTATGCTAGCTCTACCCAAACTAATTTGCATACAGTTTAATCTTTGTATTCCTCATTTTCTACACAGTGGTATATAAACAATGTCATTTAAAAAGTCAAAGTACATTATAAACCACTCAATAACTTGCTTTGCCGAACCTGGAGTATAATTTCAACTGTCACATTTTTTTATATGAACAAGGCTGCCTTTCTTCACTTAAGTTCACCAAAATGTATTTATTTACATTAAACAATGTATCTAACTCATTGAATACATATAATCATTTTGTTAACATATTTTGAGAGTATCCACTGAAAAATGAAATATATTTTATATATATATATATTTCATATAAATGTACATGTAATATAGTGAAAAGTACATTTTAAAAGTTGCCCTGAAACAAGTGATCAGAGACTCAGTGATTGTGGTGTAAACATTCATTTGAGTATAACTTGAGGACTTTCTCAGAGATGGCCATGCTAGCAATGATGTGAAATAGCTGAAGTGAACTAGAGCTGCATAAAGAACTTAGGAATTCAGGTCCATGCACAAAAACAATTTAGAAGCATCACAGAAAAATATCATGGTAATGAGCTTTCTGACTGAGATTGGCCCTTATTTTCTTCTCTGATGGAATTTCAGTTCACTTTGCCCTGAATACAGAGAAAGTATAACTGTCACTTGGATTTAAGTCAATCTCATCGATCTTTCAATGATTAGAGGATGATAAGTAAAACCTCCCTATGAAATGACCTGCATCTGATATCTCTGAATTTTGCACCTTCCCAAAAGGAAATCCATTAAACTCCAAGTTCAAGCTGAGTAAAAATAATATGGAAGTGAACAAGAGGACAAAGGAAATCAGGAAGTTCAAGAGGCTTGTTGAAATGGCATTTGAAGCTGCTGTATGTATTATTTCTTGCATTAGAATTCATCTAAGAAGAAAAATGGCATTTGTGTAATACTCAGATTTTTGTATTTTTTCAATTAAGATGTTAGTAGCCACAATCTGGAGCTTCTCGGTTCAGTTTGTCCTTGGCTCCCTCTTCCTATTAAGTCAAGCACTGTGAAAAACCAGCTGATCAAAGAAATGCCTGTGATGATTCATCAAAATATAGATTATCAAATCTTGCTCCTAAAATTAAGAAGGCTTTGGCACCAATATTTTATGTATTAACTATTAATTTATGCATGTACGTGTGTGTTAATTATAGGCATCATCTTTTGCCCATTATATGATTAATTAAAACTTGGAAGGCAAAACTTGTTAAATATCATATATATATTTTAATTTCTCAGCTTCATCCAAGAGATATTTTCTGAGTACATACCGTCCGAACCAATACAATAAAAATACCTAATAGCCCACAAATTGGCAAGGAAATCAAACACTAACATAGCTATTGTTCTTTATAAAAACATGTTTAGTTCTGTAATAGACGCAGAGTCAAGAGTCTGACATCAGACAGAATTAAAGTGTTTATATTTTATACTAACATAGCCTGAATAGGGTTTGTTGTTTGTTTGTTTGTTTTTGATACCACAGATTTTTGTCAAACTAGCCTATACATTTTGTAAGGAAAGTTATACTCTATTCCCCTGTATTATGCTTTATAAACATTTGTGAGTTTTTTTCTTTTAACAAAACTGTTTTCCACACAGACATTGACAAACTCAACTTCTGATCATTCTCTAGTGATTATGTTGCATCAGTGACGATATTATTGGGTTTAAAATACAATAACTATATAACAAGAATGTACACGGGTAAGAGTTTCCTAGGTTTGGCTAATTCCCCAAATAAACGATTTTAGGCACTATTTTCAGAGAGGAAAGATGCAGGAGAAAACAGGGAGAAAAATTAGAAATTAGAGAAAGGTGGATTTCCTCACATTGTACATTTTGTCTCTGCCTTTTCCTTCTTTTTCTTTTGTTTTCTCATAAACAAATATAATCTTCCAAGAGACCTGTAGCAGGCATTCCTCTTTCTTTACTTCACCAGTGTGTAATCTGTTCACCATCGATAGAAATAGTGAATTACATGGTCCAATCCATCCAGGTGGATTCTCTGCAGTTGGCGAGGGGTAGACAAGCAAGCTGGGTGTATAGCTGCCCTGAGTATACAGTTAGTGTAACTTAACCAAGGCCAGATTACACTCAGAAAGAATGGAGAGAATTCCACTGGCTAGCCAAGTAAGAATTTGAATTAGTAAGCCCCAAACAATTTAGTTTTTCACTGAGCATCTTAAAATAAGAAAAAGCAACTTGGTAATACAAACTACCAGGTTTTAAACACAAAGACTTTATTTTAAACTATGCAATGTAGTTTACTGCAGCACTGATGTCAGCACTGCGTTAGTAATTTCAGGATGATAAAACTGTCGTCTGTAAGAACATGTCAAGCACACAGAAGAATAAATGACTTAAAAATTTGCTAAATAAAAAATATGGACAACTAAGTGTGTAAATTATCAATATCTAATTTATGGAAACTATACAGTTCAACCATCTACTTTACAATTTAAATTCTGTAGATGTAACAACACAACAAAATTCAGAAAATATAGGATGACTGACAAGTTAATATCAATATAAACTTGAAATTTTAATGATAAGATAGTTTCAAAATGATATAATCTTGAATTAAAGTTTTCATTAGTATTACAAAGATGACCCCAGAGAATCTATGGAATTTTATTTTATCATTTCAATCTTTTTTGTGTGTGTAAAGTCTGCTCAAATTCCATTAATTTACCAGCTTGGGCTAGTACTTCAGAATCTTTTGACAAATTCTACATAGGCATGAACCTATACATTGAAATGAATAGGAGGTCTCAGAGTGGATAAGGCAGGAGCAAGACCTATTCAATCCTGAGCATCATGAGAGTGAGGATTAAAGAAAATTGCTTGAGTCTATTGGAAAAGAAAGAAGACAGAGTGGGTAGGTGGCCAAACACTGATTAATTAGTAGTAATAAACTTGGCCAAGGGGGCAACAGGTCTGAGAATGAATCTTACCAACAAGGTCATAGTGACAGTTATCTCAGTGCTGTTTTTAAGCAAAGCCCAAATACTCCCTGAACAGTGACAGAGAGGAATATTCCATACTTGGCTACAGAATAGCAAGTCAGTAGATTACATGTTGGCTTTTGAGAAGTGAGATGTGTGGCTTGGAAATGAAGAAGTTTTTCTATGATTTGTCAATAACTAGCAAAGACAGGTTTTAATACTTGCGTGATAAATGCCATATGGAAATTTATCTCAGTGGTATATTGTGAAATGTAAAGACAGTATTTATGAGTGCTGTAGGGCATCATCTCAGTGTCTGCTATTGTGTTGAAGGACCCAGCACCTTCTGTTCCCTAAGTGCCGGTGTATTAATTTATGCTCAGCTTCAAATTTAAGCCCAACATAAAAAGGACAGATGGAGAAGCTTGCCTGTCCGTACACAAACACTGATATGTGTTGGCACTTCGAGTGACATTTGTTCCCTGTCAGCACTTCGTTGGTGACTCAAAGTTCCTTTGTGTTGATTTTGGCATGGAGAGAGCCAACAAAAGCTAAAACAATAGACTGAAGAGAGTAAAGCATTAACCTTGATTGTGCTACTCTATTTGTTTTTCTCTTAGAGTAGCCAAAGTTGCTGCAGAGACTGGAGGGCTGAGCACTTTGTTAAACTGTCTACACAATGCCCAAACAGTAGTTGAAAAGCTGAGAAAAATTTGTATTCAGCTGGTTTCTTCTGCCTCAGGACAAACCAATATTTAGTCAGACTTTACTCTTAGATTACTCCAAGTTAAGAATCAAATCCATTACACACAGCTATCACCCTAATATATAAATATCCCCAAACTTACTTAAAACAGAAATTATAAGTGATTTTGAATTGTACTGGTTTAATGCTATATATTGAACAAGTTATTCTGGAAAATGTATGAAATAATCTATGAAAAACTAAGTCTTTGTTGTCTTAAATGCTCCCAATTCAATTTTTATTTAGAATATCATTAATTAGTCCAATGCAAGTTTACAATACAGGGTTAGTTCATGAACATGATTAAATATTTAAGCACTTTTAATGGAAAATTATGAATAAAGTAAACAGAGTGTCTGACATTTGAAAAGCAAATGTGGTCGAGGATGTATTTTTTTGCCTTTGAAGAAAATTGTTCTTAATTCATATTTTCTTTAGCATAAAATTCATAAAAATTAAATTGATGTACTATTTACAATGAAGGGACATAATGGGCAAATACAGTATCTATACATTCCTTTTCATGCATTTGGAAGAGTTGTTTCTAATTAATCAAAAATTGAGTCTTAGTTACTTTAAGCGTTAAAACTTCCTACTGATTTCTGTGAGATTGGAACTTACCCAGATTGTCAGGTGTGTTAGTAATAATATGTTTTTAAAAACACATAATACAGCATCATAATGTTTTAATAGTTATGTAAATCAGGAAAATGAAAATATTTAAATATGTGAAAGCACTATTCCTAGCTCAGAGTTACTTACAAAAGACACTAAGTTCAAAGTTGTTGCTCTGTTTTTGTTTTTAGAAGTTATCATAATTAAATAAAAAGTCACAAAATCATTTCTGGCAGTGGTTTATGCACATTTTTCACATATTCATCACACATAGCAAGTTAAAGGATTTTTCTCAAATGTTAACATTCACCTTTTCATGAACCTTATGTTCAGAAAAAAAAAAAAAACAAAGAAAAAATTCAGGAAAAGACAGAAATACAATAGGTATTTAAAGTCCCCACGTGGATGGACCTTAATTGTATCAGGAATGTGGTCTTCAGTGAACATTATTCCCCAGGGGATGCTCATGCTGCCTAATGCACTACAAGAAGGATTTCAAAGAGCCAAATCTTCTTATCAACCTGGAGAAACTCTTGCTGGGAATTATTGCCTAACAGACATAGCCTTCTCCTTTGCCAGGAACTTGATTTTTCAGCACATTTTTTAAACAGTCTTCACAAATAGCTAGTTGGGTCCCATTTTGTAGGGTTGTGAATAGTAACTGTAGAATAACACAGTATTCTCAGTAACATTGTGCCTGGAATCTACCATTCATTAAATATTTCTGTCTTTAAGGTATGTCTTGTGGTATAAGAGTAAGTAGGGATAAAGAATAAACACTCACACAATATACTAGTGTGAATTTTTTAGGAACCATCTCCTCCATTAAACAAAAGGCTCTAAGATGCCCCAGTGCCACTGAGGAAAGAAAAAGAGCAGGTGTTTGGGAAAAGCTCTGGAGGTGTGCACTTTCTATATTTTAGTTTTGCAATAGCTAATACATAATGGAAAGATAAAGTTGTGCAGAGCTGTAAAACAATGCTCTTTGCTATGTGATGCACAGCTGTATACTAACAGGGATAATGTTTCTGACATCATGAAATAAGGAAGTGACACAATAAAAATAGCTAAAGCTTAACTCTTATTAGTTATAACATTTAGGTAATGCAATCTGGCAACATGTATATGAATTAATGATATATTACCAGGTAATTGTGGATATATTATATAATGCAGGACATTTTCCATATTTTTTTTCTTTCCATATGTTCTCCTTTGCTCTCATTCAACTCTTTCTTCTTTCTTATCTTTAGGAGAGAGAAATTATTGAGTGAAAAACAAAGTTTGCTGAAAGTTTTACTTTTTCAACTTGTGCTATTTTTTAATGCTTAAAATTAAGGAAAATATCATGTAAAATTTCTTAGAGATGACAGAGGAGCCCCCAAGGCCAAGCAGCTGAACATTTCAGGCTACTGTACCACCGCCCCCAGCACAGAGGAGCAGAACCCCACCCAGTCCCTGGGAGGTGAGCCTTTTGGATCGCCATACCACTACACAGAGAGCAGAGGAACAGAGACCTCTAGTACCAAGCAGCTGAAACTTTCAGGCTGCAATACCACAACCCCCAGCACAGAGGAGCAGAGGCTCACCCAGGGCAGAGGAGGTGAGACTGGTCTCCAGCAGCACCCCCCACCCGTGGAAATGAGAAGAAATGTAAACAAGCCTCAAAATGAGACTTCCAGATCACCTACAGCAACCCCAAAGGGAACTGAGATGGAATAATCTGACACTCAACCACCTGGACTCCCTGAACTGGCAACAAAGAAGGATTTGAAAAAAATGAAATCAGAAATAGTTTCTCAGGTAACAGCAAAGATTGTGCCCATAGTGCAAGACATGATTAATAAATCTAGAGAGGACACAGATAAAAACAAATAGAGGATCTGAAGAACATGGTGGAATCCCAACACAGGAAACAAATGGAATCCATAAAAAAGATGCAAACAGATTTCCAGGAGATTAAAAACTCCACTGAAAGTCTGTGCAGCAGAATGTACTAATGTGAGGATAGAATTTCAGATATAGAAGATAAGATTGCAATTAGTGACCAGGAAAAGAAAAATTGCTTTAAAATTGTAAGGGAACATAAGAAATCAATCCAGCAGCTTCTAGATGATGCAAAGAATAACTTAAGATAGATTGGAGTCAATGAAGAAAGAGGAGAAAGTGCAGATGACATTAAAAAACTCTTCACAGAAGTGATGGCAGAAAACTTCCCAACCAGGGGAAAATAACTTGACATATAGATAAGTGAGGAATATAGGACTCCAGCTAGCCTTGAGCAAAAAAGCCTTGCACATAGGCATATAATAGTTAGGATTCCAGAAATCCAACAGAAGAACAAAATTCTACAAGCAGTGAGAGAAAAGAAACAAATCACATACAAAGGAAAGCCCATCAGAATCACAGCAGACTTCTCAAGGCAAGCCCTCAAGGCAAGAAGAGCTTGGAGTGATGTATTTCAAGCCCTAAAGGAAAACAACCTCCATCCCAGATTGACATACCCTGCAAAACTATCTTTCAAAATTGATGGAGAGATAAGATACTTTCATGATAGCACCTTAGGAACTTCATGAATACCAAACCAACACTCCAAAAAAATTTAGACAACATCCTATGAAAAAACAATGAGGATCTCAAAGTCAGGAAAACCAGCAGAATGAATCAGTTGGGCATGACAAATTAAAAGCAAAGGGGGAGAATCCAACAAAAAGAAAAAGTCATGACAAGGCTTTTAAAACTTTTAACTTCATCTCCCTAATGAGTGTATAATTCAATCTTGTTATTGTACAGATTAGTATTTTTCTGATTCTAGAGTTGCACCCCTTTCCTTGTGCTGTACTGGCTGTTTATCATCTTCTTGTGGCTACTTTTTAATTGGGTTGTCTATTAATGAGCTGTAAGAGTTCTTTATATACTCTGGTCCTAGGTTATATGCATTGTAAATATGGTCTGTTTAAGGACTACTCTTCATTTTAACGATGTCATTTAAAGTTCCAAATTTTGATGGAATCCCATTTATCAATATTTTTCTATTATACATCATGTTTTTTTAATCCTAGTAAGTTCTGGCCTACCCTACATTCATAAACATTTTGCCTTATGATTTCTTAATAAAGTTTTATGGTTTTAGGCTTTCATATTTAGGTTCATAGATCCCTTCAAGTTATTTTCATGGATGGAAATAAAAGGTTGAGGTTATTTTTTTTATATACAGATAACAGGTGTTCTAGTGCTGTTTGCTGAAAATATTATCTGTTCCTCGGCTCTTGAATTGAGTTTATATTCTATAAAATGTTAATGTTAAATAATCTTTCAAAACTCAGTGAACCTTATATGTGTGCTTCTATTTCTAGATTCTTTGTTTTATTCCAATTATCTATATGTCTTTCCTTACACCAACACTGCCTTGATTACTGTAGCTTTAGAGGAAGTCTTAAAATTAGGTACTAAATGTCTTCCAACACTGTTCTTTTTTCTTTTACTTTTTCTTTTCTAGGTCCTGTGTACTAATACATAACTTTTAAATTTCAATATCCAATTCTTCATTTATACCAAGTATACACAGACCTGAATTTTTATATATACCTTGTGTTTTGTAATCCTGCTAAATCCAAATGCAAGTTCTAGGGGCTCCTAGAGATTTCTAAGCATTTTCTCTGTAGATGATCATTTCATCTACATATAAAGATTTTGCTTCTACCTTGCCAATCCTATTCTAATTGTGTCATTTTATTCCCAGACTATTTTGGTTTAGGCCTATGTTTCAAAGTTTGATGGATAGATGAAAAGTAGGCATATCTGCCTTTGCTCCCCACCTTAGGGAGAAAGTATTGTATCTTCTCCATTCATATAAGGTGTTTTTGCTGAAAGTATGGAGTACATGTCTTTAATCTGTTAAGAAGGTTCTGTTCTACTTCTAATTCCCTGAAAACTTTTACCACAAACAGCTGTAGAATTTAATTTTATACTTTTTCTCCAACTAGTGACAGGATCATATGGCTGTTTCCTTTCCTCTGTTGAAATGATGACTTTTGGGGGTGGATCTTCCAATGTTGAACCAACACTGCCATCACTAAAACAAAACCACTTTCTACATACTCCCACATCTGACTTCTAATAGTTTATTTTGTTAAACAAATTTATATCTATGTTCATCATTTTTTCTTCTATTATCTTTATCCAGTTTTAGGATTAGCACAACTTTGATTTCCTAAAATGAGGGGAGAAGTGTTCCTATTTATTTCTGCTTTAATTGTTTGATATAATTTACCAGTTAAAATGTATACGAGCCTGGTGTTGTTATATAGGTAGATTTTCAAGCTAGGAATATACTTTCTTTAATAGGTCCTATCAAATTTTATATTTCCTCCAGAGCTAGTTTCATTAATTAGTCTTCCAGGGTACTTCTTAGAAATTGTCAAATTTATTTCAAAACAGATTTTTATGCTATGCCTTCTGTATCATTTTAAATTCTGTAAAATCTGTGGTAATGTCTCCTAGACCTTGATATTATAATTTTAAAAATGTATAATTGATATAGTACTTTCCTTAAATTCATTTATTGGTACATTTTAGATATACAATGCATTTACATTTGTCATTGTGTGTTTGTACCTGTACATGATGTATCTTGGTTCTTATTTTTTCTCCAATCCCTGTCCTCCCTTCATGGCCTCCACCCTTCCCTGTTTACAAAGAACTTGTTTCCATATTTTGCTTTTTTGTAATTTTTCCTTTCCCGTCTTTCCTTTCCTCTTCCCCTCACACTTCCCCTATCCCTTTGGGCCTTTTCTTCCTAAGTCATATTATTAATTATTTATTTTAATCATTTTATTTTATTTTATTTTTGCTTAAATTCTTTTATTGGTATATTTTAGGTATACAATATGTTTACATTTATCTTTGGGTGCATGTATCTGCACATGATGTATCTTGGTTCTTATTTTTTCCCCATTACCTGTGTGCCCTTCACCTCTCCACCCTTCCCTATTTACATACCTCATTTCCATTTTTTTTCTTTTCTCATTATTTTTCCTTTCCATTCTTCCCTTTCCCCATCTCCTCCTACCACCCCTAACCTTTGGACCTTTTCCTCTTTCAAAGTTTCAATTATTAGTTATTAATCCTTTTAATGCTTATTTACACTCTCAGTTCCTCACACTAGAGAAATGATTAGGTATTTATACATGTGCATCTTATTTATTTCACTTAAGTATGGTCTCAGTATGCACCCATTTAGCTATGAATGACTCTGGTTTCTTGTTCTTTATGGCTGAGTAGTACTCCATTATATATAAAAAACAAAACAAAACACATCTTCTTTATCAAGTTTCCAGTTGATGGGCACTTGGGCTGTTTCTAAGCTTTAGCTATTACAAACTGTGCCGCTATAAACATGGATACACATATATCTCTGTGGTATGATCCTTTTAAATTTTGGGGAAAATACCCAGCAGGGGAATAGCTGGGTCAAATGGGACCTCCAGCCCTAGTTCTTTGCGGTATCTCCACACTGATTTCCATAGTGGTTGAACCAGTCTGCACTCCCACCAACAATGGAGAAGAATTCCTTTCTCTCCACCCCCACCCCCCGCCAGCATTTGTTATTGGTTGATTTCTTGATAGCAGCCACTGTTTCTGGGTTGAGGTGGAATTTCAGTGTTGTTTTCATCTGCATCTCTTCAATGACCAGTGATGTTGAACATTTTTTCATATGTTTATTTGCTTCTTTTACTTCTTTGTCTGAGAAATGTCTGTTCATTTCAGATGCCCATTTTTGAATTGGGTCTTTGAATTTGGAGGGGTCTGATATTTTTCAGTTCTTTATAGATTCAAGGTAGTAGCCATTTGTCTGAGTTACAGCTGCTAAAAATTTTTTCCCACAATGTAGGTTGTCTGTTATCTCTGTTGGTGGTTTCTCTTGCAGTGATGAAGCTTTTTAATAAGATTAAATCCCAGTTGTTGATTTTTTCTGCTATTTCCCATGCTACTGAGGTTTTGTTCATAAAGTCTTTTCCCATGCCAATATCTTCAAGAGTTCTGCCCAGCTTATCTTCCAGCAAGTTTAGTGTTTCTGTCTTAATATTTAGATCTTTCATACACTTTGATCTTAGTTTAGTGCATGGTGATAAATATGGGTCTAGTTTTAATCTCTGACAGGTTGAAATCCAGTTTTTCCAACACTATTTATTAAATAGGCTATCTTTACTCCAATGATGGTGGTTGGCTCCTTTGTCAAAGATGAGGAGGCTGAGTATGTCTGAAGTTGTTTCTGCATCTTCTAATCTATTCCACTGATCCTCGGGTCTGTTTCTTTGTGAGTACGGTGCTGTTTTTACCACTGTAGCTTTATAGTATAGCTTCAAGTTGGGTATTGTGATACCCCCAGCCATGTCTCTGTTGCCCGGAATTGCTTTAGATTGATTCCTAGATATTTCATTTTTTGGATGCTATTGTAAAATGAATTGTTTCCCTCATTTTTCCCTCAGTGAGTCTGCTATTTGGGTATAAGAAAGCTATTGCTTTTTGAGTGTTGACCTTATATCCAGCTACTCTACTGAATCTGTCAATTAAGTCTAGAAGTCTGTTGGTAGAGTTTTTTGGGTCTTCTTTGTAAAGTATCATATCATCAGCAAATAATGACAGTTTAATTTCTTCCTTTCTTATCTTTATTCCTTTTATTTCTTTCTCTTTTCTAATTGCTGTGGCTAATGTTTCCAGAACTGTATTGAACAGGAGTGGTGATTGTGGGCATCCCTGTCTTGTTCCTGATTTTAGTGTGAAAGTTTTCAGTTTTTGGCCATTTAGTATGATGTTGGCTGTTGGTTTTTCACAGATAGCCTTGATCAAGTTGAGACAAAGACTTCTATTCCAATTTTTTGCTGCATTTTTTATTATGAATGAGTGTTGGATTTTGTCGAATGCCTTTTATGCATTTATTGAGATGATCATATATTTTTGTCCTTGACTCTTTTAATATAGTGTATTACATTTATTGATTTACAAATGTTGAACCATCTTTGCATCCCTGGGATAAATCCAACTTGGTCAGGGTGTATGATCTTCCTGATGACCCTCTGTATTCTGTTTGCCTGTTTCTTGTTGAGGATTTATGCATCTATGTTCATTAGGGAGATTAGCCTGTAGTTCTTTTTTGGGGTTGGGTCTTTCCCTGGTTTTGTGATCAAAGTAACACTTGCTTCCAGTAATGAGTTTGGAAGTATTGCTTCCCTTTCAATTTCCTTGATGAGTTTAAAGAGTAATGGCATTAGTTCTTGTTTAAATGTCTTGTAGAATTCAGCAGTGAAGCCATCAGGACCTGGGCTTTTCTTTGTTGGTAAATGTTTTATTATATTTTCAATTTTACTCATTGTAATTGGGGTGTTTAGAATTTTATATCTTCTTCATTTAACTTTGGCAATTCCTGTGTATCTAGGCATCTGTCAGTTTCTTCTGTGTTTTCCATTTTATTAGAGTACAGGTTCTTGAAGTAGGTATTGATCCTCTGGATTTCTGATGGTTCTGTTGTGACTTCACCTTTTTCATTCTTAATTGCATGGATTTGAGCCTTTTCTTCCCTTTTTTGATAGGGTTGGCTAAAGATTTATCAATTTTATTTACCCTTTCAAAAAACCAACTCTTTGATTCATTAATTTTTTTATTATTCTCTTAGTCTCCATTGCATTGATTTCTGCTCTGATCTTTATAATTTCCTCTCTTTTGTGAGCTTTGAGTTTGTTATTCTCTTCTTTTTCTAGGAGTTTGAGGTTCTGCATTAGGTTATTTATCTGAGTTCTCTCTGCTATCCTAATATGGGCATTCACTGTTATGGTTTTCCCACGTAGAAATGCTTTCATTGTGTCCCATAGATTCCTGAATATTGTACTGGCATTATCATTTACTTGTAGAAACTGTCTAATTTCTTCTTTAATTTCCTCTGTGACCTATTGGTTGTTCAGGAGGGTGTTATTCAATTTCCAGTTGTTTGTGGGAGTTTTGCAGTTTCTCATGTTATTGATCTCCAATTTTATTGCACTATGGTCTGATAATATGCAGCGGGTAATTTCAATTGTTTTACATTGTCTTAGACATGTCCTGTGAGTTAGCATGTGGTCTATTTTGGAGAATGACCTGTGTGCAGCTCAAAAGAATGTGTATTCTGATTTTGTGGAGTGGAACACTCTGTAAACATCTATTAAGTCCATTTGTTCAATAGCTTGGTTCAGTTCTAGAATTGCATTG
>NW_004624734.1:17717562-17733702 GCF_000247695.1 Heterocephalus glaber
TGTTTTATGGATTCCATTTGTTTCCTATGTTGGGATTCCATCATGTTCCTCAGCTCCTTTATTTTTATTTTTATTTTTATTTTATTGTTTTGGTACTGGGGCTTGAACTCGTGACCTTGTGCTTGGGAGGCAGGCAGCAGAACCACTGAGCTAAATCCCTAGCCCAGTTCATCTTTTTTTTATCTGTGTCTGCTCTAGATTTATTAATGCATTCACTATAGGTACAATCTCTGCTGCTATCTGAGAAATTATTTCTGATTTCATTTTTTCCAAATCCTCTTTTGTTGCCAGTTCAGGGAGTCCAGGTGGTTGAATACCAGATTATTCCATCTTGTTGTCCTTTGAGGTTCCTTTAGGTGATCTGGAAGTCTAGTTTTGCGACTTATTTATTTGTCTTCTCATTTCCACAGATGCAGCCTGCTCTGCCTTTGTTGAGGTTACTTTTTGCTCATCCAGTGGTCTTGAATTCTCAATAAGCCATGAGCAGCCTTTACTCTGCTGCTCACCAGTACACCAATTCCTGGTTTCAGAGTGGTGGACTTCTGGATCCCTGAGCTGACCTGTTGTCTGGGTGGGTTTCTGGCTGGGGCCTGTGCATACTTGGGATGGTATCTAGGTGTGCCTCATTCTGGGCCCCTATGTAGCCATTGACTGGGAGGGTCTTTGGCTGGGGGCTGTGCACCCCAGTTCCTGTTTTCTGCACAGGCTTTGGCTAGAGTCTGAACACACTTATCAATGGTATTGGACTGAGCCTCTGGCTGTTGCTTATGTGCCTGTGTAGCTCTTTTCCAGGTGGCTCCTTGCCTGTCGCCAATGGTTTGATGGGCCTCTTGCTGAAGCTTGTGCACCTGTGCAGTTCTTTTTGGGAAGGCTTTTGGTTTGGCCAGGTGTGCAGGAGGCCTCTGGGGTCTAGGCAGAGCCCTGGCTGGTATCCGACTGCAGTTGTGCAGGTCTGGGCCTCACAGCTTGTCCCCCAGATCTGTGCACATTTACAGATGGAATGGAGAGCCTCTGACTCAAGTTTATCTTTTGTATTTGTTCATGGTACACTTTTCCTTTAATTTATTAACTGTGCTTCATGTATTCATTTGACTTTGTATTTTGAGCTATGCTTATAAAATATTTCCCATGAAATTTTACAAATATTTGTATATACTTTCTTCTAGTACTTTGCCAAACCATCATATTCTATAGTTATTGTATTATTGCTAAAGAGTATATAAAGCAGACATCTTCACATCCCTCTTTCAGCTTCACTGGCTCAAATAAATTTGAGAAAAGTGAAAGAGGAGTAAGTGTTTATGTGAGACTATTTCGGTTGTAGTTTGCAAAATGACAACAGAAAGTGAAACTATATGACCAAAATCCTCTAAATTCGAAAGGTGGATATGCAGTTGTTTGCATTAAAAATTATGTTTCCTGGGCTGGGGATTTAGCTTAGTGGTTTCACCGCCTGCTGTGCAAGCACAAGGACATGAGTTCGATCTCAGGTACCAAAAAAAAAAAAAAAAAAAATTATGTTTCCTCTACTTTTACCACAAGAAAAGCAAAGATTTACATATCTTACTAGCACAGGGTTTTTCCTACTTTGGTGAATTTGAAATGTAGCTGAAGATGAAAACACAAATACAACTGCTACTATAGATAAAGAAATGGGCTGGGGATTTAGCTCAGTGGTTCTACTGTCTGCCTTACAAGCACAAGGTTCTGAGTTTGATCCCCAACACACACACACACACACACACACACACACACACACAAATGCAAAGAATAACTTCCTCTAGATTTACTCAGAATATGTGTGTGTATTTATGTCAGTCTATCTATATCTCTGTTTATTTCTGTCAAATATATTACCTTTCCATGTTAGATGTTAAAACCTCAATAAATAACATTTTTTTTTCTGAATCCTACCATAACACTATACCTCTGAACAAATGATAGAGACATTTTATATATTTTTATTGTTCCTTTTTTCTTTCTTTTTCCACAACATTTGAGAGACCAGAAACTATCTATTTTCAAAAGCTTCACTAAATATCTCCTCCCCAAAAGGCCTTTTAGTGTAAGATACCAGATATTTTTTCTTCTACAAAGAAAAATTATAAGTAGTTGTGCTTCTACCTATAAATTCCATCAATAAACACAGTAATATAAACTTCTTTACATCTTAATAATTGACAGGCTAAATTAACAATCTGCTAATGTTTTGATTTACAAATTGGAGGCCCCTTTGGTTTGCCTGGTTTTAGAAAAGTTTGAGCTGTCTAGTGTTCCCTGAAAGTAAGTAAATGACTGTTTATTCATTCTCCTGATTAGAAGGCTGCCCTCCAGCCAGATAAAAAAGGTTCCATACTAAATATGAGATGCCCGTGTTTTGTTTTGCTTTCTAGATTTAGTACTAAACATTAAAAGGAATTGAAGATTGATTTTTCTTTAGGGAGCAGTGCCAGATAAAACAAGGAGTGAGCAGGCTGACTAGTTTGTAGACGTGAGCTCCTTTGTACTACGGACAGGATTAAAGTTTAAATCTAAGAGTAATTGGGTTATTCCAGGTGTGCATGATGGTGCACAAGTGCACACACACACATACACTCATTTATCTCAGCCTCAGGGGACAACTTAATTCATTGTCTCTCTTATTTCTTGGTAGATGCTGTTATGAAAGATGATAAGTAAATTAAGCTTACCCATTTCTTTAGTCATTGAATCAAAAAGGTTATGTTGAATTTCTTTTCCTTGAGATCATCAGTTCTTCAGCAATATTGTAGCTACTAACACACACACTCACAAACACAGACAGACACATATACACACACAATAAAATGAAAGAGATGTCCATACACGCGTGTGGAATATATTATTTATGATCATGCATACACTTTTTTTTCTTTGCGCCCCCTTTCTTCCCATCTTTTGGAAGGCTTTAGGGGTTCTGTTACTGTATAACCTTGTCATTTGGAATCATGTCACAAATCAGTTTCTTCCAGTTTGACTCCTCTCTCCGCAGCCTTAGGGATGCTCTTGTGTGGGCTTGAAGTGTGGCTGCTCTGCTTTCAGAGCTGCTGACAAATGGTCCAATGATGGAAGTAATGGATGCGGCGGTGTCTAGCCTCCCTCTGAGTAATGTACATGTCGAACCTAAAGTGTCTCTGCTGCAGAATCCAGGGCCCCAAAGCACCGAGCTGCAATCACTAAAGGAGCTGCTTGTTTAAGGGCTCCTCAAATTAATAGATCAATGAATAAAATTATCTCACTTGCTAAGAGTATATGCTGCACTTTGAACCAGAAAAAGATGAAAGGGATGGGATAGGACAGGTAGGAGAAAAGGGGAGGAGAGATTATGTAGTGAAGAACTGATATTAGGTTTGCATTCTCTTCTATCTTTAACCAGTAGAGCACTAGCTGCATGATTTCTTAGGAGTTATGCTAAGGAAAACTGATACTGTACAGTTTCTTATATAGTCAACATGAAAACAAGCAGTGAGACAATTCAGTCTTATCAGGTACATTTGCTGTTGTTTTTTTTTTAATTCAGAGAATCTTGTAAAAAAAAAGTTTGGTTTGTTTTCAGAGCAGGGAAATTATGTTTATATTTATTGCCTCCTTTGCAGGAATCCATCTCGACATCCCCAAAACTTCAAGTTTTCAACAAGATTTCACTTGACTCAGATGAAAATGGTCTGATAGTTATCTTGAGCTCCCTGAAAATGCATTGCCACCAGCAGCAATGGTAAGACAACTACACAGAGATGAAAATGTTGAACTTAGAGATTCAGTCATTCATTTGTTCATATGATAGAATAGAGCAGAAATAAAGTTTTGGGGAATATTGGAGCCCAAAGGGATTGGTTTCTTTTGATTTTTATTTTCAGTTTTTAAAATGAGTAGAGTCTACCTTGTTTTAGAATATCTTCTTGATACACACATCTCAAGTCATTCAATTGATTTTATGAAGCTTCATGTTTCATGAATTATTATTACAGGCATTTATAACTCCTTTCCTAAAGGCAAGTATTTGTTTCCTTTTTCCTCATTCCAGAAATGTTCATGGAATGCCTCCGCTTTTCCCAATACTAAGAATAGGCCTAAACTTACAGTGAGGACAAAAGGTATACAATGTTACTCAACAAAAGGGAACTTGCAACTGATGTGATATTACTTGGGTGTATCTCTGACTACTTAGGATAACTAAGCACCAAAATAATACAGCACTCTAAGAACAACATTTAGACTAGATTGTCCTATGTTTTTCATGTATGTCAAACCATTTTATGTCTTTTTTTTTGCTGTTTTTCTTCTCTCTTTCCTTTTTTTTCTTTCATTCTTTCTTTTTTTTTTTTTTTTGACTCCTGGAAATAAACATTTCTGATCAGCTAAAATGTTCCTATTTTGATTATTCTCTTCAAATAGAAACTGCTGTATTTTTGCATAATCAGTTAAACTTAGTTCTCATTAATAAATTATAGAAAAAGTATTATTAGCACATCATTGCTGAATGTATATGACACTGTTATAATGGAAATGACTTACTTTTCTAACTTTCCTTCACTGTTTGAACCTTCTGCTCCTGCCTAATGCAGTGGCTGGTAGACCTAAGGAGGAACAGACTTTTATAATTATTTTATAACAACTTCAAAACTATTTCTTTAGAGCTAAATATTACAAGTCACAGGAAATCATCCTTCTTTTCAAATATTAACCACAATGATTTCTAGAAAAACTCACTTAGATTTCCATGTCAAATTCTTATCATTTTTAAAGAATTAAAAACCAAAAAGAATACATATCTATTTGATGATTTCATTATTTTACTTTCTTTCTTTGGTGGAATGTGGTATTTCTTTTAGCATGCATTGATATATTGGAAAGATTTAGAGAAAGGAGATTTAAATCTTTTTTTCTGTCAGACTGTGTCCCAATCAGGAAAATTGTCACTGGGATGAATCTGTTTCATGAAAGCGTGAGCTAAAATTCTCTTGGGAAAATGTTACATATGCAGCTCTTTATTCATAGAACATGATTCACACTCATTATTGGAAATAATCTGAGGTCAGTAGAGATCTTGTGATGATTCTAAATTAACTGACTATAAAAAACATTTAAAAGGATATATTTTTCAGCAACTTGAAGTGATAAATTATTTCCTATCTTTCACTTCAGAATTTTTCCTTCCCATGAAACAAAAACTTCTGAAACTTTGGATTAATTTGATTTGTTTTGTTTGTCTTTTCAGCTTTCTTACCACATGAATGTAAGAAACTTTTCCCACACCTAGAGATCTGAGACATGAAATTATTGTGCAGGAGAGACAAACAGTAAGTTAAAAGATGAAGGTACTCTGGAGGATTTTGAGTATTGAAGAAATACTCTCTGCAGAGCCCCCACCACTATTACTAGCTAATAGAGGAAAAGAAGTCACCTAAAATGAGAATATGCTATCTCTGAACCTTTAAAGAAAATAAACCATTGGGAAATCAAACATTCAGAAAAATAGAGTGAAAGTAGAAGAGGAGGAATGGAGGGATCTTCTTAGAATAGCAAGGTGTCCCAACTGAGATTTAACCATGACAAAGGATAGAGATGTAGGGGCCCTGTCTGTGTCAGTCTTGGGGCGATTATCTATAAAAAAGCGTTTTCAATTTCCAGCTAATGAAAAGAGATGTTTGATATACTGGTTCCTAGAAAGACACATCAGAATTTTGTCCCAGTTTCAAAAAGAGACAATCCCTAATATAGCTCTGCTGATGCTTGTCAGAACTGCTTTCTAATGATAGCAGAATCAGGAGGGTTCTTGTCAAGGAAATGAGAGGACTTGAAGAGAGTTCCACATTATCACTGTATGAAAGCTGCAGAGATCTCTCGCAGCAGCGCTGAAGCAAGGGTCCTGGTCAGCTGACGTTATACACAGTAAGCAGCTAAACCAATGTGTTAATGGGTGTATTGATTTTCTGTGAACCATTTGCCCTCATGGGTTTAAAGTCCCAGAAATACACACATATAAAGAAAAACATGAAGACTGCATTGCTAAGTTATAAAGTCAGTGGTGTAGATATAATTATTGGTTTAATGAAGTCAACAATTGACATTTTGACACCAGATTGCCTAAGTGGATTCCAAATAAACTTGTCATTCTGTACTCCCTCTAGCTCTTAGCCATCTCTAAATGAATGTGAAGTTTTGCTTTCATATGTGAGACAAGACTCATGATGTAAATCGTTGCCTCTACTATTCTTATAATAAGAAAATTACAACATTCATAGTGCAGGTAATATTTATACATTAATTTAATATACTGTATATTGTGTCAACCACATTTAGGATCTGAGGATAATTACTATTAATGTTTTTTGTTGGTAGTTTCTAAAGAAACATAAACCCTTTATGTGTTGTTTGTTATTTATTGTTACATGTTGTTGGTTTCCAAAGGAACATAATCCTTCAGTTATTAAGATCATGAAAGCTGAATAAATAGTCTCAGTTCCAAATGATGAAAATATTTTTGAAACAAACATGAACCTGTAATTCTCCTATCATACTAAGTTACAAAACTTGTTCTACATGATAACTTCATTCTTACTAATGCCCCTAAGGATTTGAAACTTTACTACTATTGGTTAAACAACCAAGAAGGTGAAATCATGGATGGGGATTCTATGCTATCCTTCATCTGGAAAAAGAAAACAGAAACAGAATGTTTCAATCCCTTTGCATAGATGGTCTGTAGTTGTCTATAACACACCTCCTAGTTTGTAGCTTTGGTTATCCAAAGGTAAACCACATTTGGAAAGCTGGTGATCCATTGACTTTTGTACATTGGTATATAAGTCCCCAAAGAACCATTATGTTTAACTGTTATTGCAAATTGTATTTTACTGTTGCCCAAGGTTGTGTTAAAGAAGGCGTTTTACTCCTTGACTTGGAATGTTCACTGAAATATGTTCTTTTACTGATTCACAAAAGCCTCACAAGCTGAGAGTTTTACTATCCATGTCACTAATGAACTATATTCCTTATCAGACTTCTTTATATGTTCAAGTTCTGGACCTGAGATCTGGCTGAAACTGAAGTAGGAGTAATGTCTATTAAGTATGTTTTTGTAACCTTGAGTTGTATGTTATCATATGGATACTTTCTCCTTTTTATTTGACAAGCTTCTATATATTGTCCAACAACAAACTCAGTTTAGGTGAAGCTAAAAAATAGAGAATTAACTGTTTCCCTTAGATACACGGATCAAAGTTACCAAAATGTGGGATTGAGCTAAATATTATACACCTTACACCAAGTTTATCTCATAAGAAAGTAATAATCATAACAAGTATTATTTAATACGTTTCCATCATATTCATTAAGTTTTTATAATTTTCATAGGATTTGGTAATATAAGAATTGGTCAATGAAATATTTTTATGATATTTAGTAGTGTTAAAATCTTTTTTTAGCGCCAGGGATTTAGCTCAGTGGCTCCGTTGCTTGCCTTGCAAGTGCAAGGACCCGAGTTCGATCCCTTGTACCAAAAGAAAAAAAAATTAAGTCAATAGAAAAAGGACAAGCAAAAACAATTATCCTATTAATTACAAAATTAATAAATAGAGGAGCTCAAGATCAAAATTGGCTTCCTGAATCCTCATCAGAATTTTTGCATTCATAAGCTATAGATTCAGAAACCTTAGCAAACTTGTAAGAAAAGTTGGGATGAATTTGCTGAAATTTCAAGGCAGACTTTGTAATTCTTCCAGCTGTATTCTATTAAAGACGCCAAGTTTTAATCAACTTCTGTGAAAAGAGGAGAAATCCTTTCAGTCATGCTTAGTTCATACTATCAATGAATTTCAAGATATTAAGTAACCTTAAAAGCAATCCTTTGAATAACATTAAAATCACTGTACCTTAAAGTAGACGAGATATAAAAGTCTACTTTACAGTTACACATTGTAGTAATTGAGTATACAACCTGTGGCATGTACCAATCTGTCCTCTCACTTCCCACAATTCCTAGATAGCAAAAATACTAGCATTATTCAGGTGCATAAATTTGTGCAAAATGATACAATAAATTGAATTTAATTGTGAGAAGAAAACATTGAGCTAGAGTGCCAAAGCAGAATGTTTCTTATTCTTGCATATGAGCATTAGGATAAGTAGATATTCACATTTCAAATTTGAAAACTCAGAAGATATTTATTCTTGACAACCTACAGAGTATATTTTAAAATCTTATGAACTGTATCCATGGTCTCTTTCATGTACCCCTCTAGTTTCAAAACTTGTCCATATCTTATCACTGTTCTGTCTGTGCTCTGCACAATCCAAGTTCCATTCATTCAATCTAACCTGAAAATTCTCAGATAAGTATTTTCATTTTAATTTTAGTGATTGACCTTCTAATTACTGCTTCCTAACAGATGACCTGCTCCCTCATTTGTTTTCAAAATATGGCACATGTACCAAATGATCCATGTACAACGTGATTGCAGCAAATCTAGGACTCCTGAGTGTATCCATGTGGGGCTTGAGGATGGAATGTATTTTTTTGTTTTACTTAATTAAAATAAATGTAAATTAACAGGAATAGAGAACATATTAAATTTTGAATTTTCATGAAATTTTCAATAGATTATCTTCATAATTTTAAATAAATAATTTTAAATATTGTACTTGACTGAGTACAATAAAAAGGTATGGCTGAAGTGCAGCCCCCAAAGGTCATGTGTTGGATACATGGTTCCTAATATGATAATGCTGATGGGTAGAGTGAGCTTGGAAAGATGGACCTCAATGGGAGGTCATTAGGCAATGCTGGGGTAATGCTCTCCTAAGAGGTTAAGGTATTTTCCTGAGAGGGACACTGACTTTTTGAGAAAGTGTTATAAAAGATGCCTCCTTGCTGTTGGACTTTATGACTATTAAGGTGACCTCCCCTTCTTGTAGACATTTCCCATCATGATTTCTTCTGCTCTAATGGGACAGTCTTGCCAGAAGCAGGGGCATGCTGTTTGCACTTCCACTCCAAAATTGTGACCTACATAAAAATTTGTTTTTGCACATTTAGTCAGCTCCAAGTATTTCATTGTAACAATGGAAAATGGACTATAAAATTTCACCACTGATAATTGATTTTTAAATTGTAATCTGAAAATTTGATCAATACATTCAATGATGATTCTTGTAGTTGTTTCACATAACTTTTTCAAAAAGAAATTTTATTCACATGTAAGAGTGATAGAAAATAATAAATGATAATTCATTATTTTTTTTCAATTTAATAAAATTTGTTGGTTAGCATAAACTGTATTACAGAGCATCACTCTAAATTTTCTTACAAATGTGAAATCACTTTTTAAACCCATCAGCTAATATTTTATGCTACTGACAAATGAAATATTGAAATTTCTTACATTAATTCAAATAATTTGAAATTCAAATATTTTCATATCATGGATTTAAAAACTGACAAAATGTTTTCTTCCACACTAAATAATTATTCTATATTACTTCTATTAAAAAACTAAATCAAAAATTCAAAGAACATTTGTAACTATACTCTTTCAAAATTAATTTTTTGCTTAAAATACATCAACTACAAAACATAAGGCAATGAATTTCATGTGCAATTTGTATTTGCTTAAAATACACTTTCATCAGAGGGTTCAAATATTTTACTTACGTTTGCTGTTTGGAGAAAAAATTATTCTTCAAGAGTTTGCAAAATGATAATTAATTTCTCTACTTAAAAAAATTCTCCTTTTGCTTATAAACTTTTGACAAAATGTTTTACACATAAAAGCACTACATATAAATGTTTTTTTAAAAAAGCTAATGACCTGAAATTTCTTACAATCACTATATATACTTGCATTTAATATAGAAGTGAATCTACGCATAAACATATAGAGTAAAAGGTTTGCATTATTTAAACCCTAAACTTTTCAGAATAAATATGAATTGGTGGAAACTATATATTTAATATTTCCAGTCAAGACAAGTTCATGAGCAAATGGGTATTATTTATAATGAGAACTTGGCAAGAGTTATGAACAAGAAATGCTTTGGCTCTACTTAGTATTAGTTTACCAAAACAACTCATTTATTAATATTGGTAACATAATTAACATTAATTTTCTTTATCCCTCATAGCAATCTTTGGTGTAGGGTTTACAACTGCTTCCATTTTTAAAATTAAATGGCTCAGATTAAGATGAGTAGTTCACAAAGCAAACAGCAGAGCAAATATCTCTAGAAAATCTTGAGATGTGACTTCATTGATATAGGATTTGGGGACACAATTTGACTCTGTGTATCCTTGCCTGTGTACCTATAACATATATAGTCAAATGAGTTTTTCATACTGTCTAATTTGTTTAATTATTTTTACTTGAATATTTGCCATTAGCAATTTTATGTGATAGTTCTACACAGAAAAAAAAATGACCTTCTTAGCAATTTTTCATCACTGCTTCTAAGTAGGACAATAATTTTCTCATCTTCTGAATAAGTACAAATGATAGAAATTAATGTCATCGTTCACATCAGTTCCACATTATTCAAAAACAGTATCTTTTCTATGTCTTTGTTTCATTGGTTCCAAATCCTAACCCTGGATGCAAGGGAGCAAAATAAACCACTCTGTAACACTTTGAATATAACACTCTGAATTACTTTGGATTTCCTACTTACTAGTGTAATCTTGTGACTACCCTCCTCAGTATGCCCTCATACTGCTGGGACTAACTTCATGAGGGTAATTTCTTATTTTCCACTGATAGACTCTTAAAAGCAGGAAAATCACTTTTCTGCCTCATATAAATATATTTTTTGCTGGGCAGCAGTGCAGTTAATTCACCAATATTGTTTATTTTAAAAAGATTTCCAAAAATACCAAAGAAACCTTTTAGGTTCAGATAGAGAATTACAGGAAGATATGAATGCAAATATACGATGATCTTTGTTATAATACCTAATAATAAACTTCTTAAAATTATTCCCTCTCATTCATTCGTTACCTTCACAGCTTCAAACAGCTGTTTCTTGGCACTAAAATAAGGATTTTTAATAATATTTAACATACCTCTTTTATGACGTTATTGATTTTTCAATTTGTCTGTGGGAAATGTCCTTGCTGCCTCACACCATCCCAACCTGGCACATTTTTTTTTTTTTTTTCAATTTTAGCCACAGCACCAGAGAAATTCCTTGTGGAGCTCAACCAAGCCCCACCCAGGCAGCCACAACTCCATCACTCCACATCATCTTTCTGCTTTTGTTCTCAAAATCTAGTTTGAAACAAAGAAAACCACTGAGTTTCAAGCTTAAGGACATTAAAAAAGCATAGGAAAATCAAGTCTCCTAGGTCACACACACCCCATGGCTGAGGGTCAAACAGAGGCGGCCCAGCCTCCCCACTCCCCCAGACAGGAAACGGAAACACATCCTTCTGGTCAAATGACAACAGAAGGCAAAGAAGCCTTCCTGGTTTGTCTTTTTCCCCATCAGCCTCTCTATGGTACTTCATGTCTGCTCTCTGGAATCAACTCTCCAATAAGCTAGATGTTTTCAAATCCTCCCTTCAATCATGTCCCTTTGAAGGGTATCAAAGGAAGAAATCATACAGTGGATTATATTGAAAATCTTTCAAGTAAATTAACAAAAGTTTTAAAGCATCACGTAAAGAAAATTTAAGATAGTTATAGTGTTTCCCCCTTACACTTTTGAAAAATTATATAATTAAATATGATTTATACACAGACATGACAAATGTATTTCCTGAATAGATGTCTGAATTTTGAAATAAGCAATTTCTCATTTTTGAAATATTTGGTTGCATTTTCAATGATTAATTTGTCATCTGCATTTGATTTTTAATGTCAAATGTCAAAGCAGTTCATAAATATGCATAAGAGGAAGACATAAGAGAAAGAGAGAGAGAGACAGAGAGACAGAGAGAGAAGAGGAAGAAGAAAAATAAGAGGAAGCAAAGGAAGAGAGAGAGAGGAAGGATGGAAGGAGGTTTCAGACAGGATGACTTTTCTTCCCTATCTTTTGAGCAGTCAAGCAGAGTCTTCTTGCCTTGTTCTTTTCCAACCTGATCCCATTCTTTATTATGATATTATATTTTAAGCCTTTATTTTTAATCAAACCAAGATTTCTTCTTTATCTGTACATCTATCCAACCTCCTTCTCTATTTTCTAATGAACTTACTTTCCGACGATAAAAAAAAAAATTTCCTCTTGTTTCCAACACCTATTTCAAATCTATGTCTTTCAAATCCAAATTTAAAATCTGATTATTAGAACAACTCCTTTCTTTATGTTAGAAACTCTTTGTATAAGGTACCACCATGGCATTTAAAATTTAGTTATTTAAAATTAAGCATTTACTGTATTTCCAAATATGGTGCTACACGTGTTGCATAAATACTTGTTCCTTACAAAATAGTAAAAGGTACAATTGCTTTTATCATTTATAATGTATCCTCTTCTAGACTAATGCTACTAGTAAATGACAGATATGGATTTGTGTCTACATTCTCTTTCATGTGTGTGTGTGTGTGTGTGTCTACATTTTCAATCTCTAATACTCAGCTAAAAATATTTTTGTAGGCAGTGGGCACATTAAAAATGCTATCTCTGAAATTTATATTTGTCTAATTTATTACATAGAAAATATTACATATATATGTGAAATTTGAGGAATGCAATTAAAATAAAAGGTATAAAACTAACCCTGGAATTAAAAATATTTAATAAAATTTCGAATTCTGTAGTGTGTATTCTTTTCCTCCATAGTCCCTTTACTGAACATTAATTTCAACATAATGTTTATTTCTGCTTCCACTGTACTTTATAAAAAAGGAATAAGATTATAGTTTATTTTCTACAATATTCTTTTTCTATTGAATATTCTAATTTTATCTTTATTCATATCATCATACATCATCTGTTATTTTTATTGCTTTAAAAAAATTCAACCCAGATTTTAAGCTTTATACATGTCTTTATACACAGTCTACTTTATTATTTTTACTGATTTTAAAATATGCCATTCAATGAACATAATTTAAATAGCTATATTTCGTGAGGCCCATTTGAGTTTTGCAGTCCCCTATTCCAACTATAATATTGCCACAAGGAAACAACTTTCTATATGTGCTAGTATATATGGTTATTTTTTCTCTATGAGAGAATACAATTCTGGCATGCAAACATGTGCAAATTACTAGTTAATTCTTCTTTTCATCACTATGCTCCATAGATTGTGAATTTGGATGTCAGGGTTAGATTTACCAATAAATTTTGTTGAATAATTCTTTTTTTCCATGATCCTCAATATTGTTTGTTTACTCCCACAAGTTTCCTGTGCATGAGGGATACAATTTGAAGTTCTCCATTCTATTTGTTGATCAACCTGCTTATTCCAAAGCCAGTTCCTCATATTTTAAAAGTTTAAATAAATAATTGGACTGCATCTCAGAATATAGCAAGCTGAAGCCCCTTATTTCTTTCTTATTATTCAGTACATCTTTCTTATTCTTAGATTTTTATGCTGATATTGAAAATTTGTATTGATGAATTAAATTGTTGATTTTTAATTGGAATTCCACTGTCTATATACACCAACAGTTAAGGACTGCAATCAATATTAAACTGCATATTTACACATAGACACATGAACTATATGCATCCATATTCTGCATATGTATATATAAACATGTTAACAGATATATGTGTTGCATTTTTGTGAAGTCATGAATTCCATATTTTATGTGTTCTATTTTCATAAAAATTTTGTTAACATTAATAGTGCTGAATTATGTTAAACTTATTCTTGAATACAATTGGATCTTTGGTAAAGATACGTATGTTTTCAAAAGATTTTAAAGCTGCAAAATATAATTTCAGTTATGTACATTTTTTGCTGAAATAAAGAAATCAAATTAAATTTTTTGGTTTACTATAGCAATTTTCTTTCTATCTTGTTCTCTGTTATTACTTCTAGTAATTCCTTTTTAGATTTTTAGAATTTTTCTTTATACAAAAATCCCATAATTTACAAGTAAACTGCAATTTTTAATTACTTAAATTCTTTTATTGGTATATTTTAGGTATACAACACATTTACATTTCTCATTGGGAACTTGTACTTTTACATGATGCATCTTGGTTCTTATTTTTTCCCCATTCCTAACCCTCCCTTCACCCCCGCATCTTTCCCTATTTACAAAGACTTTATTTCTATTTTTTCCATTTCTCTTCATTTTTCCTTTCCCTTCTTTCTTTTACCCTGTCCTTCCCACTACCTCTACCCCTTTGGACCTTTTCTTCCTATTTTGCATTATTGATTATTCATTCTAATCATTGGTACATTTTAGGTATACAATATAATGACATTCATCATTGGAAATTTGCACCTTTACATAATCTCTCTTGGTTCTTATTTTTCACCCTTGCCCAGCCCTCCCTTCAAATCCTCCATCCCTCTCTATTTACAAAGATTTTGTTTCCATTTTTCCATTTTCTCAAATTAATTCCATTCCATTCTCTCCTTTCCCCTACCCCTCCCACTTCACCTTCCCCTTTGCCCCTTTTCTTCCTATTTCACATTATCTATTATACGTTTTAGTCCTTACTTACACTTTCAGTTTCTCACACTAGAGAAACTATTCGGTATTTATACATGTGTGTCCTATTCATTTCACTTAAGATTATCTTCTCAATCTGCATCAATTTAGAAATAAATGTCTCTAATTTCTCATTTTTTATGGTTTAGTAGTACTCCATTTTATAAAAAAAAAAAACACATTTTCTTTATCCAGTCTCCAGTTGATGGGCATTTGGGCTGTTTCCAACTTTTAACTATTACAAACTGTGCTGCTATGAACATGGGTGATACATATATCACTGTGGTATGATTCTTTTAATTCTTTGGGGAATGTACCCAGCAGCAGAATAGCTGGGTCAAATGGGGCTTCCAGTCCTAGTTCTTTGAGGTATCTCCATACTGATTTCCTCGGTGGTTGCACCAGTCTACACTTCCAGTAGCAGTGGAGCAGGGTTCCTCTTTCTCCACAGCCCCGCCAGCAATTGCTATTGGTTGATTTCATGATAGTATCCATTCTTTCTAGAGTGAGGTGGAATCTCAGCTTTGTTTTCATTTGCATCTCTCGAATGACCAGTGATGTTGAACATTTATTCATGTATTTATTTGCTACTTCTACTTCTTTGTCTGAGAAATGTCTGTACATTTCAGATGCCCATTTTCTGATTGGGTCTTTAAATTTAGGAGATCTGATCTTTTTAAATTCTTTATAGATTCGAGATAGTAGACCTTTGTCTGAGGAAAAGAAGGTGAAGATTTTTCCCACATTGTGGGTTGTCTCTTCACACTTCTGGTGGTTTCTTTTGCTGTGCAGAAGATTTTATTAAGAAAAAAATCCCACTTGTTGACGGTTTGTGCTAGTTCATGGGTAACTGAGGCTTTGTTCATAAAATCTTTTCCTACACCAATGTCTTCAAGAGTTCTACCTAACCTCTGTCCCAGTTGGTTCAGCGTTTCTATTTTAATATTTAGTTCTTTAATCCATTTCAATTTTAGTTCAGTGCATGGTAAGAGATACAGGCCTAACTTTAATATTTTGCATGATGAAACCCAATTTTTCCAGCACCATTTATTAAAGAGACTATCTTTCCTCCAGTGACGGTGTTTGGCTCCTTTATCGAAGATGAGATGGCTGAGTGTGTCTGGTGTTGTTTCTGCATCTTCTAATCTGCTCCACTGGTCCTCAGGTCTGTTTCTTTGCCAGTACCATGCTGTTTTATCACAGTAGCTTTGTAGTATAGTTGCAGGTTGGGGCTTGTGATACCCCCTGCCATGTCTCTGTTAACTGGAGTTGCTTTTGCTATTCTGGATCTCTTCTTGTTCCAAATGAATTTTTGGATTGTTTTCTCAAGGTCTGTGAAGTACACTGCTGGAATCTCAATTGGAATTGCATTGAATCTATATACCAATTTTGGAAGTATGGCCATTTTCACTATATTAATCTACCCAGGAGCAGGGGATGTCTGTCCATTTTCTGATATCATCTTCAATCTCTCTTTTCAGAGTGCTATAGTTTTCAGAGAAGAGGTCTTTGATTTCTT
>NW_004624734.1:17736897-17770162 GCF_000247695.1 Heterocephalus glaber
GTAGGTGATCTGGAAGTCTGGTTTTGAGCCTTATTTACATGTCTTCTCATTTCAACCTGAGAGGGGTGGGGTGCAGTTCTGTTTGCACCTGAGGTTCACCTCCTCTGAGCTGGGAGAGGTGGGACAGTGGCTCAGAAGGCTCTTCCTCTGGCCAGGAGTGGAGGAACAAATGGTGACCCAAAAGCCATTTCCTCTGGGCTGGGAGTGGCAGGACAGATGGTGGCTGGGAATTCCCTTCCTCTTGGCTAGGAGCGGTGGGCTGGATGGTGGCCCAGCAGCCCCTTACTCTGGGCCAGGAGCACTGGGATGGTGGCTCAGAAGCCCCTATCTCTGGGCCGGGATTGGCAGGATGGATGGCAGCACAGTGGCTCAGAAACCTCTTCCTCTGGGTTGGGAGTGGCGGGATGCATGGTGGCTGGGAAGCCCCTTCATAAACTGTATTTTTTGATACAACACTGTCCCATTTCCTAATTCCATAAAAGGTATATGCAATTATTCATGTACTTTTATTATTAACTGTTTTAGATATTTTCTATTAAATAATAAGTTCATTGAAGATATGCTATGTTGTATCTTCAGAGGTTTTATTGTTTTCTCAGAGTACCTAGAAAACATATTAGAAAATTGAAGAAAAATAATGTTATACAAATATAATAGTTCTCTTGTCCACAAGTGAAATCCAGGAATGCTATCTCAGATGACTCAATTATCTCAACTATTATCACAAACTTATTTTTCAGCAACATATAATCTATTTCAGGTAAATTTATGCCTAATTTACACAATTATAACCTGAACATTTGCACACATCTTTCTCTTTAGCCATATGATATCAGTTTGAAGAACAAAAAACAAAGTATCAGAATGTAAATATTAGAACCTCTGAGCCCTTATCTGGTGATATTTCCATTCTCTTCCTTACATGAAGAGTTATATATACTCATATATGATTCATCAATCTTAAATTCTATGCATTTGTGATAATTCCACAATAATAAATGTCTCAAAGAGGAGGGCAAGGACCAGGAAATCTCAATTTTATATTTATATATGAATGCCAACATTCTGAGTCCCATTTCATATCAATTAATTGGTTAATTAATATAAATAGACAAAGTGAAGAGTCTAAAACATTACTACTACTCCAAAATATGCTTTTTATTTTTAAGAGTATTTTGAAATAAATAAATCTATAAAAAATTCTAGATGTCATATAGGTTTTATAGCAGTATTCGATCTGATGTCTTTATTTTCAGTGTGCTATGTGCAAAGATATAAAATAAAAGAAAAACATTTCAAACAATATTGAACTTAAATATTCTTTTTGTTTTTTGACTTTCCGTATTGCTACTTTCTCCTGCTATTGTCCTACTTATTTTCAAATTTCTTGCTTTTCTGGTTCAGCACTTCACACTTGATTTCAAGGCTTAGTATTTTGCTTTTCACAATTCTCTTCTCAATTTTTTTTAAAAATTAGATGAATTTTAATTTGATTTTTAATCTTTAAATGATATAAAATTCTTTAAAGCAGGTGACACTAATATCTCAATTGGGATTCATCTGTTGATGAATACAGCTATAACTTTTTAAAAACATAATACTATTAAGGACTTAAAGTAATTAAAAGAAATTTCAGAGGACACAAAAATGGAAAGATATTCTATGCTTATCTATTGGAAGAATTATTCCTTTAAATCTTAATATTATGTACAGCAATGCATATATTCAACACAATCTATATTAAATTTCCAATGGCATTCCTTACAGAAATAGATAAAATAATCCCAAAATTTGTGTGCAATCACAAGTAAATAAAAAAATTCTGAAGAAAAACAAAGTAAAAGTAGAAATCAAAGTAATTATGTTGGAGGCATCACATTTCCTTATTTGCAATTGCCCCACTGTTTTGTAATCAAAAGTGTGATTCAGGCATGAAAATACATAGATCAGTGGATTGCAATAAAAGTCTTGGAAACAAATCCATAATATATAGCAAACTGTTTGGTGAAAAGGGAACCAAAATGATCTAATAAGAAAAAGATAGTTTCTTCTATAAATGTTAATAGGAAAGTGGATTTTCATGTGAAAAGAACTAAAATTAGAACCTTATCTGATACTATACAAAAAAATCAACTCAAAAGAGATTAAAAAAAAAACCTAAATGTAAGAGACCATAAAATTCCTAGAAAAAAAATATAGGTGGAAATTTTCTTGACAATGTCCTTTGCAACATTTTTTTAAATATCACACCCCAAATGCAAGCTATGAAAGCAAAAGTATATAAAAATGACTTCATCAAACTGAAAAACTTCTGCACAGCAAAAGAAACTGTGAAGTGGAAAATGAGTCCACAATACAGGCAGGGTGGCACACACCTCTAATCCCAGCACTGTGAGAGGGTGAAGCAGAATATCACAAGTCTGAGCTCAACCTAGGCAATTTTGAGACTTAGTTAGAACTCTCGAAATGAAAAATAAAAAAGGCTGGGGATATAGCTCAGTGGTAAGGCCCTGGGATCAAGCTCTAGTAACACATACACACACACACACACACACACACACACACACACACATATATGCAAACAGAGGCACAAAGTCCATCCAGATATTGAGAAAAATATTTGCAAATTATATGTTGGATGAGTGATTAATATCTAAGGTATATAAATAACTCTTACAACTCAATAACAGGGAAATACATGACCCAATTAAAAGTGGACAAAGGAGCAAATATACATTTCCCTAAAGAGGACATAAAAATGGCCATTAGGTTCACAAAAAGGCTCTCAGGATTACTAAACATAAGGAGAATGTAATTCAAAACCAGAATGGGATATCAGGTCACACGGGTTAAAAATTCTAATATAAAAACAAACTGAGAGCCAAGCATGTTGGTAGCTCCTGCCAATAATTTCAGCACTCTAGAAGAATGAGGCCGGAGGATAGCAAATTTGAGTCCAGCTTGGGCAACTTAGCTACTTAGAGTGATCCTGTCTCAGAAAAACAAAAATCAAACAAACAACAATTTTTTAAAAGGCTAGGTGTGTGGCTCAGTACAAAGATCCAGGTTTCAAACCTCTATACTGCAAAATAAATAACAAAATATTTTTTTAAAAAAACTCAAGAGTTGGGGCTGGGGATTTAGCTCAGTGGTTTCGTTGCCTGCTGTGCAAGCGCAAGGACCAGAGTTCGATCCCCGGTACAAAAAACCCCACAAAAACTCAAGAGTCAAAAAGCCCTGCTGAGAGTGTGGGAAAAAGGAAACACTTGTACATCATTGGTGGGATTGTAGATTAATACACCCATCATGGAAAGACAGTGGGTAGGTTTCTAAATATATTAAAATGGAACTATCACTGCCTCATAAAGATATCTGCATTTCCATGCCCCATGTGGCATCATTCATGTGATGGATAAATATCTTTATCTATAGGCAAGCAATTAAAGGAACAATAGTGTATGAATATGATGTTATTTTATTTGTCCTTTAAAGAGGAGATAATCTTACTGTTTTTCACAATTCTGATGGACCCAAAGGACATTGTAGTAAGTGAAATTTTCCAGACATAGAAAGAAAAATATTGTAATATCTTGTCTATGAGTAGAACCTTCCATAAAGAAGGTTATGTAGAGAGAGATTAAGAATAAAACTGTGGCTACTGGAGTTGGGGTGAGAGTAGAGAATACAAACTATCAAGCACCACGAAGGTCAAAGAGCAATTTGAGACCTGTAGTTAATAATACTGTTTTAAACTCAGGATATTTTGCTAAATGTGTGGATTAAATCTGCTGTTGCCACAGGGGGAAATTAGATAAATAAGTGAGCTGATGGGTATGGTAATTGATTCTACTGTAGTAGACATTCTTATAACCTCATTATGCTTTCCTTCAATACACACAACATGTAGTTTCAACAGATGATTAACCACAAACAAAAAACAATGACAACATGACTAGCTTTTTTTCCTGATATTTTATTATTTTTGCCTTTTTTTTTTTGTAACGGGGATCAAACTTGGGACCTTGAGCTTTCTAGGCAGGAAGCAGAACCGCTGAGCTAAATCCCTGGCCCTTTCCTGATGTTTTAAATTCTCCAACTTAGGAACAATTCCTTATATATCATCCCATGACAATATGTATATCTTCATTTTACTCAAGTTAATAGTATGACTTAATTTCCTCAAAGAATATTTGCCTATTATATTGATTCTACTGTATAGAAATATAAACTTTATTGTTTTGTACCTTTAAAAATATGCTTTTTACTATGGTTTAAATCTTTATGAAGGGTGAAGGACCAATGAAAGGGTAATTCTTTAATGGCAACAAAACCCTAAAAACAAAAAGAATTGTTATAGAGTGTGAAATGGATGTTGTTTTTGTTTAATTATATTTATCTTATTGTAATACATATTTCTTGAAATTATCCAACATTCCTGAGAACATGTGTATTTATATAAAAATGTTTCACACTGTAAATATTAATTGTGTTTCATTTCAATTTTTAATTCAAGAGTGTCATCAAGAATACCTGCAGACAGGAAGCCTGAAAATGCTCAAAATTGAGGATTGGAGAATTAATTAAAAAACACTTCTTAAAGAGTTATTTATCACACTTAAAAATGTAATTTGTATGTTGGAACCTAAGCTTTTCATTAGTTTTCACATTGCCAAATAAATTTTTTAAATTAAGCTTGTAAAAAAGATAGAAGTGCAAAAATATCTTGAAGCAAATTGCATACTTAAAATACTTAAAAATCAAGAAAAATTACATACATATGTTAAAATTTGAAGATCCCTGTAACAATGAGAAACAAAGATAAAGAAAAATAAAAAGGTTTTAAAATGTTCCATTACAAATATAGACACTTTAAACTATGAATATGTAAACTTTTGGACTATTGATTTCTTAACATTTATCCTCTATGTCTGAATCTTATAGGGGAAAACAAAGAAGAAACAGAAAGATGGAGGGAGAATGTGATTCAGGCATGGAGTTTCTATGACACACATAGGATGAAAAGATAGAGATACCCATTCATTGAAAGGAGTTATGTAAGACTAAGACGGAGGAGGAGCAAAATTTGAATCCAGTTGGAGCAACTTAATGACTTAGCAAAATACTGTCTCAAAAAAAGAATGACAAGGGATTTATGAGGTTGTAGTTCAGCAAAAAGAAGGGGCAAGGAGGGAGGGAAGGAAGAGAGAGGGACAGGAAGAAAGAGGAGACAGTGGTGGAGAAGGTGTGTGGAAGAGGGGAGAAGAGAGGAGAAGAGGAGAAGAAAAAAGAGAAATGAACTGTAGAGAAGAAGAAAGCAAGGCTCATCAAATGCATAATTTGCTCTAACAGTAGTTCAACACATAAATTAAGACAGGACATTGGTATGCAGTCATGTGTCATATATCCGGAAACTTGGATATTTACTGTGCTGGAAGTATGTACAAGCATCTCTGCCTGTAAAAGTGCATTAAATTACTCTGCTATGGAAAACAGAGAAGTCAGTGGTAAACGTGCCCAGCTCAGAGCTGTGGTGAGTAAGCAGTAGTGGGCATCCTGATCCTGAATAAGACAGATGAAAGTATCAGGGAATTGTTCAGTAAATGAGAAGGGGATAGAAGGGAATAGCAGAAGACAAGAAACAATTAGACAGGGGGGTGGGGTGGGGGGTGGATTTAGCACAGTGGTTCAGCTGCCTGCCTCACAAGTGCAAGGACCCCTGGTGCCAAAAAAAAAAAAAAAAAAAAAAGGAAAATAAAAAAGAAACAATTAGACAAGAAAGATAACTAGAAACTATAAATTTTAGTGACATATATTTTTGTTCCAATTTACACCCCTTTCCAAGTTATTCAGTGGGAAATTAATACGTGTGCACGCACACACACGTTACATAAATAACCTTGAGAAGATTTAGTAATGACTAATAGATTGACATATTTGGAAAGAAAGGGGAAGAAAAAACAATGTTAGAAGGGTAAAAGATCAGGGTCTTAGAAAATTCAAATTCCTGGTTCCTATTACGTATTTTATTATGATGATTTTTTTGTTGCATGTCTGTATGTGGACACCTCATAACCTCAACAGTTTGAAAGAAAAAGAAAAAAGATGTGAGCCCCATCTCCACACACCCAAAATCCAACAATACTTCATAAGAGTATCAAGTTTCAGTTTAAAACAGAATAATTTTAATGTAAAAAATAACAAGTCTCCTTCAGTGTGTTTGGTATTATATAATTTTAAGTCACTTCAGAAAAATCACAGAAACACTGCAACCTTTGTTTTAACTATCTTTATGGCCTTTCCTTGTTTGATCTCTGATGGAAATTTTACAAAGTATTTACTGAACACTTTGACATCAAGAAAAAGTCATCTTGCCACAAATGATGCTTGTCTAGAAGATATATTTTTCTCACTTGTGACATCTTAAGATCTTTATTTATATTTATCTTTTTGCAGTGATATTTAAATATCCAACTTTTAGCATCTTATAGTTTGTTGTTAATTTCAACTTCTTTCATGAGGCAAATGGGATTCGTATACACTATAGCCAATATCCTCATAATTTAGATTAGAAATCTGTATTAAAATAAAATCCACTTGTCCAAGGATTTGAAATTCCTTTGTCGGTCAGCACAAAGGTACTTATAAGTTCATAGAGTTCAGCTAGGCATTTGGATTAGTACTGACAATAAGGCACATTCTTCTGTTGTTAGAAAGTGGGTTATAAAAATGTTCCCACATTCATCAGAGAAAAAGCCCTACGCAGTCTGTTGGAAGAGATGAGAAAGTTTTTTTTGTTTTTGTTTTGTTTTGTTTTGTTTTTACTGGGGATCGAACTTGGGTCCTTGAGCCTGTGCAACAGGCAGTGAAACCACTGAGCTAAATCCAAGGCCCAAGATGAGAAAGTTTTAATGGATGATTTTATCATATAGATTCTAGTATTTACACTTGGAACCAACTTTCTACTGGGCATTCTTCCATTGCTTTTTCTACTTCAGCTTCTCGAAGAAGAAACATTTACATACATATCTCAGCTCCTGCTAAACTTAATGAAAAAAATGTATGGAAAATTACAAAGTTTATGACTGCATGTAAATGAACATTTGCCACTAGGTATGAGTTCTTTTTCAATAAGCAGGAACATTTAGATTAACCTCTACTATTTCTAATAGGAAAGATGGGAAAATGTACTGTATTGCATATTAAGAGTCCAGTAACAGGCCGTATTTATTTAAAAATAAATGCCCACTTCTATGATTTAGGAAAGTTTATCGGAAAAAAATAAGTTCACAAAGATGTCAAGAATTTTTTTTATATGACTGTTTAAGGTTAAAACATGTTAGTCATATATATTTAATTTGCTAAAAGACATTATGGTGCTAAAAGTAGTGCTATTGGAAGAGTACTAACAGGTCAAATAGACACAAAGAAAATGCATTGCTACAGATGTCATTTGTATTTCAGTGTAAGATTTAACTGAGTGAATTATGGTCACACAAATGAGTAAAGAATTGTGAACAAACAGTCAGTCTTTCTATAGTTAAGTATATGACTATACACTAGAATCAAACTCTAGAAGATACATGGATCAAACAGGATCCAGGGAGGCAATGTGTAAGAATGTTTTGACTTCTGTATCTATGACCCAGTTTGTAGCAGGTAGGTAATAATTTAATGTAATTAATACATAAATCAATAATTTATTTCATTTGTTAATATTATTGGTTAAAGTTTCTGTGTAAAATACTAAATTAAATACTGATTTTCTGATGATAATACTTAGTGACATCATCTGCCCTTAATATTTTTTGTTATTTCTAGAACATTGGTTAAACATTTTTTATCAAAATGAAAATAAACTAAAAATTTTTAACACAATAGATATCGTGGGAAAAAAACAGACATTAATGAAATGAAACAAATATACAATAGACAGTCAACAGAATCAAATTATTTCTTTGAAATGACTAATATAATCCAAATTCAACTGCTGAGAATTATCAAGCAGAAAATGAAAAGGAGCAAGAAAACTATTTGAGTGAAAAAAGCATGCAGACATTAAAAAGTTAATGAGGGGGGCCAGGGATTTAGCTCAGTGGTTCCACCGCTTGCCTCCCAAATACAAGGTCCCGAGTTCGATCCCCAGTAGCAAAAAAAAAAAAAGTTAATGAACTGTATGCTAAAATGATAAGATAAATCTTATCTGTCATGAAATGTATGTTATCAAAAAACTTGTTATCAAAATACTTGAGAAAATCCTATATTCATTTATTAAGGTAGATAAATATTTCCCACCAATAAATAAAACAATGCCAAAAAGAGAAAGATGGACAGAAGGAAAGAGTGAAAGGAAGAAAGGAAGAGAGGAAGAAAGGAAGAAAGAGAGAGAGAGACAGACAGAGAGGTTGAGAGAAGGAAGGCAAAGAACAAAAGTACAATTAATAAGCACAGCAAAATGGCTCCATACATATTTTGTGGGATTCATACATCTTTAATTGTAATATCTGCAGACATTTTTACTTATACAGAAAGTATTCCATGATAAGAATAAAGAAAGATATTATACACTTCATCATTTCAATTTATCTTATTAAAATTATGATAACATTATTATTTAAGCTCAATGAAAAGAGGAACAGAAAGAAAATTAGAAACCAATCACTGTGAAGCCATTGATGAAATAATCCAGACAAAATGTAAAATAATATTGTTTTTAACCAACAAATCCCTAAAAATTTTAATTGAGCATGACCAAGATGAGTTTGTCCCAGGAATAAAAGAAATTTAATAGAAAGCAATTTACTAATATAATTCACTGGACAAACTGGTTGAAGAAGAAACATCACTTGATCATACAATTCTAAATAGTCAGACACACCTAATAAAGCTCAAGTTTTCTTCATACATGGAGAACTTCAGAAAGATATAAATAGAATTGAATTTTCTTAATCAAAAAAATTATCTTCAGCATTGCAATGATAACTCTTTGCAGCATTTTATGGAAGGTAAAGGATAGTAGAATAGCATACTTAAGAACCACTGTTCTTCCATACTTTATGACAGAGCCTGACCAACTCAAGAAAATAAGAAAGATAAATAAAGGTAATGAAGATTGAAAGTAAGGTTATAATATGGCCACTATGTATACATGACATATTTAAGTGGAAATGGAATTAATTTTAGTTAATAAGAGAATTTAATAAGCTTCCTCAAATAGAAAAATACGCAAGGACAAATCACTATCTAGGACTTAAGTAAGTCAATCATCAATTGTGATTTGTTATCACAAATATTTCAGATATCCCTAAATTGTACTATTGATAAAAATACAATTCCAATGCCAGGTGTGGAGGTGCATACCTATAATCATAGGACTCAGGTGACTGAGGCAAATGGATCACTGAGAGTTCAAGGCCAGCCTGAGATATATGATGAGTTCAAGGCCAGTCTGAACTGTACAGTGAGAGAGACCCTGTGTTGATAATAAAAAACAGGAAAAATATAATTCCAGACAAATAACATTTTCATTTATTTTTTAGTCAAATTTGGTATGTTAATTCTAAATTTAAAGCAAATCCAAAGGTCCAAGAGCAGCCAAGATATTCTTTAAAAAGGACAAGGTGGAGGTGAAATGTCACTGTGAATATTAAACTATAATAAATTGATAATAATTAAGACTGTGATAATGGTACCAAAAATGATTTATGGAACAGAATAAAGAAGGACAAACTAATTTACAAAGATGTGGAAATCACAGGGTAGATGTGTAGCTCAGTGGCAGAGCATTTGCCTAGCATGCCTGAGGCCCAGAGGTCACTGCCCAGTATTGCAAAAACAAAACAAAACAGAACAGTGGAAATTTAACATCTGAGAGAGTTGATATTTAATACCAATTATTTCATTCCTATTATCTAGGTGAAATGTTTTTAAGGGTTTTTATTTTTTAGTATTTTCTTGATTCAGTGGCTTTTTTTTTTAGGATTGAGATAATACACCGTTTTCATATCCCAATTCAAATTATAAAATGTTCTGATGTCAAGCGTAATGTGAAATAGGGGTCTTCGTGTTAACTGGTGAGAATATGCATATGCAATATTTGTCTAACACAACATACATTGGCTTTATTATAAGTCCTATATCTGTATTAATTTTTAAACCTTACAATAATGAATTATATCATCTTTATAGTAGTCACTTTAAACTTGAAGACAATCAGGTACAAAGTAGTTGAGTATTTTAGTAAAGGTTCTATGAGAATAAAGGACAGAACTGAGGTTAGATAGCAGGTATCCAAGGATTGGAGACCACTCTGTCTTAGAACTTTGACAATCTGTAAATAACATTAAGGTGGTTCTCGTAATTGACAAAGCAATCAACATTAAAACCACCAAAAACTATGTGAACAGAAGTGTTCATCTGTAGTCTTCCAATCAAAAATGTTTTCTATCCTGAATAGTGAAATAAATGTTGATATGTACAGTTGTTATTACTCAGTTGTTTTCTAAATTAAATTTATAAATTATTTTTTATTATGCTGTTACATTTATGTTATAAGAATAAGTGGAGGGCCAGGGATTTAGCTCTGTGGTTCCGGCACCTGCCTTGCAAGGCCAAGGTCCTGAGTTCGATCCCCAATATACCCCCAAAAAAGAACAAGTGGAAATATATCAGAATAAAGAAATGAAAATAGAGAGTGTGTCACATGCCACAAATGCATGAAAAGTGTTCTCTCTATGAAGGCATGTGAGCATAATCGCTCTTTATATTTTCTCTGTAGTCTCTATGTATTTGGAGAAAATTGTGCCCTACTTATGTTATTGAAAAAATAATTAAATGAACTTTTAGATATTTTTTAAAATTCAGGAGCCATTTTATTTTAGCGTTCTAGCAGGAAGCACAACATTGGGGTTGGGCAGCTCTGCAGCTGTGCACTCTCTCAGAGATACCCAGGTTCCTAGGCTTGGGTAAGTTCTTCCTTCTCCATTTAGGACAGAGAACACTGAGTGAGGGTTAGAGCCACACACTGGTGCACAAGGAAGTCCAGGAGATCAAATTAGATAATGGAACAGAAAGGACTTTCAAAACCCTGAAGGCCCTGAGAGAGAAGGTGCTGCCGCATTCTGGTAACTCATGAGACATGCTGTCCAAAGAAATATTTGTGATCTAATGGCACAGGAAATCAATAATATGTTATTTTAAGCTCCATCCTTGACTTATCTCCTACTCAAAGAACAACTTCAGGAAGGAAAGTTTAGTTTCCCGTCCTTGACTTTCCCTTGTTGAAAAGCATGCGTAATGCTCATTATTCATTAAAAAACTAATTTAAGATCAATGCGTTAAAAAGATTTGGTTCACAATATTATTACTATTATAGAATGACATGTTCCAGCCCTCCAGATTTTAGGAAATGATATGTAAAATTATCTAGAGGTCAAAACACCAGCACTAAGCAGAATGGGTCAAATTCATTTCTTTTCCTTTTCTTCATACAGGCCAAATAAATTCATGACATTGTTTACAATAATTCTATCACAATTTTAGGGGATATTTGGGTGAGTGTGTAAAATACAACTGAAAAACTTATGTTACATTTGAATATATGACTGCTATAATTTTGAAGGTTAAGTAAGGAAAGAGAGAGAGAGAGAGTCCATAAAAGAAATGTAAGTCAGGACAAAGACACAGATAAGCGGGAAACATAGCAAACCTTTGGCTTGAATTGAAGAGGGTGATATGTTAACAAAAATAATGTCAATGGTCATAACTTACTGACTCTTGATTCTTTATAATTAATGATCATCTATTGTTAATAGGCCCTAAAGGAAAATTTCTTGGAAAAAAATTAGTTTCTATTAACAAGATTTTTAAATTTTTTTGATAAGCAGAACATGGAGGAAAAGTTAGTTCTATTTTTTGTTTCATCTGTTATAATTCTTATTTCTATGTCAAAACTATAATCACCATTTGCATTGGCAGTAGGGGTTTTTTGCATCACCTGAGTATATTTTTGTTCAGGATTTTTACGCAATTTTCTTTGCAACCATTAGCATAAAGTATGGATAGTTTGCAGTAGATGAATTAGAAATCAGTTACTAAAATAGGATTTTGAAAATTCAAGATATAGTCTACAAGAGAATGGAATTTTAATGACCTTTGAATGCCATAAAACTCTACTCTTTTCTTTTTAGCAAATGTGTACATTTTATTGCTTTTACTGGTAAGAAAAAAGGACAGATGGCACCAAAATGGGACCTAGGAAAATCACTTATAGTGAAACCAATTTTAATACCCTTGCTAATAATGTTCTCTCTATTCATACAGGCCAGATTTTTCCAGGAAAAGGGGACTAATTCTTCATTTTTCCACGGACTTTAACTCTTTCAATACCCTAGGGCACTTTACGGTGCATTAAATTATACTAAATAGCTCAAAAGAATTAACACACTTTCCAAGTTAAGTCTTTTATTTCTTTCTGCTGGGTAACATCAGGCCATTGATCATGTTAGAAGGTCTAACCAACTCCCACAAGGCACTTTTCCTTATGTCAGAGCTATCCAGGTGTGATGCTTTCCTTCCTTGCACTCCAATAAAGTTTATAAGACCCATTCAGTATCACTCAACTAAATCACTTCATAGCAAATTTATAACCCAGTGGTGCTACATGGTCTACTTGGTTGTCTCTATTGCTTGCTAACTAATATTTTGAAATATACCAGCTACTGTAATATTTTAAAAATTGTATTGCTGGATCTTTATTATGTCAACACAAGAGAAGGAATTCATGCCACACACATCATCTTTCTTTTAATTTTGTCTGTCCCTCCACTGGTCTTGTAAAATGAAGGAGCCAGTCAAGATTTTAGCCCACCTCAGGGGGTATAGAGAATAGGAAACCTGTCACTAATTCCTTCCACCATACGGGCAAAGCTCCTTCTCCCAATTAACTAAGACCAGGTGCACCCTCCAATGAGTCTGAGGAATGCAGAGCACTCAGTCCTTCCTGCCACCTTGGCAGCAAGAAGCCCAGCCTGTGCCTGATTAGCAAGCTTTGCTGGGGCTGCAAAAATTTCCGTAAATCAAGTCAAATTTCTCCCTGGAATCTGGGGAAGATCGTGGGTGTTGCAATGTAAATAAAGACTTCCCTCACCAAACAGTAAGCAGAGCAGGTTTTGCACCAGCTAACCTGCCCTTAACAGGAAGCCCTTTGTCAAGACAGGTAAGAGGCCAACACTCACCTCAGCAGCCATTGGTGTGCTGAGCTTGCATTTTGACCCAGGTGGGCTTTGCCACATTCTGAGGGTGTGCTCCGGGTGTGCTACTAATGATTGGAATTTTTAAGAGTATTTCTACACAGAAAGGAGTGGTAAGTGTGATTTCCACACGCTGTGGAATTCTCTGCACTGGCCAGAAGTAATATTTTAAAGTTGTGTTAAGTGATGATAGCAAGGTGCACGGCAGTTCAGTGTGCAAAAATAATCCTAAACATATTCGTGTCAAATTAATTGTAGCAAAACAGCAACATATGGATGGAGAACAAAAATTTGAATCTAGAAGTTAGAAATGACTCTTCCAAGTATCAAGCTATGGCAAAGGTGGCAGTAGCAACTACGGGTTAGGTGGATGCTGGAGTCCCACAGACCTGGATTCCAAACCTTGACCTGAGGTATGAGCGCATAAATTATATAAGTTATTCCTCCATATTCTTGGGAAGTTGATTGGTTTTGGTGTTCCAAAATCTAAGAATACTCAAGTTCCTTATGTAAAATGCCTTAGTATTTTCATTTGATGTATACGTACCTTCCCTTATAATTTAAATTATATTAATTCACTAGATTATCTATAATAGCTAGTATCACATTTTGTAAATATTTTGTAAATAGTTGGTGTACTGTATTATTTATGGAAAATTGATGAGAAAAGAAGTCTATACATATTCAGTGCAAATGCAGGCTTGCAAAAACTATTTTTGATCCACAACTGATTGAATCTGAGGGAATATAATACATTAGGATGGAGGACAGACATATTTGAATAGTTTTCTTAATCTCAGTCTCGGTTTCTTCATCTGGAAAACTAAAAATTAATTATAGTAGTAGTGGTAGTAGTTACTATATAGGGTAATACTGGGGATTAAATAAAATAATTCAATCTAGACATGGAAGTCTGAGAAAAAGAGTGCACATTTAGAAATTTGATTATTTTTTAGGATAATTAAAAACATTTAATTAGTGAAAGCAGCAAAACTGAAATAAAAATATGATTTTTCTCAAAAGGCATGTATACCAAATGAGAATTTACAGCTTTGTCGGATAATTTCACACCAAATGGCCAGTTTCCATGAAATTAACGGTAATAATTTAGAGCTGTGATTTTAAAAATGCACTTAGAGTTTTCCTAGTGTCTTGATGTTCATGTCAAGGTAGAGAAAGAGGCAGAGAGGGGTTGAGCAAGTTAAGTTTCCCACTCCCACTTCAATCATTGAGTCAGCTTTCTTTGATCTATTTTACATACTAGTCTTCACAATTTTTTATGAATAAAGAGTGTACAACTTGTAACATTTTTAAAAGTATAGCTCAGGATAACCTAAAATAATTGGCTGCTTAGAAACTAGTTATAGAAATAAACAGGGACTGGGGATTTGGCTCAGTGGTTCCGCCGCCTGCCTTGCAAGCGTAAGGTCCTGAGTTCGGTCCCCAGTACCAAAAATAAATAATTAATTAATTAAACAATAAGCCCTTTCCTTGATTTATCTCCCCAGTTCATCTTTGGGTGAAAACTGAAAATGCCTCCATTTGGAGTGGGAAAATTAGATATTAATTATACAGAATTCATTAGTTAACTCATTATTTTGATCCACTGCATTTTTAGAGTTTCTAATAAGGATCACACTCTACCACAAAAAACCCTAATGGATTAAATATTTCTTGAGAAATGGTAATGAAGGTAACCTGTTCCTTGCCTGTGGTGAGGGAAAGAAGTATAAATCAATCTTAGCAATCAGACATTGACAGCTACATCCCATCAAAAGGCCTATAAATAATTCCTCCATTCTCTGGCTTGTCTCTTCATTTGGTTATTTCTTTTTCTGTGAAGATACTTTTATAGCTGCATGTAATCTACTCCTTTTCTATTTTTGCTTTTGTTTCCTGTCCTTTGTAGGTTTTGTCCAAAAAAACCTCTGCCCCATTCAAATGCCTTGAATCATTTTCCCTATGTTGTCACCAAGTAGTTTTATAGTTTCAGCTCTGATATATATTCAACGTTTATTCTTATACTCAATTTTTTCCAACATCATTTATTGAAATGACTTTTATCCAATGAATGTTTTCAGCACCCTTGTGGAAGACCAGTTTGTTGTAGCTATATGGCCTTTTCAGTTCTATGAGTCTCTATGTGTGATTTTGTCAATGCAATGCTATTTTGGTTACTATAGTCTTGTGGAACATTTTAAACTTTGATAATTTAATACCTCATTTTATTCTTTTTGCTTAAGATTGGTTATTTCTGCTTTTTTTGTTTTGTTTTTAGCTTTGAGGTGTATGTTTGTGTTTTCATGTAAATTTTAATATTCTGAGGTTTTATCAAAAGTGTCATTGGTATTTTGAAAGATTTGCAAAATATTTCCAAAATATAAATCTGATATAAGTTAAGGTCCGGAATATATAAAAAACCTTAACTCAAGCAGAAAAAAAGTACAAATAAATCTCGATTAAAGTGAGTATTAAACATAAATAGACATTTCTCTACAAAAATAACCTGACTGGACAGCAAGCATATAAAAAATATTCAACGTTATTAAACATCGGGAAAAATGCAAATCATCAAGAACATGAGATACTGTGTCATGAGGTACCACTTCACATCAGGTAGACTTGTTGTTGTCAAAAACCAAATTTAAAAAAAATTAATAATGAGTACCAAAGAGGATGTGGAAGAAAGGGAAGTGTTTTTTAAATACAGAAAATAGAACTACCGTATGATCAAGTAGTCCCAGTACTGGATTGTATATATAATGACTGTCGAATCAGTATTAACAAAGATAATTTTACTGCTATATTTATTGCAGTCCTATCCACAATAGTCACCAAAGGCATGTTACATCTACAGGATGGAATATTATTTGACCATAATGGGATGACATATTTATATATTTTATCATATATGACAAATGGATAAAACTGGATGTTATCATGAAATATTTTTTAAAAGCACAGAAAGAACAGTGCTGCATAATCACAATCAGATGTGTTATTCCAAAAAGTGTTACCAGAGGCTGCAAAGAATAGGAGGAAAGGAGAGATTGGCAAGTTACAATTAAGAGAAAGAAGTTCAGGTGTTCCATTGCATGGCTACTGATAATGTTCTCCACATACCAGAAGATCTACAAAAAATTTCAATGTTTTCATCATAAAGAAATGATAACTGTTTGATAATGATAAATGTTTGGGGATATAGATATATTTACCCTCTTTGACCATTACACAATATGTACATGTATTGAGAAATCACGTTGCCCCATAAATGTGCAGTTTTGTGTAAAAATTTAAAAGGGGGGTTTGTAAATCCTTAAGATGTATATCTCCCAGAGATTGCTGTGATCTTCATTTCCAACACACAGAATGTTAAGATTTCATCAGTGTAGTATTTGCATCATACCACATATGCCTTGATTTTCTTTACATAAACCTCAAATTCTATTTTAGTTTTATCTGTACATTGTCCATGGCTTTTAAATATATTTCTGAGACCTGGAATGGCTCCTGCCTAATTGATTCTGCCATACTACCTGAAGAGTTCAGCAAGCTGTGGAAGGGAACACATTCTTGGCTCAGGTTTATGGTGAAATTTTTTTGTTAGAGTTGGACATTTTACATCCAAAACCACACCCCTGCCCCGGGTGCCCAGGATACAATGTTAGCAAATATGTAATCCCCCTGCACATGGTTTTAGGTAATTATGAAATAATCAAAACAGTGCAACTGAACAACCAAAAGCAGTTTATAAAGCTACCTTGGTTTCATGTACAATTCTCCAAGAATTTTTAAATAGATTTAAACTATAACTCAAAGAAACAGTTTTGAAAATTTATTTTCTTTTCATTAATTCTCTGGACTTGCTTTTCTTTATGGAAAACATTTTCCTTTCTCCTCTCTACTCCTAACAATTCCACTCTACTATAAATCTAGGAGACTTGCCACATGTTCTTCCTAGTCATTCAAGGAGTTGTTTCCTTCCCTTTCTTCATATATATATATATATATATATATATATATATAACAAATTAGAAATAGGAACTCTATTTATACTGTGAATATTCCATAATATATTTATTTTCATAGGTCATCTAATGGTTTCACCAATATTTCTTATAAACTTATTTGATTTTTTGTATAAATACATAAAATTTATAATAAAATATATGGGGATTAAAACATTGGAAGAAGTTAAATAGAAATTGACAGGGAGCAAATGTTAGCCATCCAAGTACTTCTTATATTGTGTCTTAGAACATCCCAATCCTGAGTCTTTTTTGCATTCATTTTCCATTAGAATATACCACACTTTTCCTATTTCCTATCCCAAAATAACACTACACAATTTTATAACCCTGGGTTTATATGCCAATAAATTGCTGAAGTTTTTGGAGACTATTAAATAAATTTTGCCAAATCAGGTATATAAAAACTATCCTTTTCTTCTAAATGTATTTTTCACCACAAGAAGTGTTTTAAGACCTTTTTCATTAATGGCTGTGTATTTTAATGCATAAATTTTCCAAAGATTTTCCTCTAATAAATCAAGGTAAAAATGAAATTAATAAAAAGTACTCCATGGAATGGTCTAAGTCATATATGTAAGCTTCCTCAGTAAAATTTTAAAATGGGTTTCTTTTATGTTCTCTGCAGCAGCATGCATGAAGAAAACAAAGCAAACTTTCAAGAACCTTCTCTGTGGGTATAACACTGAGTGAGGATCGAGAATACGTGCGGTTGCTGTTGCCCCACTGAGAGAAGTCTGAGTTGGACATTTGGAAGTTATCTTCATTCTTTGGATTTTGGCTAATTATGTTATAATATTACGATTACACTTTACTATTCCACTGCAACCTGGATTTTCCAGGGATGGGGGGTGGGGAGAGAGAATCAAAATCCATCTGCAGTTGTCAACATGAAGAGCTGATGGGATAACTGATGGATAACACGAGTTTTTATCAGCAGCCCTGAGAACCAGGAGAACTAATGGGATTCATTCCATGTTGTGAGAAAATCTGAACACAGAATGGTGTCATAGCTCAAAGATAGCACAAATGACCCCGTACTGAGTCTTTTGTTCAATTCTGTTCAGGCCTCAACTACACTGAGAAGCGAAATCTGCTTTTCTCTGACTGCTGATCCTAACGTAAATCAATCAGAAACCTCATCACAAACAGACCCAGAACAGCGTTTAACTAAATACCTGACCAAGCATTGGGTCAGTCAAGTTGACACAAAATGAATTATCACACCCTCAAACTGGGTTTATTTTCACATTCACATACAAATGGTTTAAAATAGAGGAATACCTAAACGCCAAGGCTTCCGTGTTATAGTATCTCAGATCTGTAGAGTGTTTGTATCCGTGCACGGTTACAGAAACTCACATGTAGTTGCATAGCCAACTTAGGTAAAACTCCTCAAGAATAGGAACAGGTAATACTCCTGAACAGAACCCGAATGCCCTAGAAACAACAGTGAGAAATCAACAAACAGAATCACATCGAATAAGAAAGCTGTATATCAAAGAAAACAAAAGTGAAGAGACAACCTACAGGATGGGAAAAAAATTTACCAGCTATTTCTCAGACAGAAGACTAACATGTCGAACATATAAAGAACTCAAAAAATTAGAACCTTACAAATAAAAGACCCAATCAAAATGAATAGACATTTCTCAGAGGAAGTACAGATGGCTAATAAAAACACTGAAAATGTTTGCCATCTCTGGCTGCTAGAGAAAGGCAAATTAAAACAACAATGAAAAATCATCTTACTCCAAAAAAGAATGACTATTATCAAGAAACCAAATAGTAATAAATTCTGGTGAGACTGAGGGAGAAAAGGAACGCTTCTGCACTGATAGTGAGAATGCAAACTACTACATCCACTATGGAGATTAGTATGGAGATTCCTCAAAATACTAAAAATAAAAATTCCATTTGACCAAGCTATTCTCCTTCTAGAAATCTTCCTGAAAGAGTTAGAATCATCATATTACAGTGATACATGCATACCCATGTTTGTAGAGGTACAATTTTTAATAGCTAAATCTTGGAAACAGCCTATATGCCCATGAACACATGAATGGATAAAGAATCGGTGGTATTTATACAACATGGAGTACCACTCTGCCATAAAGAAGGATAAACCTGAGGCTTTCTTAGGTTAAGGGATGCAGCTCGAGACCATAATATTAAGTGAGTTAGATCAGACACTGAAGTTTAAATATCACATTTTTTTGTCTTATATGAGAAACCCAAAATGCAAATAAGGAGCAAAATAAAGGTCAGATAATAGGAAGTGAGGAAATATTTTTCATATCAGAAGGAGAACAAGAAATAGAGGCAGGGGGAGAGAAGGAAAGAAAATTGATTTTTGAAAGATGAGAGAATTGGAAAAGATGGAACTTTTTTTCCAAATGGGAAGGCAAATAAGAGTTGGAGGGAATAGGGAGGGAGGAGAAAGGAAGAGGATAAAAAGGAATGAAAATGTGTTATGCACATGTACAAACTCCCCACGATTATTGTAATCATTATTTACTGCAAGCAGGTACTATTAATAAATTAAAAATAAAATAAAATATATATTTTATTGGTATATAAGCTTACATCAATAAAGGTAATCAAATATTATTCCCCCTTTCCTCTATACATTTGCTATTAAATATTAGCCAGGAGTCACATGTCACTAATGCACATCTGAAATGTTTTAAGCATGACTGAAGATAAAAAATTTTAACTCTATTTTAATCAATTTAAATTTTAAACAATACCTATTCAGTAAATGGGAACTTAAAGTATGTTTCAAATGACTTAATGAATCTGTATTCAAAAAATTATGAACCCAAAATTCAGATGAATATTTCAGGAAAAAAATAGCATCCAAATTGAGATGTATTGAAAATATGCAGTGTGAGGCACGGTGGTGCACATTTGTAAATGCAGCATTCAGAAGGCTAAGACTGGGGGATCGCTGAAAGTTTAAGGCCAGCTTGACCTATGTAGTGAGGTCCTGTCTCAAACCACCCCCCCAAAATGGAAAAGAAAAATGTAAGAATGAAATATTTGCTGAGATTTTTAAGGTGGCATAAGAAAATAATTTGAAATATCTAATTAAACATTTCTTATTGCTTATAATATAAAATAATAATATTTTGCTTTTTTGGTTAACAAAATATATCATTGATATCATTTCAACTGCTTCTTTCACCGTTTCTCTTCTTTCATCGTTGCACCTGCTTCTTTTTGCATATATATGATTTGCATCACATTTTGTGGATAAAATTTCTATATATTAATAGGTGCCATTAAGTTGTAATGAACATCAAAAACAGGCTCTATCTTCACACAGAAACAGCACGGAACCTGAAAGTATCTATAAAATGCAAAAGTGAGAATTACTAGTTTTGTAATTTTTATTAGAAAACGTATACCAGTCTGAAATAATTTCTTGATATCACTGACATTAGCAATTCAATTTGGGGGGCCTGAAATAATTTACTCTGTGTGTTTCATTGTTATTATTATTTCTGCGGTGTTGCAGACCAAACCCAGGACTTCACACATGCTAAGCAAATAACTGACCACCGAGCTTCACTCCCGGCCCATAGGCAGTGGTGGCGAACCTATAGCATGTGAGCCGCAGTGGGCACAGGGAGTCCTCTCTGTCGGCACACAGGCTGTCACCCCAGCAGCCAAGTGTTCATGTTTAATTGCAGTGTTGGCACTTTGTGACGAATAACTGGGTTTGGGGGTGGAGGTTGGGCACTTGGTCTCTAAAAGTTTTGCCATCACTGCCATAGAGTCATAGGTAAATTAAAATATAAAAGGGGTTAGAATTCTTCCTGTTCTTCTCCCCCATGATATCACCTGTGGGGTGGCATATTCACATATCTTAAGCATCATTTTAAATTAAGATTGATTATTTGATTTATTTATTTAACAATTATTATATACAGGCATACCTTTGATAGTGGGATATAATTTCAAAAAGAAATATGTTGATTTCATAACTTAATGCAATTTATATAGACCCAAACTATTTAAATAGCAAGAACTACAGATGATATAATGCATATAAATAAAACATAATAAGTAATTTGGAGAAAAGACTGAATGGAATTCAGATGGGGTATTTGAATACTTGAGGGTGGAAATCACTTTGGGTACCCCTCAGCAAAGTGTAAAGGGAGAAAATAAAGGCACTGACTCTGCAGCACGCTCTCTTGAAGTCTGACTGTGAAGGACCTCTGTGAAGAGAGAGAGGAAAGACTTGAGGGTGAATGCAGGATTTTTAAAATGAGACTTCTCCAGGAAGGTCTTTGGGGCAATGGAAATAACCAGGTAGAAGTAAGGGAACACAGATCAGGGAAGTGAGGGCAAACTGAAGCAGCAGGGTCTCAGAGCAGTGATTTTAAGCCCAAGAAGTGACTTGGAGTTGTACAGCAAGAAGAACCAGCATGCTGCACTGTAATAGGAAGGAGGAAGAGAGAAGAGTTCCAATCCAGTACATAGGTTTGTGAATATAAAGCAAGATCATTTGCCAAGGTCTTGAGAGCTTCAGTAGAAGACACCAGGTTGTTACCTGAGGGCATGGGAAAATAAGCCCACAACCTACAAGAAGGACTCCTTGGCATTACTTAACACAAGTTTGAAGTTTATCTACAGAAATGTGCATATTCAAAGTCTGGTTGGTTGGGTGATTATGTATTTTATGCCAAATATGGTGATTCTGCTTTTGGTTCAGAGAACGTATGAAGGATTCATTCAGAATTGGGGTTTTGCCAATGGAAGAAGAAATGGCCAAGGGAATGATTAAAATGATTAGGAATGTCAACTGGGTTGGAAAAGAATATAAATGAAGCCAGCAGTGGGAAATGAAGAGTGGGAAAAGAAAACATAGATTGAATACAGTGGAGAGTCAAATGATTCTGGGAATAAAAGTGAATGAGCAACTTAAACCAAAATATAGAAACAGTGATTACAAACTGGAATATTTAAAACTAAGAATGGAAAAGTGTTTGATTGCCTAATATATCACATCTAAAGAATATGGGTGATGGGCAATTGACTAGATTTTGAGACATCACATCTAGAATCTGGTTTTGAATGTTTTATTTGTGAGAGCATTAATATGTCTGAGAAAAATTTATGTTTAATGAGGAAAAGAAGAACAAGAAACTGATCTGGAGTGAATCAAGGGGAGTGACTAGAATGGTACTAAATGATAACAATTTCCAGAGGTGAGGAGGGATAATGTATCTTTATTAGTTAATTATCAAGAAACAATATTTTGTGCAAAAGGACAGAAAGTAATTATCGATGGCAAACTGGGCATACATCTTATTTCATGACCCCAAAGCACCATGGTTATGTGTCTGTTGAAGAGAAAATTGTTCAGTTAGGACAATTTTAAGGGATTATTCTGGGAGAGTGCTTGATTCACAAGAGTGTGCTGAGTATAACTCAGAAGGGCAGAGCATGTACTGCAAGGCTTTGTCTGAGAAACAATGGAACACTGATAGTTTAAACTGTGAGGTGGACCGAGCAATGTCTGTTGCAAGACTGCAGAAGTGGGCTGTTCCTTCTCTGAGATGAACCAGTACTACTATGCAGCTCTCAACACTGGCTTCTTTGTTATAGCAACATAAGGTTGGATGAGTCTCAAAATGACCACCCTTATGCAGGAACTTACAGAACTATAGCTTTGGAGGATGTTTTGAATGCTTTACTTGACATCTTTAATTGAATAGGTAATGATAAGATTAGCATATTTGACCAACATATAACTCTTTTGTGCTATTTTCATGGAGGTATTTGCATACATATAGATATAGCTAAGTATTTCTAATTCTGAGTACAGATATTTCATTACAAATTTTCTGCTGTATTAATATTTGTAAATTACATTAATGTACTTATTTAGGCATGTATGTAATAAGATAATGTATGTTTTTCTGTATATAACTTCATAGTGTGTCATGTAAACCCAAAGAAATGAGAAAATCTGTGATGCTTATCATGCCATTCAGTATATATTTAAGGCTTTAAAATGATGTCAGCTTTTGAGCTAATTTATTTTTATAATTTTTTATTTGATAAAAAATACACAAAATTTCATACCAAATAATAGGAGAATAACAATAGTTAATACATGTTGTGTCATTATCTTCAAAGTAGTTACTAAGAGTACAAGTCAAAGACAAAGAGATTCTATCTTACAAATAAGAAACAGACAACAGCATAAACTATCTTTTCAATGAACTAAGAGAGACTAGTAGTTTAAATGAAACAAATTAGCATATCAAACTAATTTTTAATGTAAATGTTGAATACAAATCATTGGCACGTTACCTACCTAGGTCATATGACTTATATTACCATAGCATGGAGACAGTTGTAATATTAAGAGAAAGAGCTTAATTTTCTTTTCTCAAACATTGCTTCTTGTGCATTAATATGAGGCATTAACAAAGTTTGAAAAATCTAAGATCATCTTGACTATAAAATTTAAATTTCAATTCAGTACATTTTATTGTAAGTAATTTACATTACATTGTACAAAGCTGATCATGTCACCTTATTCTCAGTATGTTGATTTATTGAAATTAATTCTGTTAGTAGAAATAATTATTTTCAAAAATAATTACTGAAAACTTTAATTGTAATTTATAGTTATAAAGCTTAGCTTTAAGCAAAAAATAATTCCTGTAATATAGTATTTTCTTTGAGTAGCTTTTTAGTGGAATTTTAGTAAATTATTCTTATTTTCTTAGTGCAGTATCAGAAAATTATTTGGTCTAACAGTGAACAACTTATGTAATTTAGGAAGTAAGGTTTAAAATCAGACTTATGTCTATGATTTTTAAAGTTATTCTAAGTGTTTCATCTTCTCCATGTTTATTATGTACACACAAAAATGAATATTCAAATAGAAAATTAAGTGGCAATAAGCATATTCTTCTTTATTTCCCATAGATTTTCCTTATTCATAGTCTCCTTCACAGGAAAATCTTTTAAAATGTTCTTCTTTGATAATTTCATATTTTTCATATAATTGTAAGTGACATGTTTGTAAATTTAAGTTTTGATATGTCACTTTGATCAATGATTTTAAAACAACAAAAAGTGGGGCCCAGGATTTAGCTCAGGGGCAGCATGCCTGCCTCGCAGGAACAAGGTCTTGAGTTTGATCCCCAGTGCGAAAAAAAAAAAAAGAAAAAAACTTTAGCTCAGTTAATCTCATTCTAAATTTTTCTTTCCATTGAAGTAGCCATATGGTACACATGAAGATTATTTCTTGCTCAAGCCATATTTGTAGTTTTTTAATTTTGATTTCATAGGATGAAGCCATTAATTTTGTATTAATCTTCATAATTTCTCTTTTTTTAAAATTCAACTTCTAATAGGTTTGCTATTACTTTTATATTACCATTACTTTTATATTACTATTATATCATTACATTATAAATAACCACATTAATTTCTATAATCGAATCTTTGATACTGGGTATAACATAGAAAGCAAATAAGTTCATAATTTTATAAATATTATTCACTGAAGAACCTACTGTTATTATCCTAGTTTCCTTCTGAATGGGTCAAAGTACTCAAAAACTGCAGCTTAAAGGAGGAAATGCTTATTTCAGTTTACAGTTTGTACAGGATTTTGTCCATCCACGGTTGCCTGGCTCCAAAGCAGAAGTGCCTGGCTGAGGAGCATAGCAGGGGAGAGCTGCTCAGGGAATGGTGGAAGCAGAGAAATAAGGAGGGGAATCTCCTTATTTCAACAAGTGATCGATGGCTTTATTTCAACAGACATCAAACACTTTCTAACAAGTACAATTTGAGCAAAACTTCTTATCTTCAGAAAAAACTTTGGAATTCACATGGGCGTGTTGAAGCCTACAGATTCAATTGGGACCAATTGGTTATGTAGCAAATCCAGTTTTTCCTTTTTGAATATTTCTTTTTCCTTTCCATACTCTCTACTTTCATTTCAATGACATTTTTTGAGGAAGGAAGAAGTAAACATGTGATTCTTTTGAAGACACTGAATCTAAATTAAAGAAAATATTCCTTTCATTAAAAAATTAAATAGAATTTAGATGACTAACACAAATTATTTTTAAAAAGTTGATAAACACAAGTTATACAAAGGGGCAAGAATTTACAAGTGATATTAAAGTTATTCTAAAATTTAACTGTTATTTTCAATGTTTATTACAATGTTGATGTTTTATACCATAGTAGTTCTTTCCTGGGATTTATTCTATTTAAATAGTGTATAGTGCCCTTTCTTTTATCATATATTGATAATATTTAATATGTATATATAAGAAATTTACAACAAATTAATTAAACATGTTTCTTTCTTGCATATATCATGTTCACTTGTACATTTCCATTGATGCTAATCAATGAAGTTTATTGTTTCAAGAACAAGGATATAAACACTTCATAGACCAATTAAAACACTGATCAGGTTTGAGTGTCATAGAGGACATACTTTAATCTATAAAGGAAAACTATTTGTAGAGAAAATGGTTACTTACATTATTTTATTTGCCATTTATACCTCAAGAGCCAGGCACAGAAGCACAAACATGATTTGCAAACTTATTTATTATGGGATAACAATAATAAAAACATTTAATTAATGCAGGATAGCTCACATTTATGCACTTGTACATGAAAGCTTTTATGTTAAAGGATTTAACCACAAAATAAACATTGTTCTCATGTTTTCCACCATTTTATTTCATCAAAAAATAACAAACAATACAAATCTGGTCACATTCATACAAAGTTTTTAATCTAGTACGTCACAAACCATAAATTGGAAAGCATTGTACTAAAGTGTAGAATTTTGAAATCTTACAATTTTTCTATAAAAAATTCAGTACCTTAAATAAAGAATATTTAAAGCTTTCTCAGCCCCAAGCAAAGAGTTTTTGAGAGGAGTGGCAGAAGAACCACTGAAAGTTCACATGTATGATATCTTTTTCATCTCTCCTGGTAGAATTAGAAGGTATATATACAGTATATGACGGATGTATTGTTTTTCTCATTGCTGAGACAAAATACTCAATACCCACAAGTTAAGGGAAGAAAAGTTTATTTTGGCTCACAGTTTGTAGAGGTTTCAGTCCATAATCGTCTGGCTCCAAGGCAGGGTGACACTGCAGACAGGCATAACAGAGGAGAAACAGTTCATGGCTGGCAGAAGACAGAAGGCAAAAGGCTACAAGTAACAACAGCAGCTTCTTTCTGCCCCTTTCATATTCTACCTAGGCTACTGGGCTTAGGGCAGGTGCCAAACCAATCAATGGGGTAATTTAGTAATCACACACTCTTAATCCCAACATCACACAGTCTAGATCCAGCCACCTCTGGAAAAGCCCCACTTATAACTGCATGAGGCTTTGTGGGGACATCTAGGCAGAAGCCATAAAAACAGGGTTGTGAAAATTGAATCTTGGCAATCTTAAATGACATCTGTTTATTGGCAGTGCTGGTATCACTCCTCAGGATTCTTGAATTAAAAGAATTTTTTTTTTTGCTATACTGACATCCATCTTCTTAGACATTATTGTGGAAGCTATTTATTCCCCTTTTTTGCTCTTTAATATGTTATTGTAGGTAAATAGCTTGTTTTTAGAAATGTGACTTCGAAAGCATCATATGCAAAACATTTGTTCCTGGCACATTGTCCACATAATAAATTCAATAATTTAAAACTTTTTAAGTCCCCAGAAAAGAAAAAAAAAAACAACTGCAAGGAAGAATGAGTGACTTAGAATGTGAAAGTTATTCAGTATTTGCCATCAAGACTCCAGTGAGGTCATGAGGAATGCATGGATGTCGTGTTTAGCTACACTCAAGTGAAGGAAGCAAATGCCAGCTTGAGATGCTTATAAATCCCCCTTAAATATTGTGGTTAACTGCTCCAAAGAATGTGAAAGTTGATTTAAATAAGTTTCCAGAAACTAAACTGTTTATTCCAGCCCTCTCCAAAAAACTTTGATATGTAAATCAATTTGGAAACAAAGATATTTTTACCTCTTAAATTTTCCATCTTCTACTTTTGCTCAGTGATAACCTTGGAATAATTTTCCCTGATCTAAGAAATGGGCCTAAGTTAGATTTTGTGAAGGCCAGGGCTTGATAGAGACTTAATTTAATTCAACCAAATGAAACTAATTTACATTATTCTCCACATATGAAATTACAAGTTCTGGGATTAAAACAAACATCAGTGTAAATCTTTCTCTTGTATCTTGGCCTATGTCAAGTCAGCAAGACTCCTGAAGCCTCAGTTTCATTACCTGTGGAATGAGATACTCCTGCTTACCTTCTAGGTTTTACCTCCAAAACCACTGGTGACCAAAATCACTGGTCACACACTTGAAGTATCTAAACTCTTCTAATTTAAAATAAGTGACCACCTAATCAATGGTAACAGCTGATCTGGTTACTTTTGCACTTTTGATTATTATTATGTGGATCCAGACACTGGTTCTTGATGGATATACTAAAAAGACTAAGACCTTACTGTTGAAAATGCCAAAATAAAATTGAATAGAATACAATACAATAATAAATCTTTTAAAAATATTGTACTTCACTCTAATATATCAGGGGAAAGGTAGTGGTTATTTCCTGAAATAAGGAAAAGGAATTTCAGCACTTTTCAACTTTTTTCTCATGCATCTACTTAAATGATACTATCCCCCCTGCCCCATTATTCTGGGCAAAGTAACATCTAGCGAGTACCCACCAGGATGATGCTTATGTGCCTGGTGTCCTGTCTGCTTGTTCTTGCCTTTGTCACTCAAGGTTCCAGATAATTTGCATACCACCCATACACCCGGGTTAGGCTGTACGTGTGTTAAGAGAAAAGACATAAGGATATTCTGACAAAAGATAAAAATGTGCAGATTGTTTCTTCTCTAATAAATTTGTTTTGCTTTGAAAAAAATGTCTCATTTATATCTCCTTGTAGGTAAATGGATTGTGAGTATTCTCAGAATTTGACCTTCTGTAAAATAGACATGAATTGAGTCAGAACACACTCATTAAAAACAAACCCCTTAACCTGAAAGTTCCAGAAGGCATTTTAATAGGGTTGGATTTGAACTTCACAGGTTTTCCTTGTTCTTCCTTGTGAAATACTTACCATATGACCAACAGCTGTGTTATTTTAAAACAAATAGATTTTCACACACACACACACACACACACACACACATCAGCACTGGCATTTTCAAACAAACAGTTGAATTAAAAGTTTGCCAAACTAGGAGAAAAATACTGTGGATTGTTAGAAATGGTCTCTTTCACCACTTTCAGTCAACTGTTAATTTTCACAGATGTCCATAGTGATTAATTTTCTGTGCTGATTACTTACTGTTTATCAACAAAATAGAAAGTGTTATGATTACTGATCCTCTTGTTTTTCCAAGTTGATTCTTTTCTTTTTCTCTGTTGAGGTTAGGAGACACATAACATGAGATTTACACACTCATTAAACTTTTAAGAATACTTTAAGTGTACAGTACAGTATTATTAAAGATAAGCACAATGTACTGCTACTCTGTAGAATTTTCTCATCTTATACTACTGAGAGTTTGTATTTATTAAATTGTCACAACCCAGTCTCTCCTTTCCTTTGTAGCTATCATTCTGCCTTGAGAAGTTTTGCTGCTTTGGAAACCTTTAAATGGTTTTATAGTATTTGTCCTTTTTAGTTAGGAGATTAGGGTATGGCAAAGCTGGCTGGGGAAGTAGATGTAACCTGTTAAGTACAACATCCTGGAACAAATACACAGAACAGTTCCCAAAGCCCTGCAAATGGACTTCTCAGGAGAACTGGAGCAGGTTTTCAATACTATGGCCTAGACCTGATGACATCAGGGATCCCAGCACCACCTCTGAGGACCCTCATGTAGAAGTACTCGAGTTTTCTCAAGATTTGGACAATATATAAGGACGGAGGCACCACGAGGAACTTGCTATCCTGACTTCCCTCGTGGGAGCCTGAACTGCTCTCTACAGGTTGTCCTTTTATTGCCTTTTTTTCCTTTTACTTGGTCCAAGCTTGCTCTGCAAAGCCAGTTTCTCCCACAGTCTTCACTTGTACTTTCTTGAATAAACTTGGCCACCGCGTTTTGCTCATTTTGTTTGATTCTTTGTTAGAGATGAAAAGAACTTAGACTCTTAACAGGAGAGGGAGAGATGAGCAACCCAGAACCTGGCAACTTTTAATTGGCGAGCCACTTTTAGGAGGAGCTACCCGATAGCACTTTGGTTAAGCCTTAATGATATCAAATTTAAACTATGACGTACAATATATGGTACAATTTCCAACAGTCTTTGCCATTTTGTTCATTATTTTCTGTCTGCATCGTTGGATTATTATTGCTCTTTTCCTTACTCACTGTATTTCTTTTATATTTCATTGATATTTTGTAGCAACATCTCCTGATTATTTTCTCACTGGTGGATTTGTTATAGTTATTTGGCTTCTAACAATCATAAGGATTCCAGGAAACATATTACAGCCATTACAACTGATTTTAAGCTGATAAAATTTAGTGTTAATCACATACGAAAACTAACTTTTGACACTCCACTGTAATCACCGCAGGGCTTTAATAATACTTATCTACTATTTTATTACTGTTTATTTCTCCCTTCATTCTGGTAGTTTTTTAAAAATATATTGTGATGATCTACTAGGAATATAAATGTTTATTATTCTTACATTTTCTTACTGTATTGAAACTTTCATTTATAACACCAACCTTTTAAATTTAATGTCTATTTGGTCTGCTGGTGTAATCTTCCTTTTCATTATATTAATATGCTTTACCGTTTTCACTTCTCTCACTTATATTCTCTTTGCACTTTTGAATCTGAAATGAATTTTTGCAGACAGCACATAATAAGATCATACGTTTTCATCCAGTCTGTCTTTTAATTGGGGATTTTCATATATTTACATTTAAAGTAATTACTGACCTGAAATGTCTTCTATCATTTTCTTTATTTTCTTCATGCTTTATACCTTTTTAATTCCTCATTTTCTGCCTTGCTGTGTTCTTTTTTGTTTATCTTTCTGTGGCAAAATATCTCTAATCTTTTTTGTATATTTTAAAGCTACTTTATTTGTGGTTATATTGGGATTGCCTTAACATCTTAAAATCGTGACATTCTAGTTTTAATTTGTACCGTGTAACTTCAGTGACATACAAATCGGTGCTACTGATTACTTTGTTCTACACTTTACATTGTTGATTCTATAAAATTGCATATTTATACATTGTGTGACATAAACATGAACTCATAATTTTTAAAAATCCATTCATCTGCTTAATCATATTGACAATAAAATGTAAAGTCACAAACCATAATTAAAATACTCACTTTTTTGGCTTAAATTCTTTTATTGGTACATTTTTAGGTATACAATACATTTACATTTATAATTGGGTGCTTGTACCTGTACATGAGTTATCTTGGTTCTTATTTTTCCCCATTCCCTGTGCTCCTTTCACCCCTTCCACACTTCCCTATTTACAAAGATTTTGTTTCCATTACAATATTCACTTTTAATCCTATAGTTGCTTTTTGAATGTATTCATCTCTTAAATCATGGAGAAAACAAAATGTGGAGGTACAATCCACTGTTACAATAACCCTAGGTTCTTATTACTGCTTGTGTATTTTTTTTACTAAGATCTCAACTACTGTGTAATGACATTTAATTTCACCTTGCAGAGCTCTTAGGCATTTCTTATAGGACAGATCTAGTGTTAAGAACTTTCCGGGCCAGGGATTTAATTTAGTGTTTACACTGCCTGGCTCACAAGAACAGGGTCCTGACTTCGATCCCTGGTACCAAAAAATCCCCAAAAAACAAATAGAAGAACTTTCTTTCTTTCTTCTTTCCTTCCTTCCTTATCTAATAATATCTTAATTTCCCCTAATAAAAAGCCAGATAAAGAATTATCATCTTAAAATTGCGTTAGTTATTTCTGAAGGAACCCAATCGAAGGAATCTCCCATTTGTACTTTTGTCTGAGCCTCTAGTTGCTGCTATGGACAGTAGCTTACAGCTAAGTTGATGGAGAAACTGAAGTGTTTTATTCAAAGGAGTCCTGAGTTATTACGCTGTGGTAAAGGGGTTATCTGAATTCAAATGGAACTTGTGACACTAGATGTGAATCAGTTTATCTCTAACACACAGGGTGAACAGATACAGCTGGTAGCTCTTGGAGATGAGTGTGCTTTGTGAATTGTCATGTAATTGGGTTGACTGGGTACAGTTGTCTGTGATCACCTAGTGTTTCTCGTGGATGGAATTTCATCTAAGTACAGGTGCAATTTCAGTTATGCTCAAATTGTTCCCTAATCCTGTTAGAACAAAATCTCCTTACAAAACAAACAATATAGCAGAACTATTGTAATCACTGTATGAACTAGATTTCTAAAAAGTGAAAGTTTAAATATTTCTACATTAAATCAGATTTCTGATTTTCTAAAATTGCCCACTCTTGGTCTTATTTAATGTATATTGTGCACTCAGTCTTTGATTAAGATGGATTTAAACTTGAATCTTATCTTTACTTGCTTAATACTCAATACAAATCTGTGACTTCTTACAGCTCAATTTCTTCATCTTGAAAAACCAACTGCAAGGGGCGGGGATTTAGCTCAGTGGTTCCAGTGCCTGCCTTGCAAGCACAAGGTCCTGAGTTCGATCCCAGGTACCAAAAAAATAAGAAAAAAGAAAACCAACTGCCATTCTTTCTGATAGGTTAATGTGTTCTCTGTAAGTTAAAGCAAATGCACTTTTCTTAGAGGCTGAGTTTCACATATAATGACAATTGACATGAATATTATAAAACATACTGTATGCATACATTTGTTATTTGTACTGTTTGGAAATAAATCTCAACAAATTTTTGCATTGTTTACAATTTTTTCCTTTAAAGAATTTAATACATGCTTCCAGTACATAATTGTGGGGAGTTGGTACCTGTACACAACACTTTTAAATTTTTTTTATTGTCCCCTTTACCACCCTGTTCCTCCCTCCCCTGCCTCTCACACTCATGCTCCCCTTCACTTTTGCAAAATATTCAGTAATTTAAAAAATAATACATTTTTAAAGCTCATATTTGTACATATTTCATATTTTCTTAGATATAAACTTGCTTGCTATTGGGATAGGTGTATGTTATTTAGGACTACCCACAAATAATTGGATACAATTTTTCCATTTGGATGGAAGATTGTAGGTATTTTGGGATAGGTGGTTATTATAACATTAGTTTCCTAAACTTTCTGGCTTTGACCTGAAGGCAGTGAATGAAGAAAGTTTCCCCCTAGAAGTGGTAGCGAACTTAATCCTGAGCTGACAGTTTGAGTAACAATGAAATTACTTAGGATTTCCATCACCATGTGTCTGCTTATAATCTCAGACATACAGGAATATCGCACAACTAGAAAGGGGCATTAACAGGGAAATACAGGTGGAAAAAAAGGGGGAGGATGAGGGCTTTATAGTTTCCCAAGAAAAAGAGATGTTTCCTTCAGGGATTGCTCTGGTATGGCAAAAGTACGTTACCACTATATACAGATTGAACATCTGTGAAAAGTTTTAGGTAGGTTTTTAAGCTACAGTAACATCACTGCTATTTGCATCTTTCCTCCCTTCTGTCCTTCTAGCCTTCCTTTCTTTTCCCCACTTGTCAGTTTTCTTCCCATCTTTCTTCCTAATTTTGGTTTCAGTTATGTAATGGGGTAGGAGATGGCAGTGTTAACATCGAAACTCAGGATTCTTGAACAAGGTTTTCTGGTCTCACAAAGGAAACAGATATGTGTTGAGAAATCATTATAATTATTACAATATGGATGGGAATGCAATAAAATATATGTTCATTACATTAATGTGGTACCAAAAATATAATAAGTAACTCATTAAAATGATGAAAAAGGTTTCGTATA
>NW_004624734.1:17794264-17864522 GCF_000247695.1 Heterocephalus glaber
AAAAGAAGTTAAGCAAAAAAAAAAAAAAGCAGTAGAGACTAATTGGCTTAGAAAATAGAAATGTGATCTTTTTTTATTTCTTGAGGTTGGAAATTTGAGAGCAAGAAGTCTGTAAGTTTGATTTCTTGTGTGCTGTTTGTCCTTGGCTACTGGATGTTTTTGTCCTGTCTCCACATGGCCTCTCCTTCATGACCACAGCCCCCCAGTGCCTGACTGTGATTGCAAATTCCATCTTTTAATAAAGACACTAAGAAGATTAGATTCAGACTTGTCCTAAATGCTTTATTTTAATTTACTCATCTCTTTAAAACTCTGTCTTCAAATATAAATGTAGGACTTAGGGCTTTACCTTCTAATTTTTTGAGATATACCATTCAGCCCATAACACTTTGGACTCTAGAAATTAAACTCAAAAGAAGAGGACAATGTAGGCAAATAAAATTAATGTTCTATTTCCAGGGAAAGTTTCAAATCTTGAATATTGTCACCAAAAAGAAAACTTACGTACAACACAATAAAATATGATTGATAAACTATTTAAACAAAAGGTTGTACAAATGAAGAGAAGTGTTGTGACCTAGAAAACTTGGAAATGTATTTGTAAGTTTGATGACTAAAACTGTCATATTAATCCTCATTATTGTTTAATCTCTGGAATTATAATACTTCATGTTTGTATACAGTATTTTCCAGTTACAAAATTTCCCATTTCCCATTTAATGTTCAATATTATTTTTGGAATAGCAGTCTGAGTATTAATATACTACATATTAATAGTATTAATATGCTACATTTTATTTTCTTTATTTGTATTGGAAGAACCAAAATGTCAAAGAGACTGAGTTGAAAGAGAGTGTTCTTTGTAAGAAATGTCTTAATCTTGTTCTTTTCTGGTCAGCATTCTGCTTGGGTTTTTTTGGCTTTTTTTCTTTCCTTTCATTGGAAGCAAACAATTTTACTTTATGTTTGATTTTTGTAAATTACATACAAACTTTTTTCATTAATTGGAGAAATCATAGTGCTAGCTTCAATATTTAAGATAGATTCTATACAATGTGTTAAGAGAGCAATTTTCTACATTTTTTGGCATGAGATTATAATCTTCAGTTTTAAAAATATATAATTCCCATTTGTATGTAACTGGGGAATTCCATTATATTCATGATACATTATGATGCCATGATTTTGAATTTGGCTTTTCAGTTTGAGTCTAGATACTGTAAAAAGAGACAGAGAGAAGTATACTATACTTAATTTAAGGTCCATCCCAGGCAGGAAAAGGGCTCTTTTGTCTTTTCTCCTTAAGCTCATCTAAGAACCAATATGTACATAAAATAATTTCTATCAAGTTATATAGTACATTTTTTTCCAAAATTACTAAATTTTTCTTTTATAACAAAAAACTGAAGAAAATCAAGAAGTTGGTTCATGGTTATAGCTTTGTAGTAAGGGATGTGATATTTCTCTGTGGTAGAGTTCTCTGATTTTTTTAATGATAAATGTAGCAAGTGCTGTTGTGATAGATCAGGGTCTATGTACATGAGAAACATTTCTCCCTGTCCACAATGTTACTTGAGAATTCCCCCTAGCTGGGGAATTAGCTCAGTGGTTCTGCTGCCTGCCTCGCAAGCACAAGGTCCCGAGTTTGATCCCCAGTACCAAAAAAAATTTTCATAGAGAATTCCCACAAACAAAGAAAGAGGAACACCCAAGATATCTATTGGTAGACTTCATTTAAACTTTTTTAGTAACTCTTTTCTATCCATTATTCTTCTTAGCAACTTTCAGTAGAATGTATACAAATAAAGGATAGCTTATAAATAAAAAAAAAAGAAAAAAAAGTCTCAAAGGACTGATTGCAAACTTAAGAATTTTTGGCAAATACTAAGAGATTTGTTGCAAGCCTGGCTGGTTTAGTAATGAATTACTATGGTAAAAATTAGCACTACAAGAAATAACTGGGTCAAAAACACTCTTTTGAAAAATACTTTTTTGGATTGGGTGACCAAGTTTGTTTTTACCACACACAGATAGATATAAGATAAATTCATAATTTCCCCTAGAATTATTAATAATTGTATGGTCACCAATCTTATTCTAATTATTTTCTAAATAATATTTATATAGCTACATTTAGATAACATTAGATTTTTAAATGTCAGTGTGGTAAATACTATAAATATAGAAATAAGCTTGCTTATTTCCAAACTGAAAAAGTAATATGAATTTACTTAAAATATTCATTTTTTCTTTAATTTAAAAAAATTTTTTTTTTGGTACCAGGGATCGAACTCGGGTCCTTGAGCATGCACAGCAGGCAGTGAAATCACTGAACTAGATCCCTGGCCTAAAATATTCATTTTTGACTATACTGAAAATAAGTATAGAAATTCATCCTCACTTCTCAATTTTTCTCATGAGAAATAGGCATTGTTAAACGTTTGTAAATGTCCATATCAGCATATGTAGGCTGTATATTACCACATTGCTCTGGCCCAGTTTTGACATGAAAACATGTAAATCAAAAAATACTAACTTGTTTTGCAATAATAATCCAAAATAATTTAACATGTTTGCTTTACTCTTTCAGGAAAATGGCAAATTCCTTCTATAGGACAAATTAAAGTGTCCTAAAATATCTTCTATTTCTTCTAGGCTCACTCTCATTGCATCTGATTTTATGTTTTTCTCATCCAAATTCAAACTTCAAATGACTGTTTCCTAAATCCAGACTAAGATGTATTATTGCTCCTGTCTTTCCCCTCTGATTCAGATTAGCAGATCAACAGTATCTCAATTTTCTTTCAAATTTTCTATGTTTAAACTGTTACAATTCTGTTCTTGAAGAAGTGTCAGAAAGATCACCAAGTGCATATAAATTTTTCATTCTTGAAATATAATTATTCAAAATTGAATGCATTCTTTCAAATTATCAATATATATATACAAGTATAAAATGTTTTACCATAATGACACTAACTTATAGTTATATTATTGAACTTTCACATTTTATTGACACTTAAGATATCCTCTAGAAATAAGTTTTTGAATTTAAAAATGAGGAATAATAAGTTAATCATTAAGGAACAATTGTTTCTTTTTATATGCTATAAGATTTTTGTAAAAGAAAACATTAAAATTTTAGTAACACATCAGAATTAAAAGTATTTATAAAAAGAAACAAAGTCTTTAAATGAGAAAAATTGAGGGTATGTTTCTCAGCTGATAAAACAAGTCTCTGATGAATAAACAGAAAACAGTAGTTGGAATTGAGCCAGATGTGAGATATGTGGGCAACAAAAGTCAAAGCAGTTTTGCTAGGGATAGAAGGCTGGGGAAAATGCCAGTTCTTTGTAGTGTAAATGCTATGTTGTTTGGTTTGTTTAATTTTAGAAGTTGACACATCACACACTGATAAATGACAGGATGAATGCACTTGACTATGGTCTAGAAAATACTGACAAAGCCAAAGGCTCTGCCCTCACTCCTGACTCATCAGTAGTAGAAAAAAAAAATTGCTGATCAGTTTGTCTGGAAGAATTTCCAAACTTGTCTTGTTGTTGCGGACATGTATTCAGCAGTGTTATGTCATCTGCAAAACTTGAAGCAGAGTTATTTTACAGCGAGATGCCAAGAATTGAGATAATGAAGACGTATATTCATATTTAAAGTGACATTTTAATGAGACTAAAGCAAGGTATTTCAGAACATTGAAAGGTTTGAGCCCTCATTACACACAGTGGTCATTGGCATAGCTCAACTTCTATCACACAGTGAGATCATGTAGTATGAGCCATAGAACATGTCTGGCACACACAGGAGGAAGTTGGGATGCATTCGTCAGCACAGCATTTCAGGACACTCCATTATAACTCAGGAACCCTGTAGTTAACCCTAGGTGCATAGAAAGAAAGGAGAAAATAAGAAAGAAAGAACAGAAGCAAGAAGGGAATAAAGAGAAAGATGAAAAGAGGACAGGAGAAAGGACAGAGAGAGAGAGAGAGAGAGAGAGAAATTTCCAAGTAAACTTTAACTGAGCTTAAAGAAAGTAATAGTTTAATGTTGCAGTGAGAAACAATACACGGCCTTTACCATAAACCACCTAGACTCTGTCCCAGTAAAAACTAATGGAGTGAATTGACATGCAATTTTCATTGCTTATTTGTGATGATCTAAAGGAAGAATTTACTCATAAGACCCATTTGCAATTATTTTGATTAGGAGATCTTTGTACTACTGGATTATAATGTGAATCTTTTAACTGCTCTTCAAGATCATCAACTTCAATTGATAAAGAAAAAGTAGCTGCTGAGTTAAGCATTCATCAAAAGTAAGGTCTAAATGGAAATAATCATGAGGTGTATTCCAAAGGCTCATGGTAAAAAATGTACATATAGAAAATTAAAAGAAAGTGTTTTGCTAAAGAACAAAAGTGTAGTTCTTTACCTAAACAGCCTAGTAGACCAGGTTTTAAGGCTTCGATTTAAATATCTATTGTGACCTATCCTGTCCACTTCTTGCATGTTGTGGAAGTATTGACTCAGCATAGGTTAGGACAGATTACCATTAACACTTGCAAGATTGCTAGCATAATATGCATTATGATTATCACTAGCAGAATTTTTAAATATTTTTTCTCATGTGAAATATCATCTTGTCCAAAAACTAACAGCTACATCAAATGATTTGCAGAAGACAATTCTCTGCATACTTTTTTGTAAAATGCCATTTATATAGCACTATACATCTCTGCTGATAAACACTATAGGACACCAGTAGTTTATTAAATTAAATTCATCATTTGGATTTAATTTTCATAGTCCTTGCCCTCCTAATATTTTTTGTCTATGACTTCAACTCCCACGGCCACCCACTCTATTTCTCAACAGCCTTAAATGTCATTTTTTTCAACAGTGCAAATACAAAAGAATGTATATTGTAATGTTGTCTTTCTTCTTTCAAGTTAAGATATAAGATTAAAAAGGACATGAATTCCTGTATGATGTTTTCAATTGTATTCTCAGAAGCTAGTTCACTACTGTGCTTGAAATTTATTGAATATGAAATTTTGCTGAATATTAGATATGTTTTCAGTTTGTGCCGCATTATGTGGGAAAAATAAATTGTCTGATAAAATTTATATCATGGCTAATTTTAGTGATATGCTGAATAGAGATTTTTTTTCTTCCTTTTCATTCTAAGCAATACAGTGAACCTTCAAATTACCACCAGCCTGACTATGTATAAACAACGTGAGTTATGACTGGAATTTTAGTTTTAATTTTATGAACAAAGTCTTGAACTACTACCCCAATGCTTGCCACTTGTGCTTCCAGATGGTCTCAGATACAGATTTAACCCTTAAAGAGTTCTGGAAGGAATATTACAACATCCTTTCCTGTGTGGAGTTAACTGAGAAATCCTGGGCCAGTGTCTTTCAAAGGACAATGAGATCTGCCTGTGTACAGGAGAGATTTTGAAGGCTGTGTAGAGGAGCCTGAGCCTTGAACTGACCAACTTAAGTTACATCCAGCCCTCGCAAACGGATTGAGTTTGTAAGTCAAGGCCTACTGTGTTTATCTATCATCATCATATTCCAGTGTAGTGTTAATTTACATGAGGATGGTATACTTCAATACTATGTCACATATACAAAAAAAATAGATAAATAGATGACAAATAGATACAACAGTGTGATGGTAATATTATGTGTCAAGACGATTGGACCACAGGATACCCATATATTTTATGATATATTATTCTAGTTGTATCCATGAGGGCAATTTTTGGAGTGATTAACATTCAAATCAGTAAAGATTAGGTAAACATATTGCTGTTCTCAATATTGGTGGGCCTTATATAGTCTGTTGGAAATGAACAGAAAAAAATTTGATCAAGAGAAAACTTGATCTCTCAGCCACTGTTTGAACTGGACCACACATTTTTTTCTGCCTTCAGAATCTAATTCAGACTGGAAATGACTTCAGTAGTTATCCTGATTCTCAGGCCTTTGGAGTCAAGAAATTACACCATGGGCTGTCCTGGCTCTACAGCTGTTGGTAGCAGATCTTGAAATTTCTTGATCTCCACAGCTAACCACATGAACCAATATCACATGATATACATTTATATATTATATCTCTACATATATATTATATATATTTATTTATTTGTCCTATTGGTTCTGTTCTCTAAAGAACCAGAATTATATATACAAACATAGTTAATGGAAACATATAGAAAAATTACAATAAAGGAAAATGTTAATACTTAAGATATGGGTTTTTGGACCAAGGCTGTAGCTCAGCAGCACTGTCCCTGCCTGGCAAGCACAGGGCACTAGTTTGATTCCTGGTACAAAAAACAAAAAAGAAAAAAAAGATATGGGGTTATAAGAACCAAATCTATAACTGTTATATATGTATCATGGCTGTAAGCACAAATATTTATACTTTCAAAAAACTATCATTTTTGCTTTTTTCATCAGTATATATTTTATTAATTTATTCACAAATTTAGTGAATAATTTATCTGACAGTCATTTTTTGAGTCTCTAATGATTGGCTGCTTACCTACCTGGTGAAAGGCCTCAGTCAATGAGATCTTCTGATGTTCCTTACTTATAGTCAAAGAAAACAAAAGCAGTGAAAGACATCAAGGCAGGAGTAGTCTCAGTGTGTTCTGGGAGAAGAGAAGGGGTATATAAATCACACTTATGAACCAGGCTAAGGTTTAAGAAGACACGAATAATATAACACCACATTTTAATTTTCCATTTCTTTATCTATTATCTTCTTTGGTCTTCCTAACAATCTGTGCAAAAAAGCAATGTACACAGCGTCTCTTTTGAAATGATATGCTTTTACTTCTGTTTCAAACTCCCAAAATACTCTCGAGCTTGACTTTGCTGCACTTATTTCATAATACCTAGATAAATCTGAAGAGTGCACAACCGCATTAAATTTGTTCTATTCCCGCAATTCAGAAGACACTAACACCTTGCTTGAAATTTACACTACCAAATGATCTTTGTACCCAGGCTATTGAATCCTGCTTCTATGGGGTGGAAATGTCTGTATAATTTACTGAGGCTTTAGGCAGGGTTATGTTGGTCTAGCAGTTAAATAGTTATGTCAGGAATAAAAAAGTATTTAATGGTTTATTGGAAAGTCAATGTCATAATGTGTGAGGTACCTCTTTAACAGTATACTAAAAATGTTAGAATTCCATGCAATTTTCCACACATAAAAATGGCATAATATCCTACAGGTGTCACCTATTTATTTCCATTTGCTCCACTCATTAATAAAGTATTTTAATGCATAGTCTCCCATATATTAATCAGACATATCGTAACAAATTACCAAGTCAAACAAGCAACTAGATAGTTATTAAATATATGATAAATACGAAGGACTTTCTACCATTTAAGTGCTAATATTTGTGATGGTTACTTCCTACAACACAGGTTTGCTGCATTAATCATTGCACTGTGCATTCTCAAATAAAAGTTATTTGGATAGGTCCAAATACTTCTTAGTTAAATTCTCATTGCCTTAGTAATAAAGATTGCATAAGGTGAATGTACATTTCCTTAAGAATAAGTCTGCTATTTTCTTTTATAATTGGTTTTAATGGACATGAATTTTTGGTGAATGTGTGCTTCTCTACTGGGTAGATACATTTCTACACATTGGCACATAAAACTCATAGTAAGATAATCTGATTGAAAATTCTTCCATAATTAAAAAAAACATGGATGTGGTAGAGGAGGTACACACCTGTAACCCCAGCTTCTCAGGAGGCTGAGGAATGAAGATGGCAACTTTGAGGCCAGCCTGGAAAAATCTAGTTAGTCCCTTTCTCAAAACAAAAAATAAAATAGGCTGGGGATATAACTCAAGGACAGAACACTGGCCTGGCATGGATGAGCTTCTTGTTTTCATTTTAAGCACCAAATACACACACACACATACACACACACACACACACACACACACAATTTAATTTTTAGAGAAATCATTTGACATTTCTCATACTGAAAAATGTATGTATTTTGCTGTAAGTGCATTTATTCACAAATTTTAAGAGTCTGTCTTCATTTGGGCTGCTGTAATAAAATACTCACTATAGACATGATGGCTGATGAACAAGAAAAATTCATCTCCTACAATTCTGTGGGCTGGATATGCATGACCAGGTCACCAGCATGGTCGGGCTCAGGTGAGGGCCTTCTTCTGGGTTTTAGACTGCAGACTTCTCACTGTGTTCTCCAATGGAGGGGAGCAGAGCACACAGAGGTAGGAAGCTGTCCAGTTACTCTTATCAGGGCGCCTGCTCATGACCTCATGCAAAACTAACCAGCCCCTACAAGCCCCACCTCCCTATACCTCTGCATTGTGTAAGATTTCAACGCATGAATTATAGAACACAAACATTCAGTCCATGATAAAGTGTCTGTGGATAAACTTATGTGCTATGCATCACGTGTGTATGCAAAATTGTGTCTCTAGATTTACTATACATTTTAATTTTATGCGTAGAGCTATACAATCCTTACATATAAACATGAGTATAAAACAACTTTTATCATATATCAAGCCTTATTTATGACATGACAGATAGATAGATAGATAATCTGACTTCTTCTTAGAACCTAGATGTATGTAGCTGATCTTAATATATTTATCATAAAAATAATAAACATATTATCCTTACATCTACCTATTAGCAAATTGTTATGTATGCTTAGGAGATCATTCATTTCAATTCCATGATACATTTATTTTTATTAATTTGTGATTGTTATGACATTTAGAGATCACCCCGCTCTGAGGTTTCACATATTTTCCTTTTTTGTGTGTGTGCTACTGAAAACTGAGGCCAGGGCCTACACACTGAACCTCATTTCCAGCCCTTTTTTATTTTTTTATTTTATTTATTTATTTTTTTAGAGACAGTCTTGCTAACTTGCCTATGGTGAGCTTGAAATTGAAATCCGCCTGGGCCGGGGGTTTAGCTCAGTGATTCCGCTGCCTACCTCGCAAGCACAAGGTCCCGAGTTCGATCCCTGGTACCAAAAACAAAAAAGAAATCCTCCTGCCTCACCATCCCAGAGTGCTGGGGTTAGCAGCAGGTGCCACCGCATCAGGTTTATTCTTCCATTTTTAAGGAACTCTCAAGATCAACCATCAATGATAATAATTAATAATTAATATATAACTTGTCCTAAACTGATAAATCAGTGAGTGACTATGCAATTACCTGTACCGATTATCAGAAACCATTCTTGCAATTTCTGTAATTTATAATAAATAAAAATTGATTAAATATAGCTTGCCATGAAACATACATTATACTTTATCTCCCTTGATTTAATAATTGACTTTGTCATTTGACTCAACAGATGACTTTGGAAATCTATCTTTATCCAATTTTTCATTCTGTAGTTTCATTTATCATTGTCAGCCATGTTCTGAAATATTAAATAGAAAATTTAGAAACACACAGTTTTTACTTGCATGCATTTCTTACTAGCAGGATGAAATTTCATGTACTGCTGCTCTGTCCAACAGAAGACTTGAATTACCCTTTTATCCAGTGTATCCATATTGTATAGGCTACCCACCCCAGAGTCACGTAGTATCTATGCTTGTTACCAGGTAAACTGTCATGGCACCACAGCACCTGTCTTCAAGTGACCTTTAGTTCAATTAATACTGATTAAGAGAGCAAAATAATAGTGATACTGGCAATTTGGATCTGCCAGAGAGAAACTGGAAAGTGCTTCCTTTGAATGATAATGTGAAGTTTTTCACTTAAGGAAACAAACAAAAAATAATCATACACTAAGGTTACTAGGATTTGCAGTGAGAAAGCATGTTCATCTGTAAAATTTTACAGAAGGAAAAATAACTTCATGCTAGTTTTACTATCATACTTCATAGTGTAAAATTTATGGCAACACCTTTTGATAAGTGCATGAATATGATGGGAAATTCATTACATGACAGAGATAAGTATTATCCCAAGATTTTGGCATTCACTGGAGGTTTTGGAAAATGCCACCTATGGGGGAGTTTCCAATAATATTTTTCCAAGAAATCTTTTAACAGAATACATATATGGTTTTATTAACTTAGTGCAAAAAATTTGAATATATAATTCACATGTTATCTTAATGAATGTATTTCCTTTTGCTTATGTTTATATATGATGCTTAACTGAGTAAAAATTCCTGCAAGTACATAAGCCAACTTCAAGACAAATGAAAACTCTAGAATATTGTATAGATTAAAGTTCAGAATTTACCCATAGTATATACACATAGAAACATAATATTACCTAATGAATTCATGGAGTATAATAAAACATTTCAAAACTGATTATTGAAAGACTATATTTCAGATGACTTTTGAAGATAGTAAGAGCCATATATTTTTAACCCCTCAAAACACCAGTGAGTCCCAGTTAAGTCTTTTTTGGGGAGGTAGTGGGGATTGAACTTGGGACCTTGCGCTTGCAAGACAAGTGGTGGAACCACTGAGTTAAGTCCCCAGCAGGTCCTAGTTAAGTCTTAATGAAGAAAGGATTTGCATGAAGGAACATGTCAAATAAGTAAATAGTATTATTAATCACCAAAAGAGATTCTAAAATATACATACAATGTGGTACAATGAAACATTTTATGCATAAATTATTTATTTAATAAATTCCAGATTTCAGGAAATAAAATATAGAGTTTAATCCTGAAACTGTAGAATATTAACACTGATGGCTTTGAGGACCTGAATAGAAAGAATAATAAACCTTGGTATAAGAACATGCACGATTAGAATTAGAGAGTTTGTAGTTGTTAGAAAATATATGCAATGTACGTCAATGGAAATGGAAACGAAGGTAGAAAAAAAACTGAACAACAAAGATGGCTCATATTGAGAGGCCTATGAGTGAGTGCAGGTTAGATGTTATAAGAAGTAGCAGACATAAAATTGTATTACAAACTAGTTGTAATTCTTTGGTATTTCGTGAGAATAATAAAATTTCTTACTGTCCTAAACATCTTTTTAAATTACGTTTATTTTATCTCCTACCCCGTAATTCATCAGCAAAGTCACATTACTACTCCTTACTTCATTTATTGCTATATTTTTGCAAAGCCTCATTATCACCCTGATAGAATATAGTGATAGATTTGAGTTAATTTCTCTCATTCAAAATTACTTTTTTTTTACAGTGTAAGGGAGCTAAATAACCCTTATGAATATAAAAAATAGTATGTTGTTTCTAAACAATAACTTTTAATATCTTTGTATTCCATTTGTTGTTTATTGTAAGCTCTATCCTAGCCTACAAGTTACAAGGTTCTGAAAGATCTAGCTTACCTTGCATTCCTCTATGACCTTTTCATAACTCCATACAAATTTATCCTCTTCTCTTGCTGCCTTACTTTATTCCTTGTTTCTCAAATAAGCCAAGCTACTGCCTACTGCAGAGCTTGTGCCTTATCATTCATTCATTCATATCTTCCTCTATAGATTCTTCAGCTGCTTCTTGTAATTTAGTCTTAGCCCTGCCTGCTTTCAACCTCTTACTCTGGATCATGTCATCCTGATACTGCAGACTCCATGAAAGAGCATCTGCCAGTAATTCAACATTTAATACATGAAGAAAATTGCAGCTCTTAAAGAAACTAAGCCAAGCAGTTCTGTCCATAATCCAAGTTGAAAGACAGTGAAGTTTAAGATTAAAATTCTTTTCTAAATTCCAAAACAGGGACTTCAGGTATCAGAAGCAGTCCACACCTTCACAGTGTCCCCTCAGTCACTGAAGCACTAGGACAGGAAATGCAGGACAATTTCTTCCAATTCTTTGTCCTGTTCCCTTTTCCCTCACCCTGCACAATATCCTCTTCAGGCTTAGAGCCTTCTTCTGAATTAAGATAGGCAGAATTGCTGTTCTAATAGCCACACTTCCTCTTCCTTCTAGTTAGACACACTTACTTTACAGGAAGAAAGGGATTTTTCAGATTCAATAAATGTTAATAATTAGCTGATTGCTTTAATCTATCTTTTCGTATTTTTCATTAGTATGTATTTGCAGTGCGTGATGATTACATACCTCACTGGGAGCTGGTACGTGTATATAACACATCTTAATTCTTTTTTCCATCCCCTCTTCCTCTCCTCCATCTCTGGTTCCCCTAATCAGCTGACCTTAGCATAAAATTCACCAAAGGGTTGTTTTGGATTATTTCTATAGAACAAATGTGGTCATATAATGACCCCTTAAAGCAGTAGAAGAAGGGAGAATAAAGTTAGAAGATAACAGAAGGGGAGGTCAGAGAGACTGGAAGCATAGAATAGACTTGACTCAACATTTTTGGCTTTGTAGATGGGCAGTGGGGGTGAAGGTCAGGGTGCCAAGCTATGCAGGTGGCCTCTTGAATCTGAACGTGATCTGCAGCCAATAACCCAAAGAAACAGGAATCCTAGTCCTAGAACTGCACAGACTGAATGCTTAACTAGCTGAATGATTCTCAAAACAGACTGCACCTCAGTGTCTCCACCCCAATTTAAGCCACATGAAACATGATCAGAGTATTTGGCCAAATCTGCCTGGACTATTGACCTACCGAAATAATAGGGTGATAAATGTTCATTATAGTAAACTCCAGGTCTTGCTGAAATTTGTTAAAATGGCAATGTGCAATTAAAGTTAGGTAAATGTTAACAGTAGATAAAGTTATATTTGCTTCACTGTAGCAGAAGTCTAATAATTTAGGCTTTATTATTCACATTATAAAGGTGAAAGAATTCAGCATGCTTGCTCTAATGACTATGGCTTACCCTGTAGATGTCTTCCTGTTATGAATTCTAGTACCAGCTCTTAATGTTTAGAGGTGTGGTAATGAAATTTCATGACTACCCAATAGGGCAAAAATTCTGTAGTGAGAAATAATTCAAAGGAGATATTATATATATATATATATATATATATATATAATTAAAATACCTCCTAAACTCTTCTACATCTCTAGGTTTCCATTTCATCATTTGCTTCAAGTTCTTATCACTCAGACATTTACACCGGTCCTGTCCTGCCTCCCTACCATCACTATCTTACCCCAGTTATAGATTCTGTAATTAAATTAATGCCCCTCATATACCGATATTATCCTGTCATTCTCCAATGCATGCACTCATAAACACACACATACGTTCATAAATAAATACATTTTAGCCCAAAATCAAATTTTCAAAGAAAATTTTATGAATATGTACAGACCTATTATCCCTATAATATGAAAACAAATGCTATGAAAAATAAAAGCATTAATCGATTGTTTTACATGAAGCATATACTACTTACTTGGGCCAGTGTTTTGATATAGAAACAAAATTTAAAACAGTATAGAAGAGAATAGAGTATTAGTACCAATCCATGGGTATGAGAATTAATAACAGAGCGATCTAATTTTGAGTGTTTGCAGTGATTGGAAAATGCTGTTTTGGATGATTAATGAGATTACAATTAAAGTAGGTTCATTTAACCCAGATTCTAAGATACTTAGTTGAGTGGGAAGAATGAAAATTCTCAAGAGAGTGAAAGCAGGGAATTTGGGCTCTAGATGAAACCCTGGGTGGTTTCTATGGTGGTATTCCGGGTCTTACAATTTCACGGATAATTGTAAATTAAATTAGGGAGGGTATTGGTTTGTCCTTAGGATTTAACAATTTATTAAAGTTAGAGAGAACCACTGAAAATTTGAAAGTAAGAAATCATGAAAACTCAGAATTTTAGAAAAATAAATCTTGCATCAAGGTGTGGACTGAGTTGTATAAGGAGACTAGAAATGACCATCGTTCTGATGTATGGAAAAAGGAATGGAGAGTGAAAGGCCAGAAAACAAAGTACATTATGGACTTAAATTCAAATGTTTTTTTCTTGATATGAATTGTAGTTACACTTAACAATTCTTAGGAGCTTAAGAAGGCTGCACTGTTTTTCTCTGACTCAATTTTAGTACGTAGCTGTGGTGCAAAGAGAAGTAAAAACCAAAGTTGAAAGTGATAGCAACATTCCTTTTCAAACTTCTGTACTAGATAATTGAGTAGAAGAGAACATTGAGCCCAATTTACTCTGGCATCACCACATTTATTAAAAAGGTCTATATCAAACTAATATCCTGTGAAAGATATTATCTACTATCAATTTATACTTTTCTGCATTTCTCTACTTTTTCTGATTATGTACAAATTGACCCCTTTCTTTTATGCATGTTGATTAGATCAAGTCAATTAAAATGTGAGTTATTGAGTATGTATAATCAAACAGGTAAATAGAAAAAGAAAACATCAATTTAAAATTATTTTCTAGCTGCACAGTTGAATTTACCTAAACTATCTGTTATTCTTGTCATATCATTAACAGAAGCAGTAATCATTAACCAGTCAACATGGTTTTAGATGGTTGAGGACATAACAGTAAACTAAAGAAGGTTTCTGCTTACCTGAAATGTTTGTAAATATGTACACATGGAATTAAGAAATTATATAAATTCACCCATAAAAATGTCACATAAGCATCTGAATGTTATCTATCACTGTTTTCATGAAATGATGAGAAAGATCTGGGCTTCCTCAGACCAGAATAAATCTGAGCTTCTCTTTTGGCTAAGAGCCCTTTCCTTTCACCCCTCTGTCCTAGCAGACTTGGGGGTATCATTCTGGATCACCAGGCTTGGCCTCCTCTCCTCACTCTCTGTGTGTAGAAAGCCCCACAGTGATAGGAACAAAACAATAGGCCTTAGTTTCTAGTTCTCCATCTTCCACTCCCCAGCTTAGTAATAGTGAACTGGTCATGTAAGCTGGGAAGTATTCATTATCTAGTTTGATGACAAAAAAAAAAACAATGGAAGGATCAAATGAAGAGAGATTTGTCAAACAGCACAGAACATTTTCTGAACCCTACATTGTGTTAAATTTTTTTAAAAAATTATTATTTACTAAAAATGGCAAAACGTGCAAAAAAAATCAAAAGTGACATATTAGGGAATAGAAAAAGAATACAGATGTTTAAAGGACCTGTAAGAAGGGAATGCAGAGAATATTAGCTTGAGCCAGCATTTCCAGAAAAGACAGCCCCTCACACTCAGGTCCTTTATGAAGAACAAGTTTACTCTCCTCTGTGTCAGTGGTCAGCTAGAAGAGACTTTTGAGAGCCACTGACAACAATTAGTACAGCTCTGTGGATACAGTGGTGCCCAGCCATAGTTACTGTAATTGCCATCACTGCTACATCAGGAGAGGTACAGATTTTTTGAATTGAAGAAAATACTTTTACCATATGTTTTCAATAGTGTAAAACATGATGTCTGGCATATACTGGACATTCAGCATATGTTTTTTTGACTAATTTCTACTCTGTACATCCAAGAAATGCTTACGAATCTTCCTGAACATGTTGCCTGGTAAGACATATTACAAATACTTGAAAGACATTGTTTCCTCTTTCCCTCCCATACTCTGCCCAAAATAGTCCAGATTTTCCTTGCTTTGAACCAGCAGCCAAAATGACTTCATGGAGTAAAAGCTTGAAAGTTGACACAGTGAACAATTCAGATGTGTTCACATCAATAAAAAAGAACTTAAAAAAGATTCACTTTGCCTATGAATATCAGTATCACCTAACAGGAAGTCATGTTACAGGAAATCACAATGTTTTCTAATAGAAGTGCTTGTTCATGGACATTAATGACTTTTTGAAAAAAAAAATTATGTGTTTCTGTCGCTGTCCAGAATACGTTCAATACTTATCTGTCTCAAGAATTATCCTATTTTAAGTTATACCAGTGAAGGACCCAAAATTAGTCTTGCAATTAAAGGAAGACAATATCATATGCTTTATCTACATAGTGAATTGGTAATTAAAACAGATGGACATTTCCCTGTAGGAAGGCTAATAGGACCCCAAGAGGGAACATAGAACTTGAGTTTTCCAGCAGGGGTCTTCTTGTAACAGTACTAGAGGCTGGACTTGCAGATACCTGCGCAACAATGGGTAACCTAAAGCACGAAGTTAGAACTCTGTTTTCATTTTTTATATCTATCTCCTTGATTACCTTAAAACTTAGGACCAGAACCCTACTCAGCTATTTATTTCTACACATAGGCATATTCATCCTTTAAGCAGTGTCTATAATAGAAAGTTTATTAGTCCTAAATTTACATATTCAATATTATCCTCCTTCAAGACTGAGGATACTAAGAAAGAGTAACTAAAGGAATTGTCAGGATCTACAGGAACATCCAATTGCCAGCTTTTATACAGTCTAGTTCTAGATCCCAGATCCAAAGCATAGAGTCTCCAGGCGTTGAGTGACCTTGGATCACAGGCAAGTTAGGGCCTGGCTGATACCTCACAGTGAGTTCATCCTTTTAAGCAGGAGCAACTTCCCCATAGACTATGTCAATGTTGCACCCTGAAGTAGGAACCCATGTTGAATCAAATTGCCCCTTGAAGGGATTCTAGTCCTCCCACAGTGTCACAGCACCAATTCTGAGATACAGTACAAGCAGACCACATGTGACTAGGATTACTGACACTGCCTGCTATGCAAAGCCCAATCTTTACATTTGCTCTCTTTTCTTTTATAAAACCTCAAAGGCTTCATCAGCCCTCAAAAGACAGATCTAGAACCTCTTTAATTGTGATTCTCAGCATTGCCAAGCTGATTACAGCACCTTTCTGCCCTTCATCCCTTCTCATCTCCCTGCTTAGTGTTTTAGGACAGTTAGCTGGGCCTGGTCTATTGCGATCCCCAGCCCAGGGATAGTCCCCCCAAACTGTGATAATATTCTGAGTGGAAAGTATAAAATCTAAGAGTATAAAATGATGGGTTTCCTGTATTGAGAATTTGGTACTGTTTTATTACTTTTGGTTTTATTTATTTATTTTTTAATCAGCACCTCAATGTCACATTTCCTCCAAACATGGATACCAGTCTTGGACTAAACCCATTGTTTGCCCCCCAAATTTAGAAACTTGTTTACATAGCTTACTTAACATTTCCAAGTATACAATAGAAAGATGAAAGGATGAGAGTAGAATTAGAATTGTTCTAAAACACTTTTTGGTAACAGAGAAATTGTTGAATGAGAATTTACAACAAATTCTACCGGAAAAGATGCCTATAGATTAAATAAATATTCTGTATTTTCTCTGTTGGTTGCACTAGTATAGATTATTAATAAACTTCATGCTTCTCATAGAATGGTAGACCTGTAATTTTAAATCATTTCTATTAAATTATTATTTTATACTGACTTAAATACCTATTGAATATCTCCTTTTGGATAGCACACAAACAGTTAACAAAAAGAAGCAATTTCTATTTTCTTTTCATATGCAGCTGTTTTGGGGTGATCTTTATCCTCAGTAACACAGAATGATAACAGTGCTGAAGGAGAGCTGGAGGTCCTTCCACCCTCCTGTATGATTTCTTACACTCACTCCACAGCTGCCATTCCACTAGGTGCTGCATGTTTATGTTCACCAGCCCAAATCTACTGTACCAGGAATACTGGTGTAGTCCCTAAAATTGGTCTATTTATTCACTGCAACAAGAGAGGCTATGCACCACTGGGCCATTTCCATAAGAGAGTGTTAAATTGGGCTTGTTTTTAGAACATGAGCCTGTGTTTAAGGAAGATTTCAAGGATGAAGGGATTTGTTCTGAGAGGAGAGCTGTCAGAAAGCAATGACAATTGGGTGAAATGATGTTTAAAAGATTTACCTAAGGAAAGATGGCAACAGAGGACTAAAGATGTAACTGTTGAGGCCCGGGGATTTAGCTCAGTGGTTTCACCGCCTGCTGTGCAAGTGCAAGGACCCGAGTTCGATCCCTGGTACCCCCCCCCCCACCAAAAAAGATGTAACTGGTGAAACAAAACCAAATAAATCCAAGAACACCAAACACTCCTTCAGGTTAGCTAAGAGAAGGATGTTTAGTCATTTTTGTAGATTATGGTGTCTTGATTCTATCTGTGTTAAGTATGCTTATGGAATTGTCTGATTTTTTTCCCCTCAATCTCCTCACAGGACCTAGATTTGTTAGAATAGCAGATCAGCTGTTGGTGCCCGCTTTAGCCACCAGGGGCTCTGGTCAGCAATCTATTCAGACCTTCTTTCCCTTGCAGACATTTTATCCTTCCAGTTATATTTTACAGGATGTTTCCTTCGTATAGAGTATGTCTTCTGTATTTTTAGTTTTCTTAACTGTGTCTCATCTTTATAATCAACTCATAGCATTCCTTTGAAAAGCTATCTTCTAACACAGCATCCTAAATTATGCTTCCACTCATACCTCCATTATATGTGTAAAAGTATAAATTCTGAGGTCATGTGCTACATTCAGCACAAACACCAAGGAATTCTCAGCTTCTACTACAAATTGTTGGCCACCAGAACATATTAGTTGAAAGAACTAGTGAACTATTATGTAACTATTTTGTGTTTGTCTCTGTATGAGCGTAAGAAATGAGGCAGAAAGAAAGTGTAAGTTTTGCCTTAAAGTAGCTTTTATTGACCGAAGAAATATTGAGTGTTATTAATTTAACATTAGCTGGATAAGTCAACTTCAATTCAGTGAGCCCAGGGTTTATAAACATTTTTATTTGTATGTCTTTCTGGGGTGAGTTGCTAAAAGATTGGATGAAGAGGGAGATTATGTAAGATCATGTGCCACAATGCAATTCTTGATGTCTCACAAAAGGAGTCTTTTTCTTGGTTTGTCAAATTAGTGCTATAAAATAATAGCTTCATACATGGAGCAAAGTGTTACTTTTGCTCTACTTCTGCAAAAAATAAAATTTTTATACAAACAATATTTGATTGAACAGTACTGTCATTTGCTCCTTAGGAGTCCTGAGAATAGTGGGGGACTGTACATGCTCAATTCAGTGTTACCTGGAGGGAATCATTTGTTTTATAATTTAAGACACAGGGAATCCATGCTCTCTGTAGCACCTAGCACATGCAGAGAGGAAATAAATGACAGAGAATGTGCATCCAGATGAGATGGAGCCTCCTTGACAGCACAACACAGTGGGGGTCTCGATAGCTCCACGTTTGTGCGCTGGCAGCTGCCAGTTACTTAGTTTTCCTCCTATAAAGGCAGCTATAAAACCTGAAAAATGCAAATAACTTCCAGTTTCTAATAATTACCATTGGAACCCATCTTTGTTGTCCTTTTTCTTAGGATACATGTAGTAAATATCACCAAGTGTCTTCAACTAAGACTTTTAATAGAGAAGATTTTTGCAGAAAGTATGACTCTATAAGTATTTAAACATAAGCTGCTTGCTATTATCACGTTATGTCATTATTTTCTTAGAACACAAGTGTGAAACAAAAAAAGAAAATATGATTATCTTCAGTTGATTGGTGAGAAAGTACAGAGCTTGTCTGTCTGGAACCCATGGGCAACATCTCAAATAGACCAGGGACTGCCTTCCTTCTGAGTTCATGCTATGCCACACCACCACTCTCAACCAAGCTCTCCAAGAACCTACCCAGGTGTATCATTAGGGATGAATCTACTTTCTCAGAGAAATATACTCAGCAGTTTTTCTATGGCATCTAAAGACTCTCGGGTCAATAGTTCTAAACTACTAGAAAACAATAAATTAACCAAGTAGCCACATTCTTGGGCCTCATTCTAATTGGAGCAGTATTCTCTTATTTGAATGGTACTCTGATTTATTAAATATTCCTTCTCTTCAAGCAAAAAAACAAAATTTAAACTTCAAAGTGTACATTTAAGCTTTTTCGTATTTTTTTCAATTTTTATAACATATATGTATATTTGATCTAATTGATTTTAAGCCTATTCTTCTTGTCCATTCTTTAGAAATGTATTTGTTGGTAAGATCAACCATAGTCCTTGTATTGGTCAGCTTTTCCTCTCTAGGGCCAAATAACCAACATGCACAACTTCAAGGAGGAATAGTTTAATTTTGCTTGTGGTTCATGAGGATTCATGATTGATAGGAAAATCATGGTAGAAGAGCAAGATGGAACAAAGATGCCCAGTCTATGGTTGCTAGCAGAGCGCAGGGAATGAGCCCCAGTGACATTTACTCTCCAAAGGCATGGGCCCAGTGACCCATCTGCAACTCTGTGACCTAACTACATTGTAAGCTTTAAAAGTCAATAGATTAATTCACTGATGAGTACAATACTCTCATGATCCATCCCCCTTGGCAAGAGCCTCTTAATTCAGTCAAAATGACACTTATGAATAACTGGTGCAAGATCCTTTTGCTGACTGGACATCGAATCACATTTGTTAAACAGCAAAATAAATACAATAAGAAGATAATAATTTTGCTAAACAAGATTAAGATATCCTGAATAAAACTAAAAACACAATCGCTTCTCAGCTTTTTGGCTAAGATCAAGTGTAAACTAAAAACACAATAAACTAGCCTTGAATGTTTCAGCAGTTTTAATATTGCTCTAATGTTCAAGTGAAAGTTTCTTCTGAGACTCAAGGCAAATTCCTATCTGTGAACCCCTGAAAAATTGAAAAAGCAATTTACAGGTTCCCTATATATAATGATACAGTGCAAAAATTCCTATTGCAAAAGGGAGAAATAGAAGTACAAAAGAGAATTGAGCAAAAACAAGATCAAAACCCAGCATGGACCGGTTTTTAGCTCAGTGGTTTTGCTGCCTGTTGAGCAAGTGCAAGGACCCGAATTCGATCCCCAGTATCAAAACAAAACAAAACAGCAGCACAAAAATTGAGACTCATAGTTTTTTTTTTTTTTTTTTTTTTGCCTGGGAAACAAAGCACATACTTCCTTGCTAGTTTCAGTCCATGTGATCTCTGTTCTGGGCTGGCTTTATTCACTACCTGGAGTTTTTTTTTGGCAAACCTTCACTTTCCTGGTACCTGAGTTCCTCTGGTCTTGACCTCACTCCACTTTAGTTTCATTCCTATAGTTTTGCACCCCTTCTTCCAGGGTCATAATGCCTGTTTTCCAAAGCTTTCCTTTGAAATATGAATGAAAGCTTCCATGACCCTTTGTCTCTTGTGTTCTATGTGGTCAAAACATCATGTTGTAGTCAGGGTTTTGGCAAGAGAATACATTTCATATAGGGCACATAATTTATAGAATCATTTTATGAAATTTACCCAAAATATCAAATATGGAGGAAGATATTAGCTACACACTAGAGGCCTGAAGAATCCAGCCAAGGGCCTGGATCCCATATCAATGTCCTGCACTAGTCCAGCTAAAGGCTTAGAGTCCAAGGCAATGTCCTCCATGTGTCCAGCCAGTGGCTTAGAGCCCACAGGAATGTCTCATTCTTGTCCATATTGAGGTTCTGCACCTGGAAGGCCCATAGCCAGTGGTGGAAGCCAGAAAATCTACACTGGAGGGATGAAGGATTTGTGCCAACAGGCTGAGGGGTCTACAGTGAAGCCTGAAAGTAATGCTCATGATGATTAGAGCTCTCCTGAGAACAACAGCCATTCCCAGAGACAACGAGGCCACAAGCTCCTCCTCCAATGAGAATTAAGTTCTCATCAGGAAAACCATCTACAGCAAGCTTCTCCTAGAAAATGTACAGCCCTCCAGTTCTCTTTTTATGGCTATTGGTAACAATCCTCAGGTGGATCTTCCATGCCCAGACCATTCCAGTTAAGTTTAGTTGGGCATTGCAAGTTGACCATTAGTTAATCCACCACACACCAATATCATATTAATAATACCAAGGCTGGCTACATATTCAAGCAGTGTTCAGAACCTCTTAGATCATGGATGCTGTGGTCTTTAAGTGCTTAGTTGGCTCAGCAAGGTAAAATGAATCCTGAGGAATAAATTCCTTAAGCAGCCTTTCTAAAAGCAGGGCACCCCGGGGCCTCATTTCTTCAATGAAATCTTTGCAGTTAGTTCATTGTTTATGGTAGTGAGGATTGAACTCAGAGCCTTCTCATTAAGTTATATCCTCAGTCCCTATTTTGGAACACGTCCATGTTTATATCCTAATCCTAACACTTAGTTTCAGGGCCATTTTATGATTTAATGAGTTTTCATTGGTGATATCATATTATATTGACATCAACCTGCAGTGACAGCAACCTTCTTTAGTGTGTGTCCATATTTGGCTGTCCCTAGGTTTGCATATCTCAATGTGAAACTGACACAATATATGCATCTCCAATGGTACTAACATCTATAATTACCTTAGGAGTCATATATATATATATATATATATATATATATATATATTATAAAGGAGATTTTAAATATACTTTAATCAAATAGGAATTTAATTTAAGTCATATAATAAATTGAACTTCTGGTTTGTTGACATAAAACATCTTTATAAGATAGAGTTGGAGCATAGTAAATGAAAAGCTTATATTTGTGTTCCAGAGTCCTTAATTACATAGATTACTTCCAAGAACTTTGGAAGGTCCTATAATTTTATATATATTTTTCTGTAAGAGTTTACATGTAGAAGGTCTTTTGATGCATTAAAAAAAAAACAGTGTATCTTACTCCTGCCACTTCCTTCCTATAATATTTCATATGAAGTAGCATGTATGGTGGAACAATAGGATTTGTGCAAAAACAGATAAGGTTTACCACAGATTTATATGGTCCTTCCTCTCCATATGCCTCTCTCTCTCTCTCTCTCTCGCTCTCTCTCTCTCTCTCTCTCTCTTTCTCTTTCTCCACCAATATCCTCTTTTTTAAACACATTAGTCATATTACATAAGGACTTTCCCTAAGTACTATTTTAATACAGTTACCTCTTTAAAGCCTCTATCTCCATCTATATTCTCATTCTGAATTACTGGGTGTTAGAATTTCAACATTTGAATTCTTTCCCCCAAAATTAAACTCATAATATATGAATAGCCTGACTTTTGGTACACAGATACACAGAAATACTAAACAGTACCACCAAGTATAGTGACATTATTGTTAGGCATCTTTTTGCAAGATTAGACCAATTGTCATCTGTCTCTTCATCTAATATAGATATATGTATGTAGATATAAATATTGCCCATAGTGCTTAGCACCAGAAGACAATTAATATTCAAGGAGAAATAACATTTTAAATGCACAGAGCAAGAAACTAGTGCATGAGAATTATTTCAATTTTCAGATTATAAACTTTATAAAATTAGAATCTAGTTCTTACAAGAATTTTGTCAAAAGGAAAAATTTTGACATTTACCATCAGGAATATGGCATAATGGAATGCACACAATTATAAATGTAATAGTTCTACACTTTTCCCTTCCTTTATGGAAATGATGTGGAATTTATTAAGGTTCTTCTCTAATTGGACACAGACCTGATGAAGAACTAAAAACAGAAGTGTCACCTGCAAAGTGATGTCACACATTTTATACATTCAGCCTATCTGACCCTATCTTTAGGACTGACTTATCTTACCCTATTAAAATCTGTAGGCCTAGATGAAACAGCATGAAAACTTTCCAGCAATGTAACACAATGCCTTGAGGAAACCTTTGCTCTAGCCAGAGACAAATTCTCTTAGACCAAGTCATCAATACGTGTCAAAGAACCCAGAAGAAGAGTAATACTCAAAATAATGTAGTAGCACTTTAAGCATAATAGAACTGTGATTATATATACTTTGATTTTAAATTAACTTTTTAAATTTTTCACCATGTTAACACAGTGATAAAATATTTTGTTATTCCTGAATTTTTTATTTGTATTTTTCAGCATTTTTCTGATTTCAATAAGGTTAGACTTTCTTTCTACTAGTAATTACTTGAAAATATAATTTTGTATTAAAAACTTCTAATTTTTTCAAAAGTTTTCTAAATGGTGTAAGTTCTGGTCTGACAAATTTGGACCTATCCAAAATTTTATGGAAGGAGTATTACTTAATTATTTTGTGTAAGGAATTTAAAGAGGCTAAAAATCTAAATGATACCACTTCACGGACAGAAACCCAAGTGTTCTAATGATTGTTTCAGAGACAAAATTTATGATCATTTTAGACCAATGTTCTTATATCTGATTTTAGTGTTGTTTGTATTTAAATTAAAAATTTGTTCAGTTTTTATAAGTGTGTTAGAATGATAGTAAGTAAACTTTAGTTGATCAAGTATGTGATTAAAAGGTGTTAAAAACGTTAAAATAATTGGAATTTTAGGCCTGATTTTGAATATTTGCTAAAATTTTTCTATTTCAGAGCAAAAAGTGAAAATTCATTTTAAGAATTGTGAAATGTTTTCTTTTTAAAAATTTAATGTATATTTCATGTGTGTCTGATTACTCTTACAATAACTATTAAGAACAAAAATGTACGTATAATTTTACCTCAATTAATGTAGCCCTACAGAGTTACTGGCTATTTTTAGAAGAATTTTATGTTATTTATGTTATTTTTATTTATGTCATTATTATACAATTTAGTTTGTATAATATATTTAGAAATAATTTTATGACCATATTTAATATATGAGAATTCCCTACTGTAGCCAAATACACTTTCAGATTTTTCTTTCATATTACTAAAGAATATCAAATATATAATATAAGTAGTAGTTCTTAACAGTAAATGAATTATTATACTGGGTATCAGAGAAAGGGAGTCAAACAGAAATATGACTTTCTTGAGTGACCCTCCGTATGTCACTAACTTCTAATTAAAAACTTCAAAAAGCATGAGTCTTTGAAATAAATTCAGAAGAGGAATTTTTAAAATTTTTGTACCTATGTTTAAAGATCAAGCTGATTTTTTTCTTTGGGGGAGGGTACTGGGAATCGAACTTGGGACCTTGTGCTTGTCAATGCAGGCAGTAGAGCCACTGAGCTAATTCCTCTTCCCTCAAACTGATTTTTTAATTTCAAATGTTATAGGAATTGTGTAATAAAAGGGAATCTTGGAAGGAAAGACTATCTTCTAAGGATTATTCTACGTAATAGCAACTTAAATTATTATATGTTTTTTTAAGTGGCATTAAAATAAATAAGCAAGCATGTTTTCAAAACATATACTAAGGGAGAATTGGGTAACATAATCTGATGCTCCCTGCTCTGTATGAAGGAAATACTATTTAAAATAATATAACGCAGGTATAAAATGAAGTACACATAATAAAAAGCCTTAAGTGGATCCAATAATGTATTAAAAACTCAATAAATATAAAATAGTACATTTTAAAAACAAGAATGTAATTAAAGATTGTGTAATAAATGATATGGAGATAAACTAATAAAATTTTGATAATAATGAATGGTGAGATATAATCCATTCACTGTGTCATCATTTCAAATAAATTTCAAATGGATTAAAGAGCTTTGGATTAAACACAAACTATGGGAGAAAACAAGAGCAGTCAAAAGAGAACAGGATATGTAAGGTTTGTGGAGAAATTTAATTTGATCTGCCTTGTAATGTTGGAAATATCTGCACAGTGAATTTGGAGATAATATGACATATATATGTCAAAAATTGTATGTGCATAAAACTTTAAAAATGCTAAATAATTCATGTTTCTTTTACAAAAAGGCATTATTCCACGAATTACACTGATTCACTTTAGTAAGTATGGGCACAGTCTATGAGCGGTTAAGTCCTACCTCACTTAAAGGGTTGCAAAATATAAGAAAGGACCTAAGCCTTTACATACATCAAATCAATATTGAAAGATGAAAAGGCATTGCAAGGAGTTGCTTAAGCTGATGTACTCACTGGACAAACATTCCTGAAGTGGTAACTTCACACTTTTAGAGAAGCACAATGCCAGCACAAAACAAGAGGCCTGACCATGATTGTATCTTGTGAAAAGGAGTTCTATCCCTGGATTTTATCCTAAACAAACAGATATTTATTATGAAGGCAGTCAGTGCAAGATGAATATCATTTACAGTTGGATGCAATAATTTCCTGAATTTTCTTAAGATAAGAATAACATGACTATAGACATCATAAAATCTCTTTTGGTAGCTAAGACAAAACTAAAAATAGTATTGATATGATAATTAAGATAATGTACTACATATAAAATGTAGTATTATGTAAGTGTGCATAAATGCTATAATTAATATGCGATAATAATTTTCATCTTTAGGTGATTAGATTATGAATAATTTATACTTTTGTTATAAAATTAATGTTATTGCTTTAGAGAGACTTCCCTTAAAATCAGATTTTCATTGTATTCACTATTTTTGGCCTATTTAATTGAAATGAATTCAGTTATTGTTACTTTGTTATGGTAAGAAGTTTAAATTTATCTTCAATCTTATTGCAGGTGACTTTAGTCTTTTTTCTCTTTGTTCTCTGTGTGTGTGTGTGTGTGTGTGTGTGTGTGTGTGATTTGTTTCCATGCAGCTAGCCAATCTTCAAGAAGTGTGCATTGTTCTGAGGATGGGAGAGCCTCCAGGAAGCAATGTGAGCTGTGCACTTTCAACCTGCCTGCTTCCTGCTGCTCTGGCCTCTCGGTAAAAGACGGAAAGTGGCATTATCTTCTTCCTATCTTGACAGATACCAGGCTGAAAGTGCCCCATTTGGCTTCCAGGCAATAGATCATGCCTTTTGTTCTATTTAACCTAAGTTGCCAAATGACCACCTCAAGAGCCTGGAGGAGGCTCCTTGACAGCTTGGGGAAATTGCATCTTGCAAAAATTTCAAGTACCAGGTCTTTAGCCTTGATTGCCTGTGATGTACTTTTGTTGTGTTTTGTTTATATCTTTAATGACAAAGAATTATATTTTAGTGTTCTAAAAAGAAATTATCGGAAGTTTTCAAATCTAACGTTTTGCAACTCCCCTGTACCTCTATTATTAACATACAGATTCTAAAGAGACTGAAATAGCATTATAGGAAGCTTACAGAGAAACTTTGCAAGCTCATATCCCAGTGATGTGCATTTTTTCATTACATTTAATTTCTTTCTTTCTTCCAGTATATATTCTGCTAAATCCTGATGTAGACTCTAGTGACACATCAATAATCAGAGAGAAAATCTTACTCTTCAGTTGCTTTCAGGTGGGAGAAAAAGGTAGAGTGTGGCACAACCATCTAGTCAGGGAGAAAAAGGTAGAGTGTGGCACAACCATCTAGTCAGGGATGTACCACAAATTCATGAGGTGGCTGTGCTGTGTAACAAAGAAAAAAGAAAAGTCTTAAAATGATCCAGGCCATTGGGATACACTTGCTCTGGAGAAGTCTTCAAGTAGTACAGAAGTTATTTGACTTGTGGGAGAAATTATTAGAATTTGTCACACATGCAAAGGAAGAAAAGGAAGACATAGAAGGAATGTTGAAAGCTTAGCAGGAGTTTTGGTTTCAAATCATTTTAAAAGATTTGATAAGTGGATAGGGAGATTACGGTGCAGGGGGAGCATCATCTACTCTTGACTGTGAGATTCTTGGGTCTGGTTATTGATATTTTCTAGCAATTAGTATTGTGGCAGGCCTACAGATGCTATGCTCTGAGTAAGCTACTGACTGAGTAGATGACAAAAAGCCTGTCTATAATCTGAAATAAAATAAAAATTTAAGTGATGAAAGTTCTCTTATACTTTTTATTTATTTTAAAGCCACCAAAAAATTGAGACCAGGGTGCTTAAAAAATTGGGTATAGAGCAGATTTTAATGTTCTTGTACTGATAGGAGGTGCTGTTGAATTCTACTGTCACTCACATGGGAAAGGAAATGAGCTCTCTCCTCTGGAAATCTTGCAGTTGCCTCTGAACAACTGAATAGATAACTTAGTTTAAATGTCATGAACACTGTTCTGTTATTCCCATAAGTGGTTTAAGAACCCTTTGGTTCATAATAAAAACCCTTTGTTTCTTAATAAAAAGCTATTTCTAAATGACTTTTCTAGATAAGAAAGCCAGAAGACATATATAAGTTGTAGCAGGTTAGTTGTGATATGACCATTTAATCCCAATGCTTGATAGCAACATATTTAATTATAAATGCTCTCATTAAAAAGAAACACATAGAGGTCAAAGTGTACCAGTAAACTACTTAAAAGAAATCCAAATTAAAAGGCATTATGCAGCAGATTTTGTAAATATATACCATGCACAAATTATAATTACATTGTATGTTTTGATTTTTGGGAGGCATAATATTTCTAGAGGAAAATTCTACAAACTTATTTTTAAAGTTCAAGAATATATATATATATATATATATATGAATATATATACATATGCATATATGTGTCTATATTCACACATATGTATGTATGTGAAATCACCTCAACTTTGCATCTGTAACATTGACACAGCCTAAAAAATTGCTAGGAGGTTTTTGTCCGCTAGAAATGGTAAAAATTAATCTGAAGTAATATATATTAAATAGATCTCTTAAAAACTTATGTCAAACTAGTATATTTTGTGACAATGTGCTGAGTGTGGGAATACATGCTTGTAATTCCAGCACTTAGGAGGCTGAGGCAAGAGGATTGCCATGAATTCAAAGCCAACGTAGGTTACATGGTTCAACGCTAGTATGAACTACATAGCAAGACGTCTCAAAACGTCTCAAAAAAGTACATATATACATATACATAAATATGAGCAGATATATTAATTCTTATAAAGGAAAATGATGTATATATTCATTATAACTAATAACACTTTTAGTTTTTAATATTTCTGCCAGAATCAATGAATTAATTTTCATAGAGTTATTTGCATTTTACAAGTTATTACTTAGGGAATTAATTTGCATTAATGAACTCAAGACTGAAATAACCTATTATATTAGTGAGAATTCCAATATTCTTAATCCAGAGTTTTACAAACCTGGTATCAAAAAATAAAAAATGCTCTAAGCCAACATTCTCCATTTCTATTATTAGGTTCTATTGTGTAAATTCAGCTGTCTGGACTACTATCAAGCTTTAAGAAATAATCTAATCATTACACTTTTTATCTCTTTAAAACATAGTCCAGCTGAAAGATAAAACTGAGAGTGGAAGAATAACTTTTTAGGCCAAATTTAAAGCTCAGAGTACTTTAGAGAAACTAAAATCTCAAGATTATTTCAATTTAGAAAAAAGAAATGAATTTTTAGCCTGATCAATTCTAAATGTTGGTAGTTTTAGACTGATGTTCAGCTATTTGTTAAATTTTATCAAAGGCAATTGAAATTTTAACTCCACAATTTGTCTCCAATATAGGAACAAGTGTTTTGAAATAATACTTCTCTTAATTTTGCCGAATATTATCTCTTGACCCTGTTAGGAATATATACTATATCCTTCATTTCTGATATGTAAAGATGAACACATTCAGTCTGCCAAGTATTTGAAAAGATGAAAAAAGAAATATCTAGGTGCCATTGTATTTACCGTTGCCAAGAAGTGTGAAGATTTAATCTATTTAAAGTTTATAATTGAGTCTGCATTTACTTTGAGAACATTAAGTACATTAAGTAGGAACCATATGAAGAAAGAGAATTAGTATATATTTGAGTCTAATATTCAATATGTGTTCAATATGGTAGGGAGACATAAGATGATGCTACTTTTTGGTTACAAACTCAATTTGTACAATTCTAACTGATAAGGCAGCTCTGGTTACTCAGAGCTTCATTGACGTGAAAGTGGCTTAGCCTGACTGACTCTTTTTGAAGTCTCATGAATCATCATATCACTACTTTTGACCATCTTTGTGGAATGAGTTCTTAACTGTACATGTCAGCTGAGAATACTTTTAGTTTAGCAATAACAATGACAACAAAAATCTAGAAAACTATGTATGTTTTTATTTTCAAACAAATTTAGCAAAACTACGTCTTTTTATTTGAAAACAAATTTAGCTAAACTTGATATTTTGTATTAAAACTTGAAGCAGAGGTTCATTTGGCCTCCCTTTTCTTTCCATACAACAGCGGATTGCTCACCAGGTCCACAACCCAATGACAACTGAGGAGAAAAATTTCACATCACAATTAGGAGGTGTGATGGGCAAGAGAGATCCTTCCTGTCCTTAACATCACAGAGAGGAAGAAAGGGGTTGTGTTACTCCAAGGGACTGGCCCCCTCTAGTATTTGTCTTTCTTCCACTTAAGAGGCAACATCAGCAAAGTTAACTCAGAGGATTTGAGATGTTTGAAAGCTGGAAAGATTTAACTGAAGAGGCTAAGTGAAATCAGATATGATGGGCTTTACACATCAGCATCGCCTTAGAAGCGATATAAATTCCCGATGGGAGATGTATCTAGGTAGAGGAAGGCTTTCTTTTAATCATGGCAATGAAAGTTTCTATTCACCCAATAAAAGGGTCATTTCTGGGTTTTATAGACTTTGGTCAAATGCCAATGGGGAATTTTTTTTTTAATTTGACTATCACACTGTTTTATAAATTTTTCTATCTAAAAGAAACAGTGGTCTGCTCTGACACTGTATTTATCTAAGTTCAAGCAAAGAATAATTTAAATGTCTTCTCTTCAGAATTAAATAACTCCACTTCTCCCTAGAATGCTTTCAAGTTGTACAGCTATGTGAATAACTTAAAATGAAATGTGAACATAAAAGTGTGAAATATAATTCATGAATTGGTTTCAATCTTTGTCGGAAAAAAAATGATTTCAAATTTTTAGGTTCATTCCATTATGAGCAAATGAGATATTTTGAGTCTCAAATGATTCCTTCAGAAGAATACCTCACAGCTGGCATAGCTTCATTTAAGTTATAATTTTTGGTCCTTAGCCTAAATGTTCTTTTTTTAGGTTTCTTTGTAGTGCAATGTTGTGCTTTATTAACAGATATATCTCTTATTTCTTTATGATGTAATTTCACTATTGATGCACACTTGAACTAATTGTACTTGTATCTTTCCCTTTAGAATTCTTTTCTTTCCCTTAAGATATGTATTTTAATTATGTTAATCTCAACTCATAAAACAAGTCTATCAGGCCTTTCATGTTTTTTATTGCTTATTTCCAAAGTCCACTTAAATTTATCAATGAGCTGCTAGTGTCTGAGAGACGCAAAATGGAACTGAGCCAAAATTTCAGAGCATTTTGAATCATAAGAAGTGCAATATTGTGGGTTTATTGGAAAGAAAAGGCAATGTGTTTAGTTATCATTTGCTTTCAGGAGAGAACAGAGCAGTCAAATGAATGAGCAAAATGGATAAAATTGAAATAACAATAATAATAATAACAATGATAAAAACAAGATTATGATTATATATAAATACATGCTTTTGACTTGTGAGTTAAATAACAATTTCATAATTTCAAAAATGTAATATAATAAACATCTGTATGGATCCAACAGTTGTTCTTTAATTTTATAAATATCAACTCAAAATATATTTTATGATTATCTGGTAAAAATGATTGAAAGTGCAACGAACTTCATTTTTCACTTTTTTGGACTATAAATGGCGTATTTTCTCTCAGTTCAATTGGTTTAGGTATGCTCGATGTCTTTCTTACATAGACAGGGCATCTCAGCATGAGAAGAGTACACCAGATGGCAGCCATGGAGATGTTTTCCAACTCTGCGTTAAGGCCACTTTGGCTGCAGGCCACCAAAAATTCATCAAACAGAAAAGAAAAAGTAATAATAAGTGAAGCATTTTGATGGGTATTCCAATATTTCTATTCTGGAGGTAGTAGATCCAGATATCTGATAAAATTTCCCACTTTATTGCAAAAAATATATAAAGCTTTCTATTTGATCCAGTATTATGCAATGGGATCATTTATACACTAGCAAAAATAGACGGACTATCAGAGAGAAAATAAATGTTTTGTAGAAGGACTGCTTTATAAAGGTACAGAGATAGCAGGAGGAATAATACAGTAATCCAGATCTCATGGAGACAAATATTTTACCACTCCTAGGACTAAGAGATATAAGGAAGAGAGATTGGCTACCAGAACCTAAAGGGAGATAAGGGAGAGCAATAGCTGTTTTTAGAACAAAACAAGAAGGGCGATAATCTCACAAGAATAGAGCTGGAAGAGTAAACATTCTGACTTCTTGTACCTACTCGCTCCTCTTCTTTTTCTCTTTGGCAGGAGCCCCATCACATGTTAAAGATATGAGAACTTTTCATGTAATTTGTGCAGGTCAGCTTTCCAGGAAAGAAAGCATGAGAAAGAAGGGAGGGAAACAACTGGAAAAGGGAAAAATGATGTTAACTGGGACCCTGTATTTTCCCTGGTTAGATGTACTTTTATCTGATCCGTGTCACATCTTTCCCAAAGAAATAACACAACTTTGGGTGAGGAGGCTTCCTCTGCCATTCAAAGTCAGGTCGCTGTTGACTAAGTACCTTCTTCTTTGACCACTCAACAGTTTGTTCTGATGGTGACAATGCAATGCTAACCATTATCATCACACAATAGCCAGTGTTCTCCCTCAGTTTGTGGTACCTATGATATCACTAATCTATTGTGTGTGAATGAGATAAAACCACCAATGCTAATTCACGATGCGATTTTATACTTACTAATTGCAGTTCATTTAAAAGAAAAAAAGGTCCTTTATTTTTATAGGTAAAATCTTTATAAGTACAAAAATACTTCTATGTACTTCTTTGTATTTCTTTACAGGTAAAAAAATCACAAAGGTGATAACAGAATTCTGAGTGAACACACATAGTTTAAAGGAAATGGGAGGTGGACATATTACAGGGAGATGTAATGTTTCTGGAAATTATTTGCACTGAAATTTACTATCACACTTCTAACCTAAGGTTTAGTATCTTAAGACCAACCAGTTTGGAAGTACCATTTGTATCCAATACGCATGGCACCATCAGGCTCCATCTAATTTTCATATCATTATGAGAAAAATAAAAGTCAATGTTCATGTTCAAGAACCATAGCATTTATTAACATATTCCTGTTTACCACCCTTGGCAGGTTCAAAATTCTGTGTTTTGTAAATACAATTATAACTTTTAAACCACTTCCTTTCAATTCTTTAGATGTTCCAAACATATCATTTCAAATGTCTGTGTAAACAATAAAGGCTTTGTTGGCAACATTACCTTCTAAGGTTCATCTCCATGGGCCTGAGATCCATTATTCATGTTGATGACATTCCAGTAACAAGGTACATGATTTTATACCTAGTGAGCTATAGAGTAACCTAGAGAGATAAAGGGATTGAATTAAAGGTCAATGTCACTTTTTATAACAGGTTGGTTCTTTTAAAAAGAAATACAAATAGGTAGCCTCTAAAACCTGGTGTATTTTAGGCCTGGAGACAGGAGAAAGTATCACATGCAATGTCAAGGTGGACCCTGTCCTTCCAGGAAGAGATATTTCTGTGAGTCATCAAGGCAGACATTTTCCATTGAAGCTTTCAGCCTATGTTAAGTTCCATTGACTTGCACTTTGGCTGCAATTTCATCTTAGATATTGAAAATTATAGTTAAAATATGACTATAAGTAAAATGAAAAATATAGTTTCAATAATGAACAGTGCGCATTTCTAATCAAATGCAAGATTAGTGACCTAAAGTGAAAAATCCTCATACTAGTTTTAAGTGAAAACATAAAATTTTACTATTATTATAAGGATCAAGAAATTATTTATCGCTCAATAAAAACCGAATTGCAAAATGCAGTAATCACTTTCTTTTCACAAACTAGTCTTATCTGAAACATGAAATGATAGCCGTTCGGTTCATTCTAATAACTGGCATTCATTGGATCCTATTTTGATTCTAACCCTAAAATTAAAAGTTGGTTATGGTGTATTTTGCATATCAACTACTAAACTACCAGAAATGGATAGGGCTATAAAATTTTCCAGCATCTAATATACACAGTTGACACAATAAAAGGGAAAAAGCATGAGTTGTAATGTTATTTCCTCAATTTTACTAGAAATTAATACTTTTAAATACTTGAAAAATTAGATTGTCACATTTATGAGAAACATCATTGCACGTGACAACTTTATTGAACTATAAATGTAATATATTGGTTGGAGCACACATGGTATATTGATTTGTTTGTGCTTTGGTTATTTGTTGCTATAATAAATGAACTCCTTATCAATTAAAAACTCTAGGCCAAAGACATTGGTTTGCCCGTGATCAATATTTAGAAATATATATTGGTTATGGCTACATTTCCACACTGTTTTAATACATTAGCTTGGAGCATACAATATGCTGATTTCTTTATTACCTCCATGTTCAAATGAATGTGATTGTTAAGAACCTTATTTTCAAAGGACTGAGACTTACAATTGACTTGATTTAAGCACTTAAATTACTGTCATGACCATAGTACAAACTTGTAATAAATATAAGATGGAGGTATTATAGTCACGTCCTTAAATATTATTTCAAAAATGCTATCTACACAAACTTTAGAATGTCAGTGGCAAATTCAGCATCCACTCTACTATTAACATACAGATACTACATATACAAACAACGTATTCATTATTAATTCTATTCATCAGCAGCCTGAAGTAGTAATTTTTTATTAAATTGGTACATTGTAGGTATACAACACAATTACATTTCTCATTGGGAATTGTACCTTTACATAATACATCTTGGTTCTTATTTTTTCCCCATTCCTAGCCCTCCCTTCACCCCCTCCACCCTTCCCTATTTACAAAGACTTTATTTCCATTTTTTCCATTTCTCAGCATTTTTCCTTTCCCTTCTTTCCTTTCCCCTGCCCCTCCCACTACCCCTACCCCTTTGGACCTTTTCTTCCTATTTTGCATTATCAACTATTCATTCTAATCATTGGTACATTTTAGGTATACAATATAATGACATTCATCATTGGAAATCTGCACCTTTACATAGTCTCTCTTGGTTCTTATTTTTCACCCTTGCCCAGCCCTCCCTTCAACCCCTCCATTCCTCCCTATTTACAAAGATTTTGTTCCTGTTTTTCCATTTTCTCATATTAATCCCATTCCCTTCTATCCTTTCCTCTAGCCTGCAGTAACTGATTTAAAAAGCAGAGTTCCTTTTCAGTCCTCTTTTCAAACTCACTAACAGCTGTTTTATTGTTACTTAAGCCTTCACACTTCATCCTTAGTATTAAGATATCCTTTATTGGCCCGGGATTTAGCTCAGTGGTTCTGCCACCTGCCTCACAAGAAGAAGGTCCCAAGTTCGATCCTTGGAAAAAAAAAAATAACCTTTGTTAAGTGGCTAGCAAGGGAGCCCCACCAACAATTAGTGGGTGCCAAAGAGGTCTAAATTTGATGTTATACAGAAAATGAATGTTTTATTCAGCTTTGAGGCTACAGAAAATAGGTTCAACTATGACTTTTAGCTTATTATTTTACTTTAAAAAACTTTGTTGAGATATAATTCATATAAACTTTCCTTTGTGAAGTAGGTAGTTCAGTGTGTTCTTAGCTTACTCAGAGAGTTATGTAAAAGTCTTCTAATTTTAAAACCTTTTCATCATTCCAAAAGAAGCCCCATTCCCCTCAACAGCATTCCCATTCTTCACTGCCCCAAGATTCTAGAGCAACCCTGCCTTGTGTCTCTATCCATTTGCCCAATCTGGACATTTAATACAAATGGCATTATACAATAGGTGGGGTTCTGATTGGTCATTTTCATTTGGAATAGCATTTTCAGGCTTCATCTATGTATAGCATAGCACATAAACAAGACATTCTTTTCTTATTTCCACATAATGCCCAATAATATGTAATAAACATTGCGTTTATTTACAGGTAATGGGTATTTTAGTTGATTCCACTTCTTAGATATTGTTTATAATGGTGCTATAATCATTCACATATGCTTTTCGTGTATATGTTTTATTATTTTTTCTGTTTTTTTAAAAATTTTATTGTTTTCTATGATGCACAGAAATTGCATCTATTTTAGAGACTTAATATGTTTTTAATATTTTTATAGATAGGTATAGATATAAAATGGTCTTATTTTATTCTCTTTTTTTCCTCTTTAATGATCCTCTTTCCCCTTCCTGTGGTTCCCTTCCCTGTCTCTTCAAAGTCTACCTCCATTTTTTTCTATCATCTCCCCTTTATTTTGGTCTTTAAATTATTCACATTTGGGGTTTTTCATATAAGATAAGCCATATTATATTTAACTTTCTGTGTCTGACTTATTTCACATAAAATATGGCCTAAAGATCTATTTTCCTACAGATGAGTCAACATTTATCATTTATGTGGCTGACATATATATATATATACATTTACAGACATATATGCATATATATACATGTGTATATACATATGTATTTATTGCTTATCAATTAATCCATATCCATGGATGGATAAAGACAAAGTGGCATCTAAGTTTTTCCTGTAATTTAGTTTTTATGGAAACATGATTTAACTGATGTGGAAACATCTAAACTATTTCCATAATTTACCTATTATGAGTTGCACTGCTATAAATTGGTTATAGAGATAAGAGGCAGAATTTCTGGGTCACATGGTTTATGATTTTAAGGAACCATCAAACTGTTATGCAAAGTTCCTCCAGCATTTTAAAATTTCAAAATGATGTAATGAGGCTTCACATTTCCCCACTCGTTTTCAATACTTGTCATTATTTTTTTATTGTACAATTTCTCTAATGACAATGATGCTGGACATATTTTAATGGACTTATGGGACACATATCTGTCTCCTCTGGAGAATAGCTCCTCAAATTCATTATCCAGTTTTCAGTTGGTTTATTTATCTCTTTATTATTTAGTTATGAGAGGTTATTTTCTTCAATATTCTGAATACAAATTCCCTTATGATTTGTAAATATTTTTTCTTGTTCTCTTGATTGTATTTTCACTTTCTCAGAGGGGTGCTTTAAAGTACAAAATGGTTCCCTTTTAATGAAATCCAGGTTTTCTAGCTCTTACATTTACTTGTATGATTTATTTTAAGTTAATCATGGTACATCATGTCAGGAAGCATCCAACTTTAAATTTCTATGAATAGCAAGTTGTCCCAGGATTTTTGTTAAAAAAGATCGTCTTTTTTCATCGATTCATCACCTTTGTCGAAAATCAACTATCTATAAATATCAGGGTTGGCTTCTAGACTTCAGGTTTTATTCTACTTATCAATATGTCGGTCTTTATGTGTGTACCACATTCCTGTCTTGGCTACAGCTTTATATTAAGTAATTGAATAGATAAGGGTGAGTGTTCCAACTTTGTTCCTATTTTTCAAGATTGTCTTTTGCTAATCTGAGACTTGTCAACTCTGTATAAATTGTAGGATCATTGTGTTAAAAAAAAAGAAAGCTGAGATTTTGATAAAATTTTCTTTCAATTTTTACATACTCTTTGTCTTTCAATGATGCTTGGCTAATAGTTTTTCTTTTTGTTTTAATTTTCATGATTGCACTGGAACATGTAGGAGACAAATAAATAATTAAATAAATTGCTTGGGTAAGCTCTCATCTCATGCAAACCCAAAGTATAAATAACATTCTTTAAATAAAAACAATAGTTTTTTTTAGAAAAAAAGTATACTGTACCCAGAAATTCTTTCTCTGGCTTCATTGCTTTCTTTAATCTTAATTCCATGCCTGTTTATCAATGTAACAAGAACTTCAGTGCTCATAAAGGAGGTAAGAAGGTTTTTCTATGTGAGGTTCCAAAAAATGAGATTTGTTGTTATTGTAAAAAAAATGTATTCAAAGTACTTGAACAAAGATAAATTGCTTTTTGACATTTCTCATGGAGGAAAGGAAAATAAGTGCAGATTATACCTCATGAAAGACCTATTGCACATTAAAAAGTCACTATAGGGCCGGGGATTTAACTCAGTGGTTCCAGCACCTGCCTCGCAAGCACAAGTTCCCGAGTTTGATCCCTGGTACCAAAAAAAAAAGAGAAGTCACTAGGACCATGTTCTCCTCCCTCAGCTATCTGCTGGGTCAATGGTTTCTTTTGTCTGGTTCTCAGGTTTCATATATTCTTATTTATTGTTATTATTAATTTCTCTTCCTTTCTTCAAAATAACTTTCTCCATTTTGGTATGAGCATGCCTATTTGACATCACACAACTTCTTAATTCAACCTCATAACCAAATTTCAAACATTTTGTGCAAAAGCAAAAGTGATCTAGTGTTCTTAGACTTCCTTCCTTTACCATTCAATCCACTCCTGAAATTTTTGGGATTACACAACACAAATATAGTTGCAGTGTTCAGAGAGTGAAATTTATATGGTCTTTAATTGCATCCTCAAAGAAATTGTGACAATCTAACCCTTGATTATGACAGAAAGTAGAAGATGAAAAACTAAGAAATACTAAAAGAAATTCTATCACTGTAAAGAAAATGTTTCAGTAATTGTGTATGTGGAAAATTAAGTATATGTATATTTATTTTTAGTTTTTAATTTTTATTAGTACATGTTTGCAGAACGCAATGAGGAGTTGGTACATGTACATAACATATCTGAATTCTTTGTTTCATCCCTTTCCCTCTTTCACATAGTCTCCATTTTTGCCAAAGAACTATTTCCCTACTTCCTGCCATCTATCCTTCATTGCTTTTTATGTATATTATGGGACTTTTATATAAGAGAAACCATACAATACTTAAGCTTGTGCAAGTGGTTTATTTCATTTAACATTATGGTCTCAATGTACATCCATTTTTCTACAACTGACTCAAGTTTATCCTTCCTTATGGCAGACTAATACTCCATTCTATATGCATACCATATTTTTTTTATCCATTCATCTGTTGATGGACAGACATATAGGCCACTTCCAAGACTTAGCTGTTATGAACTGTGATAAATTGTTTTTATATATTATGATATCATATATGATTACATATACAATTATAGTTTATTTTATACAAAATTATATAATATGTAATATTTTATTATACAGTATATTATTATATTATATATATTATGTGTGTGCTGAATTATTAAAGAACATATATAGATATATATGTTAAATTAAAAGGCAGCATCACTCAAACTAATGAATTTAAAAATTTGGAAATTCAAGTATAACTTCTTTTTTTTTTAGTACTGGGGATGGAACTCCGGCAGGTGCCGGAACCAATGAGCTGAATCCCTGGCCCAAACTTCTTATAATTATTGACTAAGTTTTATGTTAAAAATCAAATTCCATACTTCAAACTCAGGAATGTCACCAATTGTTTCCTCTCTTTTATCAATCCAGATGCACCATAAAATGGGCTCTAAGAGGACAACTTGCTACATGAGACAGAAATAATTTTCCTGTAGTTGGTTATCTTCTCTATCCAGGAAAAATGCTTTGCTCCTCAGGAATTGGTTTGGTAGAGTCAGCTGGAAATCTTCAAGAAACTGAAGAATATAAGCCAGAAGCAGCAACGACAATCCCAGAGTCCCCTGCGTCTCTTTCCCATTCACAGAATTCTGAAACTGGATACGTAAATGTGGCTTCTCTGAAACAGACACACAGCATACAAGAAGAAGACCAAAAGTCAAAACTATCAAATTACTGGTGGTTGAGACTATACTGATCAAAACCTGCTAATTTAAAGCTTGGACACAAAGGTGGACTATGATATGGAGAAGAGTTTCCACAGATCTCAGATCTCTAGTAGACATCCACCAAGAGTCTTCAAAATTGCTGATAAATTCATTAAACAATTTTTAAAAATAAAAAAAAACAAATTCCATGTTCATAGATTTTCTTTGTACAGTTGTTATATTATTAATATCAAGTGCTACTTGATAAAGAACAAATAAGACTCTGATATTTGTGTAGGTTTATTACAAAGAGCATTATACTGTAAAGCATTCATTAAATGGATTATAATGTTAGCATTGGTGCTTCTCTGCTCTCGCATAGATTTGAATGTTTAGAAAACCAGTCACGAACTGTGTGGCCTGATGTTTGAAAACTCGGAATCTATGGGATGTTCTGAAATCAAGTAGTTCTGTGGGTTTGGCAGTCATACCATCTTCCCTTAAGTTGATCCATCTGGAAGAGTTCCTCAATCCAAGTCCTTGAACAATCTCCAGTTTGAATGCATCTAATCACGGACATAAACTTGGTCCTTCTTGATGATGAGAATGATAACTGCAAAATACGGCTGGTCTGACCATGACACATCCAAATATAAACTCGACATTTTTGCTTAAAGACAGTGAGATGATATGGGAAATGTATGGGAGCAAATAAATCTTTTCAACAGACACTTACTTTAAGTAAATGAAATCACTCTCAATAATACCAGGCAGCCCTCAGGCAACTACAAATAGAACATCTAGCACTGTATTTTCAAGTGACATCATATATACTCAGTTCTACTTCACTCTAAGTGAATTTCAGTCCATGCAAACAAAGTGTGGAGCTTATTTAATGTGAAGCAAAAAATCTATAAAAGTCCTTCAAATACTTCAATGAAGTCATGAAAAAGTATTTTTCAAACAGATGTCCAACTAAGGGTTTATTTTTCTTTATATTTCTCTCTGGAATAGGTTTAAAAAAAACTTGATTGTATAGTCCCACTGCCGATAATGTGGTTTTTCTTGACACACTGATCATCTTAGAGAAATATATTCATTTGACTGGATAAATAATTAAGGGTACCAGAAATAAATTATAATATAAAAGCGAATATAAATTTGGAGGTAGCACCCCAGTCTCCCTAAATTCAAAGGAAGATAATTTAAGGGACATGTATTCTGCCATGTTCAGAGACATATTATAATTAATATAATATGCATTCCATTGAGAACCCAATTACTTTACTCTAAGGGCATGCCATTGAATTTATCTAAAGTAACAGGAATACTCAAAGTTAATTAAGTTTGTCTTATGCTAATAAGAAATTGTGTCATATTATAGACAGATTTTAGACAACTAAAAGGTCAATTTGTACTACACAAAAACCTGCACAGAAGTGTTTTATGAGTGATTGGTACAGAATAACCCATGCACAGAACCCTAAACTATTCTTAGTCTGCTAATTGGAATGCTTCTTTAAATTCTACATTTTAATTAGGAGGATTTCAGCAGCAACTAAGAGAATAGGAGATACAAATTTTACATGCGGAGGAAAATTTAATGATGCCTGCATTACACGTTCAGAAGTAGCTCAAGCCTGACATTTGACTTAACTTGGTAGTCATTGTTTGGCTCCTATGTGATTGCAAAATGGAGGCTGAAGTTTAAGGGTTCTCACCTCCACAGTCTGTCATTCAGAGAAAGAGAAAGCTTCTAACCCGATGTTTTTCTCTTCAGACCATGGAAATGTCTTTCCCAAAGTTTCATGACAAAATTTCCTCCATGTCATTGCCTGAATTTGCTCACCGTCTTAGTCTGTATGGGTTGCAATGTCAAAATACCAAAACCTGGGTAATGTACAAAAATCAAAACTGTATTTCTCACAGTTCTAAAGGTAGGGAAAATCAAGATCCAGGCACTGACAAACCTGGTGTTTGTTAAGGGCCATACCTGGTTAATAGATGTTACCTTCTGTCCATGTTGTCACCTGCAGCAAAGGGTAGAAAAGTTTCATTGGAATACCAGTTCCACTCATGGTGGCAATGTCATTGTGATATAGTCACTGCTTGAAAGGTCCACTTCCTCATTCTATCACATTGGAGATTAGATTTCAACAAACAGATTTTGAGGAAGGTGCAAACACTCACACCACAGCAATCATTCTGCTATTTTTAAATCAATGCCTGTAATAAATTAAGAAATCAGAAATAAATTAATTCAAGATGTTTTTACTTCAGACCTTAATTGGTAAATAAAAATAATCATACAATATAGAATAGAAATGGGGAGATAAAGCATCTTAAAGGCATCCATAGGTGAGGGTCAATGTCCCCAACCCGTTTGTTGTCCTGTGTGTGTGTGTGTTGTATGTGTGCGTGTGCATGTGTGTGTGTGTGTGTTTGCGTGAGTAGGTGCACAGAGGGTTGCATGTTTGAATAGTAAAATTTCAGGAGGAATAAATATGGGATATTTACTTGCTAGAACACCGACAATTTTTACTATACGCTGTAAATGAGTGCTTTGGAAAAAATTTGGTAGTGTGGATGAAGACAAACTCAACTCTAAAGTTTTCTTTTCTCTGCATAGAAACAATAAAAATATATCTTATAAAGATTCCCAAACACCAAATTCCATGTTTTCTGTATCCCACTTAATTATTGCCTGTAAAGAAAGAAGAGTCTATTTGACTACAAGCAAATTATTGATCTTGCAGAGGACCAGACTATGTCTTGCCTCCACCCCATCTGACCAAATCTGTGCACAAACTATCCAATAAAGTCACTTTTCTGGTCAAATCCTTGCCCTCCCCTCCCTTCACAAACATACATTATGCTTGTCAGTCCATGTATTTCTTAGTACCTGTCATGAAATTTCTTACGTATGTCTTCCTACTGTGTAAATTCTAGCCATATTCAAACTAACCTTTATTGTGAAGACTTTTCTACTTTAGAACATATCGATTGATGTCTTTTCTGATCTCAGAGGACAATTATAATGTATACCCTTGTTCTAATTATTTATCTATTAAACTATTTACTAACAATCATAAATTGGCAGACTCTTCTAGATGATTATAATAGAAATAGAAATATCTGTGTATGCAGTTTCTAGTGTATGTTTGTATGAATATATGTCTCTCGCTTCTTTCAGGTTTCAAGTTTTGTAATAATTAGACATATTGGATACATTAATTTCCAATCTTACTATCTAACATTGATTCTGCCACAAGAGAAAAGAGGCCCAGCAATGAGGCAGAAGACACTTAAAAATGCTGTTCTTTGATTTACTTGTGTTCATGCCACTAGCAGGCAAGAAAGAAAAATGAAAATAGAAAGGTTATTGAATTACTGTGGCCAACTAGAACAAAGTCAAATGATTCTGAAATTTTAGTACACATTCTAGGATATTAGAAGTCCTACTGTTTGGAAAACATTGTCTTTAATGTATTCAAGTTATACCTGAACCTATAAAATTTTACTTTATTTAGTATTCTTTTATGAAAGGCATAAATCTAGATCTAATTACATGATTACACTTGACTTTTGCCCTTTACTCAAATTCTCTCTATCACACTGATATTATTCCCTCTCTATCACATTGATGTTACCTGTACCAGGAAGCTCTAAATGCCATGTATAATGAACAATAATGTATTTGCTATTCAAATACATATGTACTCTAAAATAAACAGGCAAGCACATGGCTATACACACACATACACGGGAAGTCTTTGGTCAAAGTGTAGATTGTCTATCAATTTGCCTGGAAAATTCTGATTCTTTAGTCTTGGGATGTGAAAAAACACGTCTTTGTTATTTAGCACTAGACCTATATGGTTATGACTTTAATGTGGGTGCGCCATTTAATCAAAACACCAATTCAAAGACAGTCCATTAAATGACACCCTCTTGAAATCAACGGGACTTTTTGCCTTCATCTAATTCTGCCATCTTACTATGTCACATTTTTTCACTTCTTACATACTATCTATGAAGAAATAAACATTTCATCTCCTGGCTATTTCCTAGAATATGGGCTTCCTAAATATGTGGAAGACCACCTATATAAACTACATCAAAACTAACTTTTCCTGTCCTCATTTCTTTCCATGGAATCTCAGGAATAAAGGAGTAGGAGTAGGGAGGGATTCCTTCTTTTTATGATGAATAAGACTTTATGATGAATATGGCTTCTAGGAAGTGGTCCTGGGTGACAAAGTGGCTATCAATTTGATTGGCTAAGGAATGTAGATATTCCCTCCCCCAGTTTGGACAACTACAAAGATGATTTTCTGGAAAAATTGTTTCCCTTTATTGATTTTAATGTAATGGGCACACTGGTATATATCTAGAGTTGAATGAGGAATAAACTAGCTTCACTTTTTATGTAGGATGAGTGGAGAGCAAAGAAAATGTTTAGGAAAATAAGACACTGACAAGATAATTAAGCTTTTCACTTCAATGATTACTACCTACAAGAGATGGTCAACTCATATTTAAATATATTTGTTTTAAAATTAATAAAGCACATCTCTTTGTGTATAGAGCTTGACTATTGTGTAATTAAACAAAATTGTAAAATCAATAGGAATTTATTAATTGAAACCAAAGATCATGCTTATTTCACATTGTAATTATATTCCTTTGACTCAGCACTTTAGTGTGGAAATATGCTTAAATATATTTTCCACTTGGGAAATTTAATATCTTTGGGAGTATCCAGTGATATATTGTTTATGTCAAAATATGGCTAATAATTGGTGATTTATGTTGAAGGATATTTTGCATTATTAAAACTGAAACTGTTTTTGACTGCAGCATAATAGTGAAACATTTAGGAAAAGTGTTATCAGTCCAAGGTGATTAGAAATTTTTAATCATTTATATAGCAGGAGGTGAAGTGATGTTATATTGACAATGAATTTAATATAAACATGTTATGGTTTATTAAGACTGTCAAAGACAAATACAGCATAATGAAATTTTATTTTAATGTGATTTTTAAAATATTTTCTAACATTTACCATTTGTTTATTAGATTTATATAGTGCCTATTTTCCAGAAGTTTCCAAATATTGTTCAGAGAATATTAAACTAAGCTTTACATTTGAACACCTCCTGATAGGACTGAGACAATAGGAGAAAAACCTTGAGAAACCAGGTACCCAGAAGCAAAACTAAAGTAAACAAAAATAAAAATACTTCCAAAATACAAACAACAAACACCTCACAAAAGTTTCCAACACCAAAACAAAACATGAAATGTAACATTGGAGTTTTTTCTTGCTTTTTGTCTTACAGTAAAATTGATTCTATGTTTTGCAGTTATGATGTATTTTAATACTTGGAATCAGTTTTTAAACTGTAATATTGAATAAAAAAATGACTGACCTAAATTTAAATAGGAAAGTTTATCATTATTTAAGGATACAATTAAAGCTTCTAAACCATAGCAGCTAGGTATTTTCCCTAAGAACTTTAGAGTTTACTTACATTAACTAGTTCACTTTGAAAATGCAGATGTTGAGACCCAGAGGTTTAGATAATTGGACCAAGATCACTTTCTCTTTCTTACGAATACAAAGCTAGATTAATTTGATTTTCATTGTCTTTTATCTTTAAACAATGCTTTTATAAATGTCTCTCATTTTTTAAACAATGTTTCCTAGTAATAGAAATATGAGTGTTTCTTGAACTCTTGTCATCTACGGGACTTTCAGCACCTCTCACTTTCAGGTACCATTACTTGGACTAGACATGTGACCAAAGAGTTGGGTTGGGAGTTAAAAGTCTTTGACTACTTGTCTCCAAGAATTCACCTAAGTCATTCTTAAGCAAAACCAGTGTGGTTCAATGTTCCTCCCTTATTGAAAGAGATGACCATCACTACTCCATGCTATGTCATAGGCCTTACTAGTCGTCCAGCTTCAATTCTTTTGTTTCACAGCAGTGACCAGTGATACATTGTGTCATGCCCAAGGTTACAGTCTTACCAGTCTGTATTTTTGACTCTGTCCAATGTGTATTAAGTATGGACAGTAATTTAGAAGTTAGGTAAGAAAACTGACAGGACTTCAGACCTTAAGTCTATGACTTACTTATTGAGCTTGATCTAGTTACTAAGACTCACTAGGTTCAGTTAACACATTTGTAAAACAGATTATAATAGTGTCTGTCTCACAAATAAAAATAAAATTGTATTACAAGTATTTTTAATAGATAATTGTTTTTTGGCTTTTAGAAGGTCTGTTGGTTATCATATGTGCGTGCACGTGCACACACACACACACACACACACACACACACAGGACCTGAATTAATAGAATTATATTATTCCCTACTAGTCTAGCCTGAAAATATTTCCAGAGATATACTGTGAAAACTTGGGCAACATCATTGGATAGGGAAAATTCTGTGTGTTTTATTAATTTACATGGCCTTCTCAAATTCTTCAAAGCCATTATCTTTAAAACTTGCTTGCATTTATATTTTAAAATTCTTCTTAACCACCTATATTAATTGATCCATGTAGGAAATATGCCAAGATATCTAATATAAATAGAAATTTTACAAGAATCAACTGCAAAAGGAAGTAGAGACAACTGCTGTGCACACTGAAAAAAGAGCAATACATGTAAAATAATAGGTATAATGAATTCCAAATTAAAGGTAAATCCACAGCCCTGCTAGGGCTCTGTGACACACTACCAAGTAATTCCACATGGTTAAAGTTGTGTTTTCCTCTGTTCACTTTTACTGAACAAGAATTATAAATTTCATTTCTGTATTATAATTTTGAGATGGGACATACTATATCTTAGCCCTCAGTACCAAGTCATTTATCTATGAACAAATAAAATGTTTAGGCTAAATAAATTTCTCCCAGACCCCAATTTATTTATTTTTAGCAGGAGAGAGTGCACATGCAGGCCCCCACCGCTACAAATTATAGAATGGAGATTCCCCCATTTGTGGGAATCACAGGGGTCAGCACATTGGAGTCCAATAGATGAACCTCACCCTGGGAAAACCACCTCGGTGATCATGGTATCTCCACTGCCAGGTAAGTGTCCAAGTTATTTTCTGAAAACACAGAGAAGTTGTTACTTATAATAATTGGCATAAGAGTCTAAGGTAGTAAGTGTACTCCATACCTGGCCAAGTTCCAAATCATGTAAATCTTACTGTGATTTAAAAATCCTGCTGTTGGTCATTCTGACAAGAAGTTTATGATATTGAGATAACTGCCTAACTAAGGTAGGAACATCTTGCCATCAACTGCTAATATCTTGTCCTGTTTAATGATTTGAATTTTGGCTTCTACATTTATTCACGGAGTCTCAGAATAGTTTGCCTCTTCGGGGAGATATCAGGTTTCTGGGAACAAGGACTAGGCCCCTGTCTACCTGATACAATGTATCACACTATGGACTGTGACTAGCTTTTATTCTTTGAGCCTTCAGTTGGTCTCACGGTTTGTGTCATTTCCTCTTTGTACTCTGCTTTTTATGTTAAATATAATGTTTTCACGTTTATTTAGCCACGATTGTTTATCTCTGGTAAAGTGACATGTAAAACTCTACAATTTATGCAGTGTCTTCATAATTTTGCTAATGATCAAGAGACAGGAAATATGTGAAACCTTCATTCAAATAAAAAATGCTAGCAAGCCATACATGTAGAGTTTACTACTGAACTATGGGCATTAATGTGGACACTTTGAATTTATGCATAAAAGTTTTAAGAGACACATGACTAGCCAGACCAAGGCTGGGAAAAGAGGAAAGCACCCAATTTCCCACTTCCTTTTTGCTTCACCCTTCCAAAGGAATTTTTCATCCTATTGCACGTACTTCCTCCTCTCCTCCTTACTACTTTATTAACAAAGTGCTAGTGAGACTCATATCAATCATTTGTACTAATTTATTGGCTGTTTGTGATATTATTATTCATTACATTCAAGATTATATGACCCATTTCATGATGGAATGATGGTTTATATGATCAAAGTTCCTTGGAAATTTTAATATTGTTTGCTTCAAAGAATTTTTGGATAAAAGCCTCATTTTATTATCAAATTCTAGAAGAAATATTTGATAGTGCTTCATCTTTTTTCCCCTTCAGCACTCCCCTCATTCATTTACAGGAGTAGTGAAACTGCAAACGTAGTCATCACTCCCAGTAGGAGCAACTCCACTGAGCACTATCATTATGTAATTTAAACATCAGAGGTGGAAAATTATCAATATTACTTGCCAAAGTAAATATAAGGTTAATTACCATAAATGTCAGCCACATATCATTGATCCTTAATTATGCAGATGACTAAAATTCTTAAGTGAAAATATTATTTTAAATATATACTGACACACATCATATGTGCATACATATTTATGTAAAACATGTGTTAATGTGAATGTGTATGTGGACAGATATACAAAGTGAGAGAGAAAGAGTTTGCCAATACCCCTGAACTGTGGCTGGCCATAGAACTGGGCTTTTGTGTCCTTGTAAATTTCGGTTCTCATGGAATTATTAAGAAATCACACTTGAACAAAAAAGAATGCAAGAAATTGGCAATGGGAGAACTTGTGTTTCTAGAACATTTTCTTTACTCCTAGTGTATTATCTTCATCTTTAGGAGCATAAAGTGTTTTCCTCAATTTCTTATCTAATTTAATTTTCATTAGTATGTGTTTGTGATATGCAATAATTATATTCAGCTTGAAAAAAAATATATATATATATACACACACATATCTCACAACTTGGTCACTTTCACTTGTGGGTCTTTCACCTCCCCTTCTTTCCCCTCCCACCCCCTACAGTTTACCTACCTGTTTCTCAACATGTATCTTTTATTTTGTTCTTTAAATTTCTAAAGAAGTAGACTTTCATGATTATATTTAAAATCATTTTTGAAGGAGATATATGTATTTTATTGCTTTTAGTACTAAGGACAATAATGATTGGAAGTCTACTTAAGAGTATTTGATAGAGTCTCTGATATGACAGAAATAGAAGTCCAAATTTAAATGTATAAGTTTATATTTACAGAATATCATATTTAAAAGAAGCATTCTATTTGGATTGTGTGGTTGTATGTATTTGGAAATTATTCATTAGAAAGAGATTTAAAATTAATTCATCCTGACAGTGAATCAAGAAAAAATGTTTTATGGTATCAGAAAAATAATTTAGTGAGTGAATTTGAACTGGAAATTTTTTCTGAACCTTAATAGTTCTAATAAATTGCTCGATATGTCTTTCCCCCTAAAAAGTCATAGTCTGATTCACCCACATCAAAAAACCCTATATACAGAAACATAACATACAAGTGATACAGAGGTTAATGATATTGTAAAAGTTTGAGTTCTACAATTTGAATTATTATTTATTATTGGTTTAAATTCATTTGTAAATCTTATAGTTTTTAAGTTTATGGAAAAGTTTCTGACTACAATGAAAACTAATTCTTTATTGTGAAACATAGAAGGCTGTGACATCTAATACAAACCCCTCCTCTATACTTTATTTCTGCTTATCTAGTCTCATGGTCGAAAGAGGAAACTAGGTTAATCATTTTTAGCTAACGTAAATTCTGCAATTTGCCAAATTAAAACTGCAATTTCTCCTGACATTTGCTTCTCTCCTTAAACTGTGGATGGAGATAGGCATGGTCTTGGTGATGGTGTGGGATATAGAGGGTGGGCTTGTGCTTCTGGATCATCTTTCTTTCACCAAGTGTATTGTCAACATGTCCAGGAGCATAATGCATCTTCCTTAATTTCTGAACAAACAGCCTTTTTATTAATCACTTTGAATCTTTTTTTTACTTTGAATCATTTTTAAAGAGAATTTAGTTGTTTATTAAAACTGTAGACAATTTTCTGGTACATTAGTTCTTCTTCTAAATAACAGGTTATAAACCTACAAGGAAAAGTTGTTTGGGATATACAGGACAGGTACCTTTATTGTAGAATATGGGATACAAATTACTGTATTTATGTCAAAATACATTGCTCAGTCATTAGATCTACACAAAATACAGAAACCCAAAAAGCCTTAGAGTTTTTGCGAATGTTGTCTTCTGCTGAAGCATTTCAAAGTGGTTCAGTAGAAGTTTTTTGTCTACTGGACAAGCAAATACCATGTAAGAATGGTTCTAGCTTTGATTGCCTTTAGGGTAACTATCTTTATATGCTTTTTTTTGGTATTAACATTTCAAATAAGACTTGCCTGTTCTTGTTTTCTGGATATCTGCAATTTATCAATGTTTAAAAGGTTTTGTTGTAAAGACAGTAACCAGCTATGATTAGAGTACCTCTTTCTATTTACATCCAGGAAAGGAAGAAAATTTATGAATCACAATGCCAATGTGGGATAACAAATGATTATAAGTCCAGGATACTAAGACTAGGCAAATTTATAGTAAAATTCAATACATGATAAACCAAGCATGCCAGGGACAGAATGGTTTTCTAAACCTATAACAATATGTGCACACCTCTTCTAATGCAGAGTGACTCTGTCAGAAATTCAGAAGACTTATGCTTCACAGATGAAGAAATAAGAAATTGAGAAAAATCTCAAAGAACCATGAACTGAAAAAAGAGATATGGGTGAAGAAAAAATAGCTGTAATCGGGCTGACATGAATGATCTTGAAATTTCCCAAATGGGGAAACTCTCTCCCCATAAGGATGCTTTATGATTTTTAATTTGAAATTGATTTCCATTGGGACTAATCTTGAACTTTGAAGATAAAACAAGTAAATTACAGTTTTTCTTGAACATGAAGCTAAAAAAAAAACAGAACTGAGACATAAAATGATGCCTAAAAACTTGAACATGGTTACATGAACTCTTTTTTTTTTACCATATTTATGTTTTTAACACACTTATTAACTCATTTTTATATATTCATTCCTTCATTAACACTTTTATAAAACTTTATAAACTATATTTTAAGCACTTAATATTAAATCTATAATTAATATCCTCTTGGTAGTACATATGCATGAATATATTATATTCCTTTAAAATTTTTTCTCTTTCAAAAACAAAGTGCAGCTTATCTGGCCTAGTTTCCACCTGGTATATATTGTATGGAAGATGGTTTTGGCATGCAAAGAGTTTTAAGCCATTTTAAATTGGACTGCTTCTATTCAACTAGTGAGGAATAAAACTGAGAATAAAAGTGATAATCTTTTTTCCTTTTTCATTAAAAGAAAGACTTATGGTTTCATCTGAGAAACTGATCACTCTGTAGTTCATTGAGTTCAACCTCCCACTCAATAGAAATGACTAGTATAATAGTTTTGATAATTACTTATGTAGTTTTGGCTTCAACTCTTAGAATATATCTTTGGTTTGCTTATGCTCTTTGGAATGGTAATAATGGACTCTTCTTCAGCACGTTAAGAGTAAATGCAATTTAGTGTAATTTTCAAATTGTAGGTACATCTGCATGAAGAAGTACATGGAATGTCTAATTCATCCTTTTCCATGTGGTCCACAGTACTTTTGAGAATATTGCTATGTGCAATCAAAATTTCTTTGCAGTGGAGTTCTTCAAATCCTCTCAACTCTCTCGCATATGATAAGCTTTTCAGATATATTTATGTCATATTATATTTAACCAGGCAAACTCTTCTTAAAATCGTACAGGGCTGGATAGAATATGTCAAGTACATTTTAACCATATACAGTATATCATGCTGAGCTACCTTTATATTTCAGGAAACAATTTGTTTTTTAAAATTAGTTCAGTCACATATTACATTTACCTCTTTTGACATTTATGCATAAATAAATAAAACAAATAAAATAAATAAAGAAAACAAATAAAAGCTTTTGGTGGAAAATTACTCTCCCTTATTCTATAGTGAGGTACTGATATTCTTAAATTTATATGTAAAACTTTTAAATCCATCCCCATTTCTATACCTTTATCTCATTTGGGCTGACACTTTAGAAATTTGAGATGTAATGGATTCAGTCTACTGAAGTGAAGTGCTCTACCAGTTGTATTGCTTATTATCTGTGTATGTTTGAGCAAGGCAGATAGACTCACAAAATGTGCTGATCTGCAAAAGAGTGCTTATTCACAAATGAGATGAAATTTGTAGAACATTTAGCTAAGAATCTGGAATATAAAAATTTAGGGAAAATTCTAACAATCATATAATCAAGGATTATCAATTGTAATTGTCTATTATTGCACGTGATAATTATGCTTGTCATTATGGTTACTTGATGCCAGTTAGCACAGAAACAAGGGCAAATATGTAGCTTCTGTGTATTTTTAAGCTGTGACAATAATGTTGTTCAGAAAAGGACTAACTGCAAAATGTTGAGTCTCGCTCTAGAACTGTATCTAATCTCTTTAGGGGAATTAACTTCTCTAAAACCCCAACTAAACTGATGCTCAGAGAAACTTGCTCTTAATAATAGATGTTGAAACATTGATAATCATAAATTATGTTTGAAATGTTTATGCAAAATGTATCTTGAAAGTGTATATTTTACTAGGAAGTAATGTCAAGTCCTTTGAATTTTAGGATGGAAAATCAGCTTTGTCCAACATAAGAAACATCAAAACTACATTTGTTTATTCCCAGTTTTGATAGATTTCTCTCATTCTTTCTTATTTTTGCAGTCACTCTCATACTGTAAAAAATTCACTTATACATTCAAAACACATTTTTGAATTATATGACAATAAAATATTCCCTTCTCTCAAAGAATTAGTAATCCATGAGACAAACCAAACATGATCTTGCATTTTAATGTACAATTTAAGAAATATAATAAAGGCATGAACAAAAACATAATGACTTATCTTAGTAAGATTTTTCTGTGATATCTAATTTCCAAAAGTCTTCAATTTGAATTTTATTAGAAAGGCTAAGTTGATTTCCTACCAACCTATTGACCTCTCACCCTACACTAAAATCTATTCAAAACTTGGTAAAGCTCTTGAAAACATAGGTTAGGCAAATAATTTCTGAAGAAAATCCAAATTGTAGAAGAAATAACACCAAGAATCAACAAATAGAATTTTATCAAATTAAAAACATCCTTACAGAAAGGGAAACCACAAAAAAGAGATAATAGAGAAACAATTTTGCCAGCTACTCTTCAAAAGACTGATATCTAGAATATAAAAATAACTCAAAAATTAGACCCTCCAAAAATAAATAACTCATTCAAAAATGGGCAGTTGAAATGAATAGACACTTCTCAAAAGAATAAGTACAAATAACTAATGAGTACATAAAACCAAGTTCAGGATATTTGGCCATCTAAGCAACACTAGGATTTCATATTACTCCAGTATGAATAGCTATTATCAAAGACTCAAAACACAACAAATGATGGCAAGTTGTGGGGAAAAAGAGAACTCTTACATTGTTGGTGAAAATGTAAACTCAGAGAGCCTCTACGGAAAGAAGTACAGAGATTCCTCCCAAAATTTACAAATAGAAATTCCATTTAATCCAATTATACCTCTTATGGGTATTTTTTCAACATAGTACTGGTACAGACACCTATGTTTATAACCATAGAACCACAATTCACAATAGCTAGATTGTGGTATTAATTGACAAGTTATCTACAGATAAATGGATAAAGAAAATATAGTATAAATACACACTAGATTACCACTCAGGCATAAAGAATGATAAATTTTCGCCAGTTGTCTGAAAATAAATGGATTTTGAGAGTGAAAAGATAACCATGCATAGGTTAAATATCTAATACCTTCTAATGTGAGAAACCTGAAATATAAATGATTTAAAAGGAAAAAATAAAATAAATGGTAGGAAACAGGTAGACTCTGTGAGGTGGAAGGGAATCTGGAGAAAGAGAGGAAAGAGAAAGGGGAGAGAGTAAAATGTAAACCGACGATATGCATATATATCAATACCCCAAAATAAATATAATTATTTTCTACTGTAAACATACAGTAATAAAAAAGAAATTGAATATTTCTGTGATTTTATACAAAACCTCCCTCTTATGTCAGGACTTGTGTGACTTCTAAGGAAGTAGTAAATTTTAGCAAGTAAATAACTACCATATTTTTATGTGAGAAGTGTGGCTAAAATAATGCTGAATCTGGGTAAAATGAAAGCATTAAACACAGGTAGGAGGTAAGAGGATGTGTGGGACTGTATCAGGAGCGGAGAGAAGTTGATAACAGCTGTGGTGAATGACTAGAGTAGGCAAACTTAAAATAGGAGCATGTGGACAGGGAGAAAGGGGCACCACTAGGGATCTTCTTTGGGGATTAACTGGTGAGTATAAAGAAGAGAAGTAAAACTTAAGGACACCAGTCATATTTTAAAGATAAATTAATTTGGTTTTAGAATTACATAAAATTCAAATAGAAAATATGCAATTTGGGTGCTGGCGAAGTTCTTATTGGGTCCCAATAAGAACTGTAGAAGAGGTGAGAATGAGATAAAGCAATGCACAGATTTCCAAGTTATTGCTACAAATTATCCAGAATCACCTTGGCCTTTACAAACTATTAAATAAGATTAAATATTGTTCAATGGTAAGAAATCTCATTATCTTTTCAATTTTTAGAAAATACAGGTATTGAAAATCACAACAAGCTGGATGCAGTTGTATGTGACTATAATCTCAGCATTTGGGAAGCCAAGGAAGGAGGATTTCAAGATGAAGGCCCAGCCTACAGAATAATAAAATAAACACACTTTTCATTCAAAAAATGAATAAGTATCCAGATAGATGTCAGAATATTATATGTATATATTAAATATTATTATTTTTGATATAAAAGCATGTTTATTTTAACCAGTATACTTGTGCTTGTCCAAAAGTTAATCTGTGGAGAAGGACTGAAGGAAGTATCTGTCTCTGAAAAATATTACAGTGAAAAAACAAATCTTATTTATTTATTTTTTTATTTCACCTATTCTGCTCTGGCCATTCTATGACATGGGCTCACTTTGTAGAGAATATTGATATGAAGGTGAAATGAGAATTCATCCAGAATTAACTTCATGTACATGACAACTGTTTTTTCATTGCCAATAGTTTTCAATAGTTGGAATGTGGGTTGTTGAGCAATAGGGACTAACTTTCAGGGATATGACGAAGCTTTTTGGACAGTGCTTTTCAATGACACTATTGACATTCAGGCCAATTGATTATGATGAATCCTTGATTTATAAACTCCATTTGTTCTGGAAGGCTGGCTGTAACACAAGTTGGTCAATTGAAGGCTCAGGGTCCTCTACACAGCTTTTGACGTCTCTTTCCTGTACACAGGCAGATCTCAGTGTCTTTAGAGATACACTCACCCAGGATTTCTCAATTAACTCCACACAGGAAAGGATGTTGTAATGTTCCTTCCAGAGCTCTTTAGGGTTAAATCTGTATCTGAGATTATTTGGAAGCATAAGTGGCCAGCATTCAAGTCATAACATGAAATTTTAACACTAAAATTCTGGTTATAACCCAGTGTGTTCCTATACCGGTAACTTGGGGGTCCACTGTATTTCTTACTGGTGCTGTCATGTGCAGTGTAGGAGTCATAGTGATATTCAGAGCCTCTACCTTCTACATTGCCAGAATCACATCTGCTTCTCAGTCCTGACCATTAAAAACTTCTCCAGACATGTCCAAGTCTTCTCCTAAGTATATCAGCATCACTCATCATTGAATTTAGAAATACACTCTTTTATATTTATGAAGAGAAAAGTTAAGGTTATGTTTCAAGCAGTGATAGTCACCTGTGTCAAAAAGAAAAGCATTCTTTACATCTGGTCATCTTTTTTTTTTTTTTTTTTTTTTGTTCTTCCCTTAGTCAAGAAAAGAGATGACAAGGTAAATGTCTGTTAGTGCATTAATTGCAAGCCACTCTTTCATCAACTGGGGAAGTATCATTGAGAAGAAATAGCACTGCACTGGGTGACTGGACCAGGGTATTACCTACCCTGCAGCCAAGTGCTCCAATAGAAACAATTTTGCTCATTTGGGTGGTGAAATATATTATTTCTGCTAAACTACTAATATGTTTCTTAGTTTTAGTCTTATATTTTTTATAGTTTTCTTAAGCCTCTGTAAACATACATTCCCAATCAGATAGAAAAGTTGTGAACTTCTATTCTTATTTCACATAAATTATGTGAAAGTGTGTTTGCGGTTGTGTGTGTGTTTTCCACATTGAGTGTAACACTGTGTGATTTGAACTTTCCCCAGGACTTCGTGGGCATTGCTGTCAATTAAATTACTTGAAAGCAGTCAGATGGGACATTGAAATGCTGATTTCTCTTCATATTTATTTTACATAGGGATAAATAGCTTTGTGAATTAGCTGAGAAACAGAGAACCCAGTATCAGAAGAACAAAGTTTTGTTTGAATGATTGTGTGCAATGGGATTGTGACAGACATGGAATAAATGGCGAATAACATGAATGTGATTTTTCAAACAATTGTGTGCCAAAGACTGTAATACATTATTTTCAACTTCCACTTTTTGAATAAGCCTCTTCAATATCTTACAATTCCCTGCCCATACGCTGGAAAATGAAATCTGTCATTAAACATATTACTTCTACATTTCTACTTTTTTTCTCATTTCCACTTCTTGCAAGAAAAACATGAGCAAATAAATATGAAGTGCATGGTGTCAGTCCCCTGTAGAGTAAAAGTGCATAATAATGAGATCTATTGTTCTTGACAGTATGTAACCAAAAGTTAGAATATTTGTGTTTTTAGTTAGTGGTAAACATAATGTTCTATTAATAAGTGTTTGATTTTTATAGGGTGCATGTAACCTACATGTAAAAGATGAAACCTGCTAATGAACAGCTAAGAAACCCATGCTGTACAAAACTAGAATGTTGCTAATATTATTGCACAGAAACACTTTTGTCTCTTTCCCTCTTCTCCCTCCAGTAAGTGATCATTTGCCTGAAATTAGTATTTATTTGAGATTCAAATCTCATTCCTTGAAGAATATGACTTTTAAGTCAGCCTGGGTATGCCTGACTGTTTTTCATGCCCCTCTTATTTTACACTCCTTTTTCTAGTATTGCACTTGCTCCTTTCAGCCCTGGGGGCACAGATTCTGTTCTTGAGATTTGATGATTCAAATGCATTCAAGGCTTCTATGAGAGATGTCTCCAAGACAGTGTAAACACTGAGCCTCACGGTGATTTCTGTTCCTTGAAAACCAAACCTTGCACTAATTCTAGGAAGAAAAGTATCATGACAGATACTTAGCTACCCTAATATACCTTCACTAGCCTAATAGTTGACTGAATAACCCTGATGACTCACTGGAGTCAATACTCTTATAAATTTTAATTGAAATTTTTAACTGACACAAAGTAATTGTACAGATTGATTGAACACAGTATGAGATCTCAATGCATGCACTTGATCAGAGCATAATGGCCAGATCAGGGTAACTGGCATATCTATCACTTCAAGCATTTATTATTTCTGCATGGTGAAAACATTCAAAACTCTTGTATTAGCAATTTTGAAATATACAATATGGAATTATATATGGCTTCTGATTTCGATGTTGACTCTACAAGTTCTTTATATTGTGCAAAATCATAAAAATTTTCTATTTTTATTTGACCCTTGTATAATTTTAGACATTAAATTGAATTATATGATCAAGTATATGGAATGAAGTATATTCATCCATTCATTTATGTAAGGGATCCCTATTGGCGCAAGATTATTTGTTGAAAATTCCCCCATTGAAATCCTTTTTTTTTTTTTTGTAAGTTAGTTAACCATAGTGTAAGAGTTTATTTGGGGATGTTATTTTTTTCCCATTAATCTATATGCCCCTCTCCTTATCAATAGTCACTGGAGTGCAGTGATTTAATTACTGGAGTTCTTTAGTGACTTGTGAAATCAGTGGTAGTCCTACACTTTGTTATTTTCAAAATTTCTTTGTATATCCAGGATCCTTCTCATTTTCATAAAAGTTTTAGGAGCAGCTTTTAAGCTTCTATTTAAAACTTTTGCTGGATTTTATTAGGTTTTCAACTTAATCTGTAGAAAAGTTTGGAAAACACTGTCTTCATAACAATTTCCTCTTGCAATTCATAAAAATTACGTTTTTATTTAAATATTTAACATTTCTCTAAAATGCTATATAATATTTAGTGTAGAGACCTTACGTTTTTTACATTGTATCTCAAATATGTTTTCAGTGTTATCATTAATGAAATGTTAAATTTTATTTAGAATAAAAATATCTAATATCTAATGTTCTCTTTATTTTTCTGAATCGTTCTTCTATGTTACGACCTTCTTGAACTGATTAATTCTACCAGGAATTTTGTTGATTCCTTAATATTTTTAATAGTGATGATATCCTGTAAGAACAGTCAGTTTTACTTCTTTTTTTCCAGATTGTGTGGCTTTAATTTTTTTCTTGCCAAAATTCCATAGCTCGAACTTTCATTACTATGTTAGATAGAAATGTCATAAGCAGACATTTTACATTCCTTGTGATATTACATCTTGTCTTTCATCAAATATGATGATTGTAGGTTTTACAGGTATTGATCAAGTTAAAGAGGTTTCTTTCAATTCCTAGTTGATTGAGACTTTTCTTTTTTATCTTAAATGAGTGTTGGGATTTTCAAGTATGTTTAATAAATTTGTTGAAATAATTTTGTGATTTTTATAGCTTATCTTCTTAATATGGTATATTACTTTAAGCACTTTTTGTACTATAAAACAATTTTCCATTCTTGCTGTAAGTCTCAATTGGTCATAAAATATAATACCTTTTATATGGTACAAGATTCTGTTTGTTAATATTAAAGATTTTTGTGTCTATGTCAGTGGTCAGTAGTTTTCTTGTGATGTCTTGATGTAGCTCTGGTATCAGACTAATACTGATCTCTCTGGAGTAAGTTGTGGCATATTTCCTCCTCTTATTTCTGAAAGATTTTGTGAGGATTGATATTATTTCTTCTTTTAATATTTGATAGAATTCTCCACTGGAGTCATTGAGACCTACTAGTTCTTTTCCAGGAGAATTTTAATTACTAACTTGATTGTGTTATATGTTATATACATAATTCTACTCAGATTCTTTATTTCTTATCTGTTTTAATAGTTTGCATCTTTAAAACAGTTATTGATTTTGGATTTTTCTAAAGAAAGAAATGCTTGGTTCTAAGTGCACAGATCTGAGAGAATACTTGGGCAAGGTCCTCTGGTAACATTTATTAAAATATTTCATTTCCCTGAGCTTCTAGCCTACCATTTTGCCTTTGATAATCTTTGAGTGATCAAAAATTAAGAAATTTTTTCACTTTAGGTACAGGAGAATATCTAGTTGGACAGTTATACATTTAGATTTTCACTTCTGGATGTTTGACTTTGAAAGTTCTCATCACATTGTTTATCTGGATTAGTTTTTTTTCACATGCATTCCTTTATTCTGTTTAAAAATACTGCATATTCAAGATTTGAAAATATTTATTCTAACACTGTTCTTTGCTCTAGTGATCCAAGAGCAAGCAGCATAAATAACTAGCAAATAAAAAATTTCATGACATTTAAAACGTTTTGACAAGTTCTATGATAGGAGAAACAGCACTTTGGCAGTTATAGAAACTTTTTATCTCACTACAAATCCATAAGGTTTTATGATTTGTAAAGATAATAAACATATTATGAATTTGGGGATCATTATAATAGTTTTCTATGAAATATTACATTTATTTAACCCTATCTATTATAGATATCTTGATGTAATGAAGTAGTAGCTATTTATAGGTTATAGCTAATACTACAGCTTTCAAGTATTTCTCTGCGATTTAAAAAAAAATGGTTTTTATATCACGACTTGGAATGTAAAGACACATCTTTCCACATACATGCCTGTAGCCACAGATATTTACCAACATTTCCAAAGTAGTACTTGGATAATATATAATCTCATTTTGTAATTACTATTCTGTTCCATTCAGCTTGATTTTCTTCATTTTGTAGGGGAGTGTATTTGTCCATTAAATGGATTTTAACACTCACTAAAAGTTCACAACTCACAAGTAGAAAAATAATGTAAATTAAATATAATTGGCATTTAAATTACGTACTTCACAGAATTCAAAATCAGTCAATCTTGTTAAATTGGCAGGCTAATACTATTAGGGAGTTGTTCACAGAAGACTACTGTATGGGCCATTAAAAACTATTTTCATATAAAGAGAAAATTGGAAGATCATATTTTTGTCTGTTATCATACTTTTCATACCCTTGAAATTTTCCCTAAAACAACTTACAAGCCAAGATGATGTATAGGCAGATTCGTTTCACAGTTAAGAAAGCTCAAATTTATGTCAAGTATATGTCAGGACTTCTTTATTAATTGTATGAATATAAGTTTGTTAGAGTTCTAGGTTTGAAATGAAGTTTCACAAGCTGAGTGACTTAAAACAAGAGCATCACTATCTCCCAGCTCTGGAGATTAGAAGTGCCAAATTAAGGGAGTTGAAGGATTTTACTTCTTATGAAATCTGGAAGGGAAACTTGACTTCCCTTCCCCTACTTTCTAGTGGCTCACCGGTTGTCTTTGATACTCTTTGTCTTGTGGCTGCATAACTTCAATATCTTTGTCCATCATCACACAGCGTCCTTCCTGTGTACCTCTTCACGTGATTATCTGCTTGTGAGGACTTTGATCATAGTGGATTAATATCTTCCTTACCCCAACATGACCTCATCTTAACTAATTACATCTACATTAACTCTAGTTTGATGTAAGGTCACATCGTGAGGTCTGGAAGAATAGTGCTTCAATATATACTTTTTAGGGGTGCCAGAGTTCAACCTATACCACTAGAAAATTTGTTTTCCACACACTGTTGCATCTAAGGTTTTATCTGTCAAATATAACAATTTTATCAGCTATGACTGTACTTTCAGGAAATTTGGAGAAAGGAGAGTACATGAATTTAGGGATATCAGGTGAAAAGAAAAAGAAATGTAGGGGAACTGCAGGAGGAAGAATTGCTTTATTTGCACCTCCACCGAAATCTGTGCCCGGGCTGTACAATCAGCCTCATCTCAATTACACTCTTGACCGCCCTGCTCTAGTTTGCTTTGAACTCCTAACTTTGACATGGAATCTCATGTTTTCTTTTGTCCTCTCTTCTGGCCTGTAAGTAATTCCAAATTCCTAAAGTCATCAGTTCCAGTGTAGCAAGTCTAACTGGGATTGCTGTTGTTTAGTTGCATTTGCAAGAATGCTGAGCTTTGGATTCAAAAAAGAAAAAAGAAAAGAAAAAAAATCCATCAGCTGCCTGGGTTTCCCCACTGAACCAGAGGCCGGAAAATAAATGTTTGCACCTTTAACGACCCCCATTGTCCTGACTTCACAGAATCCCCAGCGAGCAGCTAATCCTTTGGAACAATACAGTACAGATGTTTCACAGGATAAGAAGGCTAATTCCAGACCAATCAGGGTCACTCCAAATGTCAGCACCCCAAAATAAAGTTAAAATACAGGGCAAACAGACACAGCCTCAGCAGTCTGATCCCTGCATGGCTGGGTCATTCTACTGTAATAAGCGATAGCTCTGCTTTGTTCAAGGCTTTGGTAACTTTGTCCTTAGTGGGGACTGAGCAACATAGGGTGTTGTCATATATTTATTTGCAGGGCTGAATAATTTCAGAAATTTTCTTGTAGATAAAAGTATTCAACATCATCTGGAGTTGTACAGCTCCTCTTTCTCTTTAAAAATTACCACTAGGCAAACGTCAAGACACCTTTGTTTAATACCTGAATAATAAATATCTCAGTTGTGTTCAGTAAGTCAAAGCAAAGTTTGGATTGAGGCAGATAAAAAGTCCCCAAATCTCCACTCTGTGATGAATTCCTTTACTTAACAGAAAAAGAATTGCATAATTTGCTGGAATTATCCAAATAAATGCTGTAAAGTACTTATATTTGTGTGTTTGTGGGAAAAGTAATTATAGCAGTATTACTGGCTACCAGTTTATGAAGTAATATCATGAATGAGTAAGTAAACTGGGTATTAATAATAAATATAGTACACGTTTCTTATATATATATATATATATAATTTTAGTATTTACAATTCCAACTACATGGTGATATATTATAATATTGTAATATTTTCTTGAACACATAGACAGCAGATTTTTTTAATATGGGAGGAGTAGCAATAGCTTTTTTCCTAAAAGAAAGATTACTTTGGATATACAAGGCAATTAAGAACTTTTCACATTAAAATGTGAAATATCATATGTCAAGGCTGACATACGCAGAAAAACTAAGTGATACGTGAAAAACTAAGTAATACGTGTCATTATTACAGAGTACAAGAAAGGGTTTTGATAAAAGATTTTCTCATTTTTTAATTGTTTTGGACTTAAATGTTCCTTTTTTGCTATTTTAAAGCTGTCAATAACAAACAGTTATTATTTGGCTTGGTACAAGAATGTTAAATGATTCATATGTTCATGAGCTAGTTCCATTTTTTTTCTTCATAAATCTAACTTGATTTTCAACTTTGTGAGTCAGCTCCTAATCAGCTTCCAGTGATGGACAGTTTTTCCACAGATTTTCAAAGATTAGAGTCAAAGGGAGTTATTAAAACAATAATTGGAGATAATAGTTCATGACAAGAGATTATCTAGTCTATATCATTGAGAAAAAATGTTTCCTCTAGCAAGTTTTCAGCTGAATTTACAGGTTAAAATTAAGATAAACAATAAAATATATTTGTCTCTATTTAGGGGGAGAACAATTATAATTATGTCCCATAGTTATATTGTAATACTGTTTTGTTCAGAGCAACTGTAAAGTATTATTACAGCTAGATACTTCTATGTTGTTCCAAGTTCAGCTGTCTCACCAGAGAATACCAGCCAAAGAGGGTTTTATGATTTGTAACATTTTTTATAATTTCTTTGTTTACCTTTCCCTTGTTGAAGTTTAAAATAGTGAATATATTTGGATAAAGGAAGGAAAGAAGTGTGTCTGTTTAACAGATTATTCATGCCTTTTGTGGGCAACCTGAACCTGAATAGAGGTTCAGTCGTTTCTGGGAATAAATGACTATCTGCTTCTCAACTACAGTGAAAGGATCTTATCTCAGTCAATTAAAGAACAGAAGAAAATTATAAGAAGAGAGTATATAAATGCCCCTCTCACTGTCTCTCTGTGTGTCTCTGTTCTCTCTCTCTCTCTCTCTCTCTCTCTCTCTCTCTCTCTCTCTCTCTCCTTTCCTCCCACAGTCTTTCATCCTGCTCTCTATTTTCTTTCATTCTTTTGGTGGGTCCATCATCCTTTCTTTCTACTGAACTTGCAGAGTACTCTTGCAGTCAAGAATATTTCACTGTGAAATATTGGACTTGAAAGGACACCAACGGAAAGTTACATTCTTCTTGTAAATCAGCACAATTATTTAATCCATGTGCCATTGTTATACATCAACTTCTCTCACAATTCTCATTTTTAAAAAGATTTTTTGTTATATTCCCTCACTTGCTTATTTGTTTTGATTGCACTTCATGGGTATCAGCGGAAGTTTGTAACTCTGACATACAGTTTAGCTTTACCAACAGAACTATGGCCAACTTATTAATTTATTTTGTTGTTGGTGTTGTTTTCTGAAAGCTGCCCGTACTCAGGAGCACAGCAATTGGTAGAACTAAAGTCTCACATGGTCCTATAGTGAACACGTTTATTTGAAGGGGATAATCCCTGTGGCCTATAGTGTGGCTATAATCTCCTGTGGCTCCTTCCAGCAAAGGCCAGCCTTCTCAGCCCCCAGTTTATGATCAATTTACATCTTGACAGTTGGAAATGGAATAGAATAATTTGAGCCAACAAACTTGATTTTTAGAATGTACATGTAAGCAGCTCACACATAAATGATGTGGTGTTTGCACTTGAAAAGACCCTTATGGAACATGAATAATATTTTTGAAGTTGTGCATTTGGCTCTTCACTTAGTTGATTGCAATGTTCCCATAAAACCCTGAATTCCAATCTTTGGGAAAAATTATGTATGAGTATCTAAGCCAAATTGATACTAACTAGAAGGAACAGCCAAAAAGTCATGGAAGGATCTTTGGAGAAGAAGAAAATATTGTTGTAAGTCAATAAACATTTGGGGATACAATCGGGAAGAAAAGCCAGTATTTGGCACTAATTTGTCCTATACAGAGTAGAAATAAATTAAGAATTCATAAAGTTTTCTTAGAAGCCAAACTCAGGAAATCTGTTACATTCAAAAGATTTCACAATGAAAATATATGGATTATCACCATAAATACAACACTAATTAGATTGAAAAAATATTACTTTAAATGACATCAAGTTGAAGAGAATTATATTGCAATACTTTTTGGTTTTCTACATGATTGAATCCCTTTTTTTTTTTCCCAAAAAATGTGTTTTATTTCATCTATTCTGAAAAGACTTGTCATGAGTTTCTTGGGCTATTTTGTAATTTGGTTCTTTAAAGTGTTAGGGTAATAAGAAAAATATGCATAATGATAACTAAGTGGACATTTGTAGGATCATCCATCATTATGAAGACATATCTTAATATTCTCGGAAATTTTGCTTAAAGCCATGGTGAAAGAGAAAACTTGTTTAAAACAATAAGATTTTTCTGGTCACGTGCCATATTTCCTGATCCTTTGTGTTTGGCACCAGGAAACAACTTGGCATGGGCCACTGTAAAATCCATCAGCAACTGTGTCAACTTTATCACTTCCTGAGCTCATGCTTGCAGGAAAAAAAACACAAAAACAATGATTTAAAAGGGGAAAATGACTCTTTGTCATTTGAAAAATAGAAAACATGCATTTAACACTTACTTGCTATCTTCCTATTGTCAATAGACTGGAAAATCTTCTGAAATATATATAATGACTACATTACATCAGATAGGCTTTTATCTCTGAGATAAAATTCATGCATGTCCTTTTTGGGTTTGAGTCCCTGCCCCTTGGTAACAATAGAATCTAAGGGCTTGTAAGTACATTTTAAAAACAAACTTACACACTGTATAAGAATTTAAGTGTATGTGTGTGTGTGTGTGTGTGTGTGTATGTGTGTGTATTGGATAGAAGGAAAATACTGATAACCATGAGGTAAACTTAGAAACAATACTAGGATATTAATTTCCAGGTAGGAGCTACTTTAATTCCCCTAAGATGTAATTTTCAATCATAGATTGAATAACCAAATGAGAAAGAAGATTCACAAAGCATCATGTGAAAAAAGAATGTTTTATTCAAGATTTTAAAAAAGAAATTATCATTCTCTACAAAATAGCCCTGGCTTTTTATCAGTTTCACAGATTTTCCTACTACACAAAATTCAAAATTTCTTCCCACGAGCTCTGTCTTCAAACCTGATTACCTTCTACATGTGTAAGTACAACTAAATATCCCTTGAGTGAATTAGCCATCACAGTGATCTAACTATTCAGGCTGGTAGAGTCCAAAAAGTGAAAAATAAAATGACTAGGATTATTTTGCTTAATATCCCTATCTCTTGATACAATTACTCAGATAATATTTTTTTTTTTTTTTTGGTACCGGGGATTGAACTCAGGACCTTGCAATGGCGAGGCAGGCAGCAAAAACACTGAGCTAAATTCCAGGCCCGTTAGATAATATTTCTATTAGAGCAATGACTTGGAAAACAAAGAAATCTAGATTGAATATATATTTAGAACCTAATACAATAATGCCTAAGTACCACCTGTTCCTATTACCTAAACATGCTGTAAGCTATTATATTTGGGGACATTGAAATTTATTTTTGTAGTTAAAAATACTAAATCTGGTGACATAAATTACTGACTTACAAAGGGGAAGTAGCATAGACATGGAAAAATTATGCATATTGACTTAACCATACCTTTCAGTACAGTGCCCTGATGTTTTATGTCCTGTATATTCCAAAGGAGATCTAGGTAAAAGCTTAGAGCCACCATCGATGCCATCCTCCAGGACTGAGCCCAAGCCCTGCTGTCACTGTACATCCCTCACAAGTCTATTTGCACTCAATACATAACTCTATTTACATCTAAATCTTTTCAATTTCAGTATATACTGAATGTCTCACCATTGCTTATTTAGAAAAGACATGTGAAAACAATACCACAGCATTCTATCATTAGGTAAATTAGTGCCAGTGTTATTTAAACAATGTATCTGTGTTTGAATTTTAAATGTCAGAAACTCTGAGTAATAAAAGATTACAGAACTAAGTTGTGGGTTTTTCAAACAAGGCCTGAATTTAAAGTTGTTAAGAAACCAAGCAGTCAGCCCAGTCTTTGCATATTATTAAGACAGAAATCTAAAGGGGGGGGGAAGATAAAGGTGAATAAAAAATAGTATATTGAGCCTATTGAAAAGCAATTATAGGACTGGGGATTTAGCTCAGTGGTACCACTGCCTGCCTACAAGTGCAAGGTCCCACGTTCAAGCCCCAAAACAAAAAAAAAAAAAAAAAAAAAAAAAGAAGAAGGAAGGAAGGAAAGAAAGAAAGAAAGAAAGGCAATATAAAATGATAATGTAAAAATTATTTTTGGATTTCAAAGCTAAATATTAGAGTATAGAAAATAACAGACAATAATAATGAACAAATACTTTTTCTATTCATATAAAAACAAAATATTGAAAAACATATTTTCCCTAAATATGAACTGAATGTAAAATTAGGAATGTCAAAGTCCTGTAAAAAATCTAGTCTGTATTGAAATAAAAGAAATAAACCAGGTTCTAATAAAGTATGGGAAGTAAATTAAGTTTATAGTTAATAGGAGAAATAATTGGATAATTTAAGTAGGTATTAAGAATGTTTTAATAGAAACCCCATGAACTATGCTGCTAATGTGACCATGAATTATCTGTCACTAGACAACATATAACATATTGTTCCATGTGTTTTTCATTCATTTTGTGTATATTTAGCTGATTCTCATTATTTATGGTAGTTATGTTCTATAAAGTTAACATGAAAACTGGATTAGCAAATATGAAACATTATTCCCAGAAGAAATACCAAGTTAGATTCCTTCAAACTTGTAGTCATGTTTTTGTCAATGAATCAATACATAACCTCCTGCACTGTGTGTCTGTTTAATGATTCCATATTTAGCGTTGTTGAACTCACAGCCAATAGCACTATAACTCATGCCAGTACAAATCTTATCTAACACATACATTTTCTTCATAAGGCACATTACATCTTTCTTGAGTTTAAGAACAGCAGACAGCACTTCAGTAATATGTTTTGGAGCTATTTTAAAATGTGAAATTAACAAACATCACGAAAATACAAAAAGGCAAAGAACACGATTCTAAATAGACTATGAAAAGGACATTTATCTATGGCATGAAAGCTGCAAAGCAAGAAAGCAGAGTGTTAGCTTGTTTCCCCTCTGCTGACAACATGCATATCAAATTTTTTTCGACTCTGTGCATGTATTTCAATTACCACGAAAGCATCTCAAGTACTGACTGTACTTATGAGAAACTTCCACATCTCCAGAGGACATGCATTTTTTTTTACAATATTTATTTTACTGGCACTCCTAGCAGTTATAACCATTAAATCATCCATCCCTTTTTGAAAATTTCTCTTCCTTTTCTGGACATGAAATTTTCCTTTCAAAATCTCCTCTTCCGTTTCTTAGCATTTTCAGTGGGTTCTTTCTCCTCTACCAGGTCTTTAAAAATTAGAACTCTTTTAAGATTAGTCTCAAACTCTCTTGTTCTCTTATTCTATACTCCCCTCACACAATCTTTTCCATTCTCAGACTTCCAACTTTTATCTCTAGTTCATATCCCTCCTCTGAGCTGCAGACATATATATGATGGACTACTAGACAATTTCATCGTGGTGTTTCAAGGCACCTGGAAATCAATGTACATAAAATTGAATTTATGATCTTTTCCTACAATCTGAAGAATTTATGAGACAAAGAAACTTGTATACTATGGAACTTGGGGAATATTTTGAAAGTAATTTGTGTATACAAAGTTATAGCTATAGTCTTATTATAATTGGGGTCTGGAACATCTCCCAAAGGCCTGCATGTCAGCTTAGTGCCTACTCTGGTGTCAATGAGAGGTAGTGGACACTTTAAGGGCATGGCCTTATGGAAGATTTTCTAGTCACTGGAAGCATTCCTTCAAAGAGACTGTGGGACCCCACTCCTTCCTTTTTCTTTTGCTATGAGCATCTTTTCTCTCACATGTACTCCCTGTCCTTATGTACAGCCTCACTGCAACCCAGAAGCAACAGAGTCTCTCAATTAGGGAGGCAAAGTTCCAAAACCGTGAGGCCACACAAATCTTTTGTTTTTATGGGTTGGTTTTCTCAAGTGTTTGTTGAAGTGACACAATATTGGACAACCAACACAGTCCCTTTTTAAATTTTGTTCGTAGTTTTAGGAAAGTAAAATGCAGATAGAAAACTTTAAGGTCCAGAAATCAAATTCCAAGAAACAAGGCCAGGGAGTCATTAGGCTACATTATGGTCTTCTTTGTTAGTACAGTATGTCTCTATGTGCCCTGGGAATGGCCAATATCTGATGGTCTAATTAGTTTTCTTCTCACAGCCAGATTAAATATTCCATTGCCAAGTAGGATACAACACCTACCATCTGTTAATCTTAGTTTACTGACCTTTAATCAGTAAACTAAACTTTATAAGATGATTTTTTTTTCTGATACCATTTTAATATCTTCCAAAACTAAGCTAAAATTATTTACTACTTTTAACTGATAAAGTAACTAACATCATCTAGCTAATCATAAATACTAATATTCTTTTCCATAAATCTTGTGTATTTTCTTCATAAAAGAATCAAGTCTCTGCTTGTACAGACCAAAGCAAGTATTCATGGGAGGTAAGTGGATTCCATCAGCAAGATTCCACATTTCAGCATTTACTCATTTGAGGAATATTCAATGTTCTGATTAATATAGATTTTGAAAATCCAAGTTGAAGATCTTGGAATCTTGTAGGTACTAAATAATTATTTTTGAATGAATTGATAAGGTAATGATGAACAGAGGATAGACTATTTATTATATTTTTAAGTAGGTAAGTTTTTTCTTTCCATGCACCAGGTAAAATTTGGTAGATGACTAACATCTCATTTAGTTTAATTAACTCTGTAACTTATCGAGTTTCCTTCTAGTGTCTGATAATAGTTGATCAGCCTAGTTAATGACATTTGTGTTACCTTTTTCTGAATCTTCATAATACTTAGTGAGAGGTTGAGAGGCAGATGAAATTTTACACAGGAGAATGATGTAGGAATATATTGAATCTTATTGCATGGGTCTTCAAAAGTGGTTATCAAAACATGAGGTATTTATATTACAAGTATGGAAAGTTGGACAAATGTATATATATATACATATATATGTATATATATAAAATGAAACAAAGTCCATGGCAGCAGTTTTTTCAACGCATTGTATTTTTCATTATAACACTGTCTGTTGAAATAACATACCCAAGTTTCAATATCTAAAGTGCAGTCAAAATACAATGAATGTTTGAATAAAAATAAAATTATTCCAGTAAAAAACACATTGTCATTATTCCCTTTCAAAATACCTCTCTCCCTTTGAACTCATTTATCTAATCATTCTTGCTACTTTCGAAAGCAGTTTACAGCTTATGTTTATGGCAATTTCTGCCAAGTAAAAACACTACAACATATCCTCATTAATCTTATTTACTCTATCTGGCACAATATGACTTCTGGCCCTTCTCCAAAATCAAAATGACAATTAAAAGTAAACATTTTGAATCCAATGCAGGACATAAAGGCAGCTATGACAGTGCAATTAGCGACACTCGTGAAAGAGGACTACGTTGATTTAGAAAGTACCAAGGATGATTAGATAAATGAGTTAAAAGTGAAGGAGGTATTGAGGAGAATTGATGAAAAAATGGGTCTTTTACTGTAATAATTTTTAATTTAAATATTCACCATAATTTTATATGTATTTGTTCTCATGTGACATCCCCTTGGCATTATTTTGGAAATATCACATAATTTTATGCCCAGCCACCTCTTGACCTGCAGCTCTAATTTATTCTAAATCATTGGAGAGGAGAAGGTACTTAGGGAAACAGGGTAGAAATGACAACTGCTCCTTAAATAGCTAAAAAGATAATCTAGTTTACTATTAAGGTAAGTGACATCAAGTCAACTTTTTGTTGACTATGAGTCATTAAATAGCTAAATGCTGTACTGTGAAGAAAATATCCTAATATAATTATATATACTAATCAATTACATGAGATCCTTGAGGTCAAAAGCTTTTTGTTCTGCTCACCACAGTGTTGTATGTTCTGCTGTTTAAATTTTCTTCTCTTCCTAAATTAGAGTATGTAACCAGGCAAGATCCACTAATCATACTGTCTAAACTTAGAAAGAGAAGGAGGAAGTGATGAGCATCTGTGAATGCCTTGATCTGTAGATACATGCTCAATGAGAAAAAAAAAATTTTTGTTAAATTCTTTTATTGGTACATTTTAGGTACACAACACAATTACATTTCTCATTGGGAACTTGTACCTTTGCGTGATGCATCTTGGTTCTTACTTTTTCCCCATTCCTATCTCTTCCTTCACCCCCTCCACCCTTCCCTATTTACAAAGACTTTATTTCCATTTTTTCCATTTCTCATCATTTTTCCTTTCCCTTCTTTCCTTTCCC
>NW_004624734.1:17867332-17909542 GCF_000247695.1 Heterocephalus glaber
CTAGGTCTGTTGTAATTTCAACCTTTTCATTCCTAATTGCATGGATTTGGGCTTTTCTTTCCTTTTTCTGATAAGGTTGGCTAAGGGTTTGTCAATTTTGTTGATTCTTTCAAAGAACCAACCCTTGTCTGCATTGATAGTTTGTATCGTTTTCTTAGTCTCCATTGCATTGATTTCTCCTCTGATCTTTATAATTTCCTCCCTTGTATGAGCTTTGGGGTTGCCCTGCCCTTCTTTTTCTAGAAGCTCAAGTTTCAGCATCAGGTTGTTTAATTGGGCTCATTCTGTTTTCCTAATATGTGTATTCACTGCTATGAATTTCCCTCTTAAGACTGCTTTCATTGTGTCCCATAGATTCTGATAAGTTGTATTGTCATTGTAATTTAATTGAAGTAACTGTCTGATTTCTTCTTTAATTTCCTCTGTGACCCATTGATTATTCAGAGGTGTGTTGTTCATTTTCCAAGTGTTTATGAAATTTTTCCAGGTTTTTTTTGCTATGAATCTCCAATTTCATCACACTATGGTCTGATAATATACAGGGGATAACTTCAATTCCTTTGCACTTACTTAACCATGTTCTATGTGTAAGTATGTGGTCTATTTTGGAGAAGGACCCATGTGCAGCTAAGAAGAATGTCTATTCTGATTTTGTGGGGTGGAGGACTCTGTAAACATCTATTAAATTCATTTGTTCAAGAGTTTGATTGAGTTCTAGTATTTCATTTCTTGTTTTTTGTCTAGTTGATCTATCTATTTGTGGCAGTGGGCTGTTGAAGACCCTCACTACAATTGTATTAGTGCATTTATGACTTTTCATGTACATTAGTATTTGTTTTATATGGTTGGGTGCACTAGTGTTTGGTGCATAGATATTTATGATTGTCATGTCTTCCTCTTGGATTGTTCCAAGGATGTAGTGTTCTTCTTCGTCTCTCTTAATCAGTGTTAGTTTGAAATCTACTTGTTCTGAAAAGAGGATAGCTACTCCTGCTTTGTTGGGGGGTTCCTGTCACATGGAGTATTGTTTTCCACCGTTTAACTTTCAGTCTATGAGTTTCAGTTTGAATTAATTGTTTTTCTTGTATGGAGCATATTATTGGATTTGGCTTCTTGACCCATTCTGCCAGTCTATTTCTTTTGATTGGTGAATTGAGAACATTAACATTGATGGTTATATCTGAAACGTATTGACCTGTCATTGTCATGACTTTTTCTTTTTGTTGGGTTCTCCCCCTTTACATTTAATTTCTTGTCATGCCAGATGGATTCATTCTGCTTTGCTTCCTGTGGTTGTGATCCTCAAGGTCTGTTCCTAGGATATTGTGTAAAATTCTTTGGAGTGCTGGTTTGGTATTCACGAAGTTCCTAAGGTGCTCTTTGTCATGAAAGTATCTTATTTCTCCATCAATTTTTGAAAGATAGTTTTGCAGGGAACATCAATCTGGGTTGGAAGCTGTTTTCTTTTAGGGCTTGGAATATATCACTCCAAGGACTTCTTGCCTTGATGGTTTATGTTGAGAAGTCTGCTGTGATTCTGATGGGCTTTCCTTTGTATGTGATTGTTTCTTTTCTCTTACTGCTTGTAGATCTATGTTCTTCTGTTGAGTTTCTGGAATCTTAACAATTATATACCTATGTGTAGATTTTTTTTGATCAAGGCTATTTGGAGTCCTATATGCCTCACTTATCTGTATGTCAAGTTCTTTTTCCCTTCTTGGGAAGTTTTCTGTCATTACTTCTGGGAAGAGTTTTTTAATGTCATCTGCACTCTCTCCTGTTTCTTCATTGACTCCAATCAGTCTTATGTTATTCTTCTTACTTTGTCTAGCAGCTGCTGGATTGATTTCTCGTGTTCCCTTATAATTTTGAAACAATTTTTCTTTTCCTGGTCACTAATTGCAATCTTATCTTCTATACCTGAAATTCTGTCCTCACATTGGCTCATTCTGCTTTGTCAACTTTCAATGGAGTTTTTCATCTCCTGGAAATCTGTTTGCATCTTTTTTATGGATTCCATTTGTTTTCTATGTTGGGATTCCATCATTTTCCTCAGCTTCTCTCTAGATTTATTAATCGTGTCTTGCACTAGGAGCACATTTTCTCCTGTTATCTGAGAAATTATTTCTGATTTCATTTTTTCCAGATCCCCTTTTGTTGACAGTTCAGGGAGTCCAGGTGGTTGAGTATCAGAGTGTTCCATCTCATTTCCCTTTGGGGTTGCTGTTGGTGGTCCTGAAGTCTGGTTTTGAGACTTATTTACATGGTTTCTTATTTCGACTTGGTGGGCAGGGGGGTTGCTGTTGATGACTGTACGGTTCACCTTCTCTGAGCTGGGAGCAGTGGGACTTGGGCCAGGAGTGGGAGTAGGGATGGTGGCCCTGAAGCCCCTTCCTCTGGGCCAGGAGCGGCAGGAGAGAAAGTGGCCCAAAAGCCCTTTCCTCTGGGCTGGGAGCAGCGGGAGGGATAGTGTCCAGGAAGCCCCTTCCTCTGGACCAGGAGCAGTGTGATGGCAGGTCAGAAGCCCTTACCTCTGGGCTGGGAGCGCAGGGACAGATGGCGGCCCAGAAGCCCCTTCCCCTGGCCAGGAGTGGCAGGATGCACAGTGGTCCCAAAGCCCTTGCAATGAGAAAATTTTAATCATAAATATGAGGAATGATTCCTCCATACCTTATTGTCACACAAAAAGATACCTGACACAATAACAATATTGTTTAACTGAAAAACTTGCAAAATTCTGAGGAACCTAATTTAGGCATATCCTAACTAAAAATTTTATGAGGCATGCAGTGTTACAGGAGAACTGGTTGGTTACTAGAAATTTTTCTAGGTCATGTACAAACCAATGTTATAGAACAGGAAGTTGGGAAATGCATCCAGGAGTATATGAAATTTAATATAGTCCAAAGACTTAGTCTCAAATTAATGAGGCATAAAATTATTTTTAAGTGGTATCACAAGTTGACCTGATAAATAATAAAATGGGGTTAAAATTCTGCACAATATACTAGCATAAATTCCAACTATTACATAAAAACAAAAATCTCAAAACAAATATTGAAATTTAAAAACTTGGTACATTCTTTAATAACCCAATCCAGTAATGAAGAATTTCCTAATTTTAACTCATAGTAAAGAAGCAAATAACAATTTAGAATACAGTTTATTGTACAAATTTAATAAAATATTATTTTGCATAGAGAAATTTACCATAAAGTAAAATAACTGAATTGTACTAAAAAAACTCAACATATAAGATATCACCATGAAGAAAAACAAAGAAAAATTAAGAATTACAGAGCTATTGCCTCTTGTGCTTTTCAGTTGTGACTAGTCTTTACTTGTTTTAAGGCTAAAGAAAACTCAATAAGAGATTCAATTAAAATTTTTCTATCAGACATATCAAATAATAGTTTTCTTTTACCAGGATTGCTTTCTCATTTGGTCATTTTTACTGACTTTAGTAAAATTAAAGTAACTGATCTTAAAATAATTATAATACAAATTTTCTTCTTTAGATTTACTAAACCACAGGCAGCATAAAAAGATGTGAATAGAGAACTTACATAGAAATACAGTAGTTTACAGAATTCCGATGCTGTTATGCACTAGATGAAAAACAGGAAGCACTTCCTACATTTGGATATAAAATGTAATCATTGAGATAGGATGATATTGTTATAAAGCAAGTCAGCATTCTCAGCAGAGAGAAAAGGTAATACAATATGTACAATTTGCCTAGCAAAATCACCGGAAAAAGGATTATAAAAATATTTACAAAAATGTTTAAGGTTAAGGAATGTTATTGGACAAAGTAAGGCATAAAAGCTTGGATTCCCCAGACAGACAAAAATCTTTCTTCAACATAACAAATCATAGCAGAATTTAGACATGCAATATAAATAAAACATTAAGCAACTGAGTTTCATCTGAAGGTCCCTACAGATGCTCCAAGTACAGAGATGAGAATAGGACACTTCTGGCTTTTAGTAATAGAAATTCAGTGTCCAATTCTGAGAATGTACTGGACTTCAAATTCTAAATGATTTGCATAGTTATCAAGATCATTATTTTTTCTCTTCTTCGACTGCCATTATTGAAAGTTTAAGGTATAGGGTTAATGATTCACTAAAAAAGGCAAAAACAAAGAAGACTTTGGATACAAGCCTAGCATTGGTTTAGCTGGACAAAACCACAAGTGTATAAAATTGCAAAAAAGCAAACAATTCTACCACATTTCCAGTACAACTCTACTAATGGACATCCTCAAGTCATTTTAGACATTGTATATTTATTTTTCTGATGAATATTTTTATAATCTCTTTAAGATTCTCTTTGCTTACAAAAATATTTTTGCCAAAAATGGAGACCACCAAGGAACTACACATACAAATATACAAAATGTCACTCCTCTAATTCTGAATGTAGAATTTTCTTTATCTAGTTGTTATTTCTACCTAAGAACAAACATACACAAAACACTTACCCCAAAACCAATAAAAAGAAAGGGATAAAAGAGAACCCAAAAATCAGAAAAATAAAAATGACAAAATTCTTCCCTATGTTTTGGGTCAAAAAGAGACATTTTCATGAACTACCAAATTAATCTAGCAGCTCTGGGACATATTCACATTTTAGAAAGTCTTGTTGCCATTTCTACATGTCCTCACAGTGAAGGATTCCACAAGACCTGCTGCTGCCATGTGGATATGGAAAGGGCTCTGTCTCCATTGCAGTGACCCAGAGCAAATGGAGACACAGACTATTGTTCATAGATGATGAGCCTTGTATATGGTCATCTTGGTAAGTGATGTACTTGACAACTTTCAAAGCATATTTTTCAGTATTCTGCTTATTTTGGTGCTAAGGTAGAAAGAATAAAGGAAAAACAACGCACGTTTTGAGTACCTAGTTCTTGTTTGGAACTATATTAGATGCTTCAAGTATTTTGTGATAGTCAGTATTCTCCTGAGAAATAGGACTTACAGAACAGACAGGTAGGTAGGTTAATAGGTAGATAGATACAACATCGATGATAGGTAAATAAATGATAGATAGATAGATAGATAGATAGATAGATAGAATAGAAAGAGTACTATATGAAAATTGACCCTGGAAATTATGGTGGCCCATATCTGGGCTACAGAGATAGCCTATGAATTGCTTTCTGCAGGCCAGTGTACTGCACTAGGAGAACAAATGGTGCAATTGTGTCTGAGGCCAAAGACCTGAGAACCATGGGAGCCAGTGGTGAAAGCCCCAGAGTCAAAAGCCAGGAGAACATGGAGCTCTGACACCCAAGGGAAGGTGGGATGTGGATGTGTCTGTTCCAGAAGGGGAAGATAATTTAGCATTCCTTGACTAATTTGTTCTATTGAGGCCATCAACAGATTAGGTGATGCTGACTCATTGCAAAGAAGACAGAAAGTCTTCATCTTATCTATTGATTCAAATGGTAATCTCTTTCAAAAGACTCTCCAGACACACCCAGGGGTAATGTTGTATCACCTTTCCATATATTCCCTCATGCAGTCAGATTGACACATAGCTATTAACCACATACACTTCATCTCTTTGATATCTCATACATATCTGCAATTTACAGGACCAAGCAACTTGCCAAAGATTGCCCAAAGAGTATATGGAATATCACTTTAGAGCAGACTTTAAATTATCTAACCACAAAGTCTACAAGAGAACATTTTATTGTCTTAGAGCAAATTTGGGGTTTTAGATGCTTTTGTAAAACCCAGTAAATTCTACAATGGTTTTCATAATTTCCATTAATTTTTTTTCAAAATAATGTAAGAAAAAACTTGACATAAGTGAATGTCGTATGATTCTATCCCTGCAGTATGGTCCTCTGTTCATCAGTCAATGTGAACACAATTATCCATATGTCATCCAATATATTTATGTAAAATAATGATTATATTAAGTGACATGTTATCAAACAATCTATCAATAACCCAAATGGCCCTGACATATCCAGTACTGTAAAAACATACTCAATGGCTTTAGGAAATGAAATAACTTTAACATTATATATGTTTATTGCTTTTTAAATGTAACTTCTTTTGTCATTTCAATTGAAGTACAAACTCATGGAAAAACAAACATTTAAAATTTTATAACTGGATTATAGCTGATGATCTCAGCACCCAAAGGAGATTTACCTTTATACCATGTCACATTTATAAAGTGTTCCATCAATAATCAAACAATTCCAAGAGAAGGGAAACTCAGAGAAACTCTTGGGACAAAACTCTCCAGCACCTTTTCAAGGCTTCCTGTTTCCAATATTCATTTTATCCATTTGGATCATCTTGACTTGGAGGCATAAATGGAAAAAGTAATGGTATTTAACATTGGGGATAACAATATTTTTCATGTTCTTCAAAACAGAGAGATTTATGATAAAACAGACTTTTAGCACTTGCCAAATTTGGAAACAATTTACTGCAGTATGTGTAGAATCAGAAAAAAATTATCTACTAATAAAATAGTATTACAGGTGTTATCCAGCAACCTGTGCTTTCTGTGAGTTTTATTTGGTTTCCACATGGATTTGCTTTAATGATAAAGATAATGAAGGTATTTTCCTCCCAAAAGATACCCACAAGAAACTGCCCACAGGAAATGTTTCATTTAACATTGAATTCTACGTGGAAAGTAGCAGCTGTGAAAGCGTTGTCCAGCTGTTCTATGAAAGCAAGTATGGTAGAAGAAAATAGTTTATCCACATGTGACAGATTTTCTTATTAAGAATTTGGCTGACAATGTTGAGCAAAGCAGTTACACATAATCACTCTCCAAAGCAGCCAGTGTAGTGGGTGTGGGGGAAAAACACATTTAACAGACTCCAAAAAGTGGGAAGTAACACTTAAGATGTGAAGATGTAGATTGATAAAGATGATGGTATTCTAAGAAATGTGTGTTTCAGTCATTATGAAGCCAAAGAAGTGTCTAACAGGATGATCTCAGTCCCATATACACAGATTTGACAGTCCCAATAAACTAAGGACTCTTGAACACATATTCAATTCAAATTTTGACATTAAACACTGGCCCCAAAACAAGATTATTTGAACAATGACACAGCTGAGGAGCTGTAAATCTATTATAACACATTTAATAAAAATTTGGAAACACTTGACTTTCAGCCCACATACTGTGAAATGAAACATGGAGATAACCTTGCCATAGACAACTCAGTTATGTACTCCAACTATTAAGAGTATGGCTTTTTACAGTAGAATTTTGTCTTGCAAAATATTCTGAGGCCCAAAATGTGAGTCAAAATATGTTAGATGAGAAGCTGAAAAAATGACAAGGTGCCCTGTCTTGGATGACACTTGAGAAAGAGCTTCTGAAATAAGTTGTAGAAGAGCTTCCGGTCAGCATACTTTGGAGAATAGTCACCTTGCTAAGTATCAATAGAATTAATATCACCTAGCAACATAAAAATGATTTTCAGTTAGAAATATAACTCGGTAGCATGAAACATGTCAGTAATGTAACATTTCTTTCCTGGACATGTAGACGTTCCGAGGAAACAAAATAAAAATTGAGGGGCTTAAAACTACAGTAACAGAGCAATAATATGTGTTAAATCTCAATGTCTGGCATTCCTAAAGGTGACAAAATAGGTGGACTCTTAATTTGGGGCTTCATTTCCAAAAATAAAATGAAACATATAGACATGAAAAAGACTTGTCTAGCAACATTTATTTTCTAAATTCTATTATAATTATTATGATATTTGGTACATATCTGTTTGTACTGTTATGGCTTATTTCAGTGCAAAGCACTCTGACAGCATTTGACAGACAGGGCAAGATCATAGATTGTCATGTCAGCCTGAGTTTGAATCTTAGCTCCATTACTCACTAGCTATATATGTAGCCTTGAGCAAGTAATTTAAGCTCACTTTTCTCAATTACATTATCAAGAACAAGAGCTTAACAACATCCCATGTGATAGAATTATTGTAAGGATTAAATTAGTTAATAGAGCTTGATGGTCTAGCATATTTCTTTGTATTTTATGCTTTCTATGTGTTCATTGTGTGTTTCAGAAACACAACTTCTTTGATATTGTTATTATTTATATTAAAGTATGCATTGCTTTTTTTCCCAAAGGTCAATCTCATTTACAAGGAATGGACTCTTACTGCCTTTTGTTTTTCTGTCTAAAGTGCACTATTTTAAGTGCATTATATACATTTCACATTTATTATTCATAACATCCCATAGAAGACATGATTCATTACCTACTGGTTGGTTTTTCCTTCGTACTACCATGGAACTTGATTTGTTCATAGTACCAATGTACATAGCCTCAGAAGAGCACATAAATAAAGATTTGTCTAAGTCTATCATGGACTTCCCAGTTTTTATTGCTTCATAATTTTTTCAAGCTTCCTTATCCCTAAAGAAAGCCAAGAGATCCAACTCTAGACTATGCAAATTAAGGATAAATGAATGAACAACTTTTAAGCAAGTAAGAAAGAATGACTTTGGTGGAAGTTCCCTTCACTCTACTTTCTTTTTTTTATCAGAAGGAAAACAATCAAAGACAGTGTAATAGCACATAAGAGTGATAACATTACAATTTCTATTACCAGAGCCAATGGAGTTAAGTGAGTCACTTGGTCATTGAGAGTGGTTATAGGGAAAGGAATGGTTATCAGGAATGGTTAGTGTGAAAGGCATGGTCTGGTCACAACCCTAGCCCGTGTTGGCAGAAAGCAGCAGAAACTTTGGTAAAGTCCATGTCAAGGTCTTCCTCTCAAGCTCTGAAACCAAAGTGGCATGAGAGGGCAAGGCATAGCATTTGCATAACTTCTCAGGTCACAGCGCACACTAGAAAAGGGTGAAGACAGAATCAGGAGGGTAAAACAGGAGACACTACATGAGGAAGATAACTTCCATAAAAAGATACCCTGGGGTTGATGAGGTGGAGAAGAATTCGGTTGAAATCAAGATAGCTCTAGAGAGAGATTACTGTAAACACCAGGGGTTCAGGGAATTTCACTTCCACCCAATAGAAAGAAAGGCTTCTGCTGTACATTCTGAAAAAAGGCTCACATATGTGTCAAAAGACACATAGATTCTGTTAGCTAGTTTTCATGGTTGTCCAAGCTGAGTATCCAGGTTAACTAAGAACTTTGTGTGTGGCATTTACAAGATGGCACCAAACTGTTCTGTTCCTTAATTTTGATCCCTTCTTCTGAGAGCACAAGTAAAAATATATGTCCATGATGAATTGTTACCTGGAATGCTCATTTATTTTAAGACAACTTCTAGTTCTCAGTAGATTCTTTAGGGTGAATATATTAATGCAAAATCTAATCTCTCTGTAGATATTATAATCTAATCTTAAAAGGACAAAATATAACATATAAAGATATTCATTCATTATATACCTTTTTCCATTCATGTTCTACTTAAAGAAACAACAATAGAAGGCAATTAAAATACTTAATACATTAATTTCAGCTGGAAGTTAATAAGGTAACTATTCTAGCTATGAAAGTTCCTTATTTAAGAATGATTTGCATGACAATTCACAGTTGATTTGCATTTTGGTTTTAATATTTTTACTTACAGTATCTCTAATTCATCATTGATCTAATAAATGTTAACTGGATATCTTTAGATACTGAGCACTTCATTGGAAAAGGCCTTTTACATCCTGCTAGGGGAGATAGATGTGATGAGAAAGGAAGAAGTTTGAATTTGAGAAATAGGACTGTCAGCGTGTTTAAAGCAAAGTTTATAAAGTTAAAAGTACTTGAGCAATGGCAAAGGCTAGGTTAGAGTAGAATGGAGGACTTTGATAAGAATTTTAGTCACAGGGTGGTGGAGAGACATTGTGCTCCCGGAGCAGGTGACTAGAGAGATGTGATACACGTTTCTGGAGAATAGCTTATGCAGGGACAAAAGAGGAATCAGGAAAACTAAAGAAGTGTTTCACTAATTAACTAGAAAATATGCCTGCCATCATTACTCTCATTTCCCTCCCACACTTAGGGCTTGAGCCATCATTCTGTTTCCTGAACAAACCAAATATTTTCTTGCCACCAGTCCAAGTGTAAACATCAACCTCTTCATTGGAAGCATCTGTGCTGTAAATACATTTTTTGGGGAAAAAAAGATTATTTTTTTCCTCTTGAAAGGGGAAACATAACTGTCCACACTTCCACAGGGTAACAGAGACAGAGACAGCTGCTGAGGGTCCCTAAGAGGGCTCACAGAGGTTGTGCTTACAGAAGCTATTTTGTCTATAAATTGGCACATGGCTGCTCACGTCCTTTTTCAGATGAATTAACTGCATACATGTGCTCATGTATACACACTGCAGTGGTTTAGATCTAGAATGTCCCCCAAAAGCTTCCTGTGTTCAGAGGCAGGGCTTTCTGAAGATGACTGGATCCTGGCAGTGCTATAGCTGACTTACTCTTCACAGGTGGAGCCTGGTCAACAGAGGGAGATCCTGGGAGAGTATTCTAGAAGGATATATCTCTCTCCTGTGCTCCTTGCTTCTCTCTCTCCTTTCTGGCTGCCAGAATGTGAGCAAATTTCTTCCACCAGACCATTCCTCCATGATTTTCTTCCTTGGAGGCAACAAACTATGGACTGAATCCTCTAAAAATCTGTAAGTGGAAATAAATCCGTCCTCCTCGAATTTGTGGGTGTTAGGTATCCCGTGTCAACAATAAAGAAATTTACTAAGTACAGAGCATTGGAAAGGGGTAGAATAGACAAGAGAATGAGTCCTAAATGAACTAGATATGTATTCTACTTTTTGGCTGTGACTATAGTCTGAATGTTTATGTTCCCCAACAATAACAGTTTGAAAATAAAACTCAGTGTAACCACATTTGGAGATAGGTCCTTACTAAGATTAAAAGCAGTCATAAGGGTAGGACCCAGGTTTGACCAAATCGCAGTGGTTATAAGATAAAATACTAGAGAGTTTGCTCTCTGTCTCTCCTCACGCAAAAAAGAGGTCACGTGTATGCACACGAAGGCAGCTATGTGCAGCACAAGGAGAGAAACCCCACTAGATACTAACCTGGTGGCATCTGGGACTTCTAGTGTCTGGAATTGTGTGAAAATAAACTTCTGCTGCTTGCACCACCCAACATATAGAATTTTCTATAGTAGCTTATGCAGATATATATAGCTATTGAGACACAGAAGTATCTTTTTTATTATTTTGTATTGGGCATGGAGATCAAAGCCAACAGTCACTTTTTTCTTCTTATTATTTAACCCTTATACTTGAAAATATATGATTTCAAGTATTCAGCCTTTCAGAAAATCTTATTTCTACTTAATATAGCACTTTCATTGCTTATTACAATATTAAAATTAGGAAAAGAAGCCCAATATTCTGAGAAAATTGAATTCTAACAAAAAAAAAGGGAAGTTAGCACTTTTTACAAATCTGTAGTGAGCATTTATTTTCCAATTTGTCACTACAGTGATTACATACTCATTTTATCTCTTATCAAAATTGGTCTAAATGTCTTGATGACTCATTGCAATCCCTGAATTTTCATTCGTGATTAATCCCACCTGCACTGGGAAGTTTTTGCTTGATCTTTGCTAAAGGGAAAGTTTCACATTTCAGTTTCCTATTGATGTACAATGGGAATTGTCAATTGTTATATGTGGGGTGGAAGTGAAGACTACAGGGTGGAATAGGAGCTGGCTAATTTCCTTTTCCTGAAGGATGAAGCATTGGAGAATTTCCAGTGCAAGGAAACAGCAAAGAAAGAGAAAAGAGAAAAAAAAAAAAACTCACCAAGGAAATAACCCACATTCCAAATTCTGCTACCTCCAAACAAAGGAAAGTAGTTTATCTTGAGGCACATGTTGATGTTGAACATGGTTCAACTTCACCACATCACAGGGAGACCCATTGGAAGCATATGCCTGGGAGAATCAGAGCCTCCTGGGGGAAAGTTCAAGATCAGTGTTTTCAAATATTAGACATAGAGCATGTATTTTAATATAAGACTTTGCAGGTTCTGTCAAATCTCACTCCCTTCTCTCCTTTTATACATACTATGCAACCAAAGGAATACTATATAAGATTGCTAAGCCTACTTTGTTAAATAAACTTTTTATTTTATAATACATTTTCCACATTTTTGAGAGACTATTTCCAGGGTAGTAGAAACACTTTGAAAGTAAAAATTTAATAAGATAGTGTGTCAGTTTCCTTTTAGGGAGAGTTCTAAACATCATTTTGAGAGATCTTTCTGTTTCAAAAATGTTAGCAGGGACCACTGAGAAAGAGCAGTAAAAGATGACCAAAATCATTCCATTTCTGCAAGCCGAGTTCTCTCCTGGGAAAATGTACAAAATAAGACATATGCCATGATACATCAAGAGGGTGGAGTGAGGAGAGATATAGAACACCTGTCATTTTGTAAATGCTACATTCATGGTAGTCATTCAACAGCACCTTCCAAATTATTATCAAAACTTCATCTTTTATAAGAGGTATTATTATTATTAGAACAAGAGTTTTTAAAGAAGAGGAGATCAGAATGACTGTGGACTAAGGAAATTAGGAGAAAAGCATTAGAGAGTTCTTAGAACAAATTTTAGACTTAAGGAAGTATTAAACACTGATCTCGCCCCTTTCAAAATTAATGTGTTGATTCCCTCATCCCCAAATTGAATACATTTGAAGAAATGGCCTCTGTGGAGGTGATAAAGTTAGGGCTTGTGCCAGTATAAAGAAGGGAAGAGAAGAGGTCTTCTCACTGCCATATCAAGACATAAAAAGAAGGCAAAGATCTGAAAGGTAGAAAGACAGCCCTGAAAAGGAATCAAATTAGCCAGCACACTTGATCTTCAAGTATCTTTTAACTTAAGGACATGTAAATAGAAGGAAATATACAAATAAAATGATATTATCTGAAAATAATAAGTCATTATATCTTTTAAGTTCTTGAAGCAAAGATAGCTAGCATGGATAGAGGTATTAGATGCTATATTTCATGGGACCTATCATTGCCATCTCAGAAATCATGAAAAATTGCACAGTTTTAATGCTTAATACTTTCATTATTAAGACATAAAGTCATAAAGTTTATTTTGGTAAACATTACTTTACATACATGAAAATGCCACCAAAGAAGCATGAGAGTAATAACAATAACAAAAATTATTCATAGAAAACTGCATAATTAGCCCAAATGGCTATTTTTAAATATCTGACTGTCAGAGTGTTATTATAGAAAACATAAACAGAATTTACCTAATATTGTTAGGGTTTGTTAGACTTTACTTTTTTTTTTCATTAAATTTATTGGTACATTTTAGGTTTATAATACAGATATATCCATCACGAGGAACTGGTACCTTTACATGATGTATCTTGGTTCTTGTTTTTACCCCATTCTCCCTACCCTCCCTTTACCCCTCCACCCCTTCCTCTTTACAAAGACTTTGTTTGCATTTTTTTCCTTTTCTCATATTTCTTTCTTCTCCTTCTTACCTTTCCCCTAACCCTCCCACTTCCCCTACACCTTTAGAACTTTTCTTCCTATTTCTCAATATCAATTATATGTTTCGATCCTTAGTTACACTTTTACTTTCTCATACCAGAGAAACTATTTGGTATTTACACATGCGTGTCCTACTCATTTCACTTATGAGTATGGCCTCAATGTGCAACCATTTAGCTATAAATGACTCTAGTTCTCTTTCTTTGTGGCTGAGTAGTTCTCCATTTTATTAAATAACACATCTTTTTTTTTTTTAAAACCACATCTTCTTTATCCAATCTCCAGTGGATGGGCATTTGGGCTGTTTCCAAGCTTTAGCTATTAAAACTGTGCTGCTATAAACATGGGTGCACATATATCGCTTTTAGCTATAGACTTGAACATTGTGAGAAAGGAGGCTGATTTTATTGAGTTTTTATTTTTGAAATTATGTGCAAATAGTTATTATTTTCTAAAGAACATTTTTATCGTTTATATCAAGTTTGCTTGGAACTTCTGCCCCGAATTTATATACATTCATATGGACATGCATTCATATATGTTTTCGTGTTTGTATGGATATGTGCAATTATCTGTGAAGTTTCCTGGGATTTTAGCCAAATCATTACAACTGTGATAAGATGCTTTAAGTAAAGAAGTGACCATTTGGACTCATTTATTCTGCATGCAGTTTCAATACTAAAAAGAATGACATTTGTATGATTAAAAAATGTCAAAAAAATTGTTCAAGATCAAAACTAAAAGATTTCTTTTGATTTTCAATTTCATCATATTTTATGTGGAAAATATAGATAAAGATTGAATTTGGAAATTTACAACATCATTTCTCTTTAACTTAATTCAGCTAAGGTGTGGATTTTGATCCTTAGTCATATGGAACATGACTGGACTTACGACTCTAATTAGATCATGAGAACTGCTTCACTCTCACTATTTCAGAGGCCATGAATGGAAATTGGAACCTAGATCAGCCATGCAAATTCCCATTTCCCCTGAGGGTATCATACTTGGACTATTGTTCTTGCTGCAGTTCATTTGAAAGTAATCCACTCATTTTTACAGGTCTGTTGTATACTCAAAATATTTTCTTTCTAACATAAAAAAGCAAGGTATGAATCCAGAACTGGTTGGGATTTTTGTTTGTTTGTTTTTGTTTTGGGTTTTTCTTAATATCGGGGATCGAACTCGGGTTCTTGTGCTTGCGAGGGAAGCAGTGGAATCACTGAGCTAAATCCCCGGCCCCCCACATGTGTCATCTGTAGTGTCACAGTCACTTTCCTCATCACTGAGACATAACTCTGCCACCTGAGACCTAAAAGAGGAGAGTTTATTTTGGTTCAGGTTTGGCTGGCTCTGAGACAGAGATGGCTTGGTGGAAGGACCTGGGCTCAGGACAGCTGCTCATCCTAAGGGAGCCAGGAAGCAGAGAGATAAAAGAGGGACTGGCAGGAGATAGTCCTTTTCAGGTCGCATTCCTAGTGACCTGCCTCTTCCAAGCAGGCCCCGCCACCTAAAAGCATAATCATCTAGGAACTCATCAGTGGATTATTCATTGATGGATAAAGCATCGCTGTGATTCAATCATTTTCCAAAAGCATACGTGAGACTTTGTGGGGACACTCTAGATCCAGACCTCTAAACCCTAACATGCATCATTCTGTTTAGTTAGAGTTACAATTTTGAATTAAATCGCCTATCTTTCCAACCACACTGCAAAGCCTTTTATTGTCTGTGGTTCAATAATTTTTTAACGCACACCAAGTGAAACACAGTATGGATATACAGAAGCTGAGAACATATACTTTTCTGAGAGCTTGCATTGGGATCTAAACAGCAAATGAGATACAGTTGAACCGACAAAGCTCATTCTAAAACATTCATGAATAAGATAGAACAAGAATATTTCATTACCAAGTATTTGTGTATTCCCTTTGAAAAAATTTTAAATGTCTTCTGATTTCTTCAGTTCCATATGAAAATGTAATATTCAAAAAATTCTGTAAAGTTTTAATGCTGAGTGAATGAGAAACTCTCTTAAATGTATGCCTTCAAGAAGCCTTGGACTCACTCAGATCTTATTCCAGTCACCATTTTGGTAACTCTGTGGATGCTTTCAGCATCTTGGCGCTGGTGTGAAGTGATAGCATCTTGACTATGCAAACACCAACTCCTCTGACACTGAGGGCATATGCTTCATGAAGGATTTGGCAACCACGCATGCATGATGCTTGGGGCTGGGGATGGACCAACAGATAAAGTATTTCCTTTCTTAATTCTGCAATAGGGAGTTTCGAGACATAACAGAAGGCTTTTTAGAAATTCCCTTGGATCAGGCAAACACTCTTCCCTGTAGGTGAACAGTTAAGTGACACATTTTTGGATGAATGTCCTGTCTTATCTTGTCCTTTCTAATGTCCTTGAGTCTCCTTAAAAATTTCCTAAGTAAGTCATTTACTTCTTAGCTTTTGACTGAGAATCTGTGTTGAGAAAAACCAGAATAAAGTAATGAATCTCTTCATTACAAAAGATGCTGCTGGTGCCAATCGTTTTATCTAATTTCATTGAGCTAAATAAAATAGAATAATTTAAAATGCAGCCTTCTATAATCCTGAGTAAAGGAAAACATGACTTCATAGAATATTTGAAATAAGGGCTGGGGATTTAGCTCAGTGGTTTCGCCTCCTGCTGTGCAAGGTCAAGGACCTGAGTTCGATCTCCAGCACACACACACACAAAAAGAATATTTGAAATAAAATTACTCAGGACTTTGAATTTCTAAAAAGAAATCCTTAGGAAAATTGTATTGTCTCTAGTTCTGAATAATAAAAAATAAATTCAAAAGTCACACTAACTAAAGTAGTTCATACCATAGCCATGTATGGTCAGCAATTTATATTCTCTAAATCAAGATCTTATCTAGTTTATCTTATTCATTTGAAATGTATAAGATTTCTAGTTCCCTTTGTAGCTAGTCCCTATAGTTCTTTGATTTTCAATTTTGTAAAAGGCTGTGAGCATATGGAATTTAACTAGACTGAGAAACACATAGGTATTTGTTTATTCAAGAATATATTAAAATGATTTTTGACAATACTAGTGATTTATGTATTGATCACCTCAAAATACATCCATTTATTATTTGAATTCCAAAAACAGTGTTCAAAGGTGAAGACTTGGACAAAATCCCCTTGGTATTATTTATAACTATTAATAGAAATTCAGGAGCCAGGTTCATCAGTGAACGCAATCAAGAACTGTCATTTTATATTACATTCCAGAATTTTAGTTTTATTAAAAATGCAATTAATTATTCCCAACAGCTTTCTCCATGTTTCCTCAAAGAGTGAAATGACAATGTACATGAAATCTAAAGTCCATCCACCTGAGAGGTCTGTGTACGTTCACTCAAAATCAATGCAACCCAACAGCTGTTTCTGCTTTTAATGTCACTGGGAATTTATAAACAGTTTCTTCTTGCCTGTTTCTCTTAAGGTTAAATTGTCCTCTAATCAAAAAGAGACAAATTTAATATAAGTCTTATGAGCAAATCAAAAGACAATAAATATCTAGAGGATGTAGGCTTCTATTGGGAAGCCCTTTTGTAAGAGCTGGTTGGCCCCTGTGACAGGATTTGTAATCACATAAACCTTCCTTCATATCTTCCCTCTGGCACTTGGTCTCTGTATGATATTTATGGCCTTAGACAAACTACATGCCATATGGAAATCTCAGTGCACTGACCAGAAATTAAAGAAAAGGAATGTTAACTTTAAGTAATGTAGGCAAATATATGTTTTCCAATCTCTGGATATTCAGAACAGAGGAAGTGCTGAAATAAAGAAACATACAAGCACACATATGTTCACTGTATCTTATACACATATATGTGACTTTGGTTTTTTTCTCTGTTTACTATAAAATTATCCTTTCAATAAAAAGAAATAATAATAAAATAAAAACCTTTTATAACCAAGTGATTCTCCAAGTTAAAGAAAAGAATATACAAAAGTGGCCATAGTACTTGCGAGAGTAAGCAATCATGGATTGTTACTAATTCTTTCTTAAATATGAAGAAAAATTAAATATTGTTACCCATGCAAAATATTTTAAAACCAAATGACTAGCCTGATAGAAGGAAATATCTAGTGGTTATTTAAAAACAAATAATAAATGTAGGATTTATTGTTTGGAAATCATGATACTCAATGACAACACAATGAGCTTATAAAACAAGCTGTTGCTTCATTTGCAAAATTGGATAAATCAGGGTTGAGAAGGGTAAACCAAGGCCCTCAGGCACAGAGATTCCAGCTAGTGATGATTTGAGGGACAGTTTCTCATCAGGGACCTCCCACAAGTGCTTGCTCTCCTTTTATTCACTGCCAATTTGCACATTCCATGTTCTGGCTTTCTTCAAGCAGAATCTCATCAGTGTGTTCTGTTTAGGACACACACATGCCTGGAAAAGAGGAAGATAGTTCTTTTTTTTTTTTGGTAGGGTGTTGTTACTGTTTATTAAATTGCTCTTTTCCATCAGATCTGCACTTAACAAGGATGCAGGAGAATTCGGAAAATCTCCTTAAGGAAAGCTGGGTTCATCTTGCCATTGGAGGGCAAAAGTTGTTTTTAATCGGACTCTGAAGTCTGCTAATGTGCTGCTTTCTTATATTTTAACACAGAAATTGAGTCCAAGTCTATATGTGAAGAACTATGAAGGGTAAACGAGGTGACACTCTCAGGCCTGATGACTAATCCTGGCATGCCAAGAATTACCTAGTTATAATGGACACCTCTGGGTCCACAGGCCTAGAGATTTGTCCGATAGCACAGAACCAGAGCCCTCTCAACACTTCATACAAGGTAGACCCATTCTTTGTTCATGGACCAGCCATATACTCATAACTGGAATAAAATTTATTTCTGGGTCCATCTTAACCATTTTTGAAATTCAATATTTTTTCAGATTTCATTTGTTACTATTGAAACCTTTCTGTAAACATAGTCTGTCTGTCTTTCTTTCTTTCTTTCTTTCTTTCCTTCTTTCTTTTTCTTTCTTTATTTCGTTCTTTCTTTCTTTCTCTCTCTCTCTCCCTTCCTTCCTTTCTTTCTTTCTTTCTTTCTTTCTTTCTTTCTTTCTTTCTTTCCTTCTTTCATTCTTTTCTCTTTCTTTCTTTCTTCTTTCATCTATATATCTTTGCTTTATGATAGAGGCCAAAACTAAAAGCCACAGAATTCAATTTTTCTGATTCTTCATATCCTATCTGTATGAAATACCCCATAGAGCAGAGACATATAAACAAGAATTCCAACCTGTGTGGCATAAAGCAATATTTAGGGGAATTGGGCTAAGCAGTACCAAACATTTCAGGCCCAATTGCTGCTCGCATGTATACAAAATCAAAATCTGTAAGAAAAAAAATGCCTCCCTTATTGGTCAACCTAGGTTTAACACTTTGTATCTAATGCATTGTCTTTTTTTCTTAACTTTTATTGTATAATATCACATTGATTTAGGTTTTCACACATTTTTGTATTAAAAACTTTCAAATATACAGCTAAATTTAAGAAATAGCAGCGACAGGAAACATACAGATATAGATCAAAAAGCAAATACAGTCAAATACTAATTGTAGAATAGGTTGTGGGTACAGAGACTTAATGCAAATTTATTTTCTTACAGTTTTAAAGGTCAAAAGTCCAAAATGGGTGTAACTGGTGCAATCCTTTCAGAGCCTTTCTGGAGACCTGACTGAGGAATCTTCCCTTCCTTCCCAGTTTCCTTGGTTTGTGGAGACTTCCTCTCTCACAGTAATTAAAGTCCACCAGTGTAATACCCACACATCCTTTCTGACTTTGCTCTGTGCTTCCCTTGTCAGATCTCCTTTACTGACTTTTATCCTATTCTTTCATCTTTTAAGGTCCCTTGTGATAATATTGTGCCTAACACAATACAGAACAATCTCCTGGTTTAAATTCCTTAAATTAATGGCATCTGCAGTCTTCTTTGTCATTGCAAATAACATGTTCACAGGGTCTAGGGATGAAGTTGTGGACTACTTTGGAGAGCGTTATTCTGTCTACCATAGTATCTATCATTGGTCCATCTTTCTTTCCATTTACCAAGCTAGCTGATATTTTGAGTGCATTAAGTTCTCACTATTTATTTTTCAAGGCTAGCTCTCTACTGAGTTCTCAATGAAAATTATTATTATTTAACTTTATTTTAGAAATCATATATTTTATAAGATTCATTTTTTAGAAATTTTTGTGACTGCTTACAGTTTTGCTATTCTGCGCATGTATTTTTTTATTCAATGCTTATTATGGATTTTCATGTTTGTTTTGATGTCTGTTTTCTTTTTGGTATATTATAAACATATTTTTCATTCAGGAAACCTCTATTGAGCTCTCCTGACAAAAGTGGTTGATGACCTGAGAAGTAGTCCATGTTGTGTTATAGTGCTTTACTCTTATTAGTTGAATTTAGTGCCAGTAAATCCCCTTGGTTATACTTATATAGCCCAACAGAAATTCTCTTTTAATGAGTCAAGAGCCGCCCCCACAAGGTGAACATGTTGTAATAGAAATATAAAATAGAGAATAATTCAATTATATAGATATGTCTAAATCAAATTTGAATTTATCAGTTCATTTTTTTGTTTTGAGTGAAGTTTTTCTTTTACTTTTATTTAAGTTTATCGGTTCATTTCAGATATACATAATGATCACATTCATCATACGGGATTTGTACCTGTACACGACATATCTTAATTCTTCCTTTTTCCCATTCTCCTACCCTCCCTTGAACCCCTCTTCTCTTCTTATTTACAAAAGCTTTGTTTCCATTTTTCCTTCTTTTTTTCTTTTTTCTTAGTTTTTTTCCCCTTCCTTCTTTTCCCCCTTCCTCCTCCCTAGTTCCCCCTCCCATTTGAACATTTTCTTCCTATTTCACAGTATCTATTATACATTTTGGTCCTTATTTACACTTGCAATTTTGCACAACAGAGAATATGTTATTTACACATCTGTGTCTGATTTATTTCACTTGAGTATTTTCTTAAGGTGGATCCATTTTCCTTGTCTTCTTTATCCTTTTTATGGTTGCATAATACTCCAAAGTATATATTTAAAAAGCACATTTCTTTATCCAGTCTCCAGTTGATGGGCATTTGGGCTGTTTCCAAGTTTTAGCTATCATAAACTATGCTGCTATAAACATGGGTGGGCACATATCGCTGTGGTACAATACTTTTAATTCTTTTGGGAAGATACCAAGAAGAGGAATAACTGGGTCACATGAAACCTCTAGTCCTAGTTTTTTTAATAATCTCCACACTGATTTCCACAGAAGTTGGACCAGTCTACACACCCAATGACAGTGGAGAAGGGTTCCTTTTCCCCCACAACCTACCAGCATTTGTTCTTGGTTGATTTCTTGATAACAGCCATTCTTTCTGGAGTGAGAATGACCAGTGATGTTGAACATTTTTTTTCATAATTTATTTGCTGTTTCTACATCTTACTCTGAGAAGTATCTATTCATTTCAGATGCCCGATTTTTGTATTCCTGCCCTGCTCCAAGCAGTGTGAGTGGGGAGAGATGCGCCAGCGGAGTGGAACAGTGGAGGCTGTGTAAGGGCCAGGAAGGGCCAACTGTACAGGGACTGGGAGCAGCTTTGGGCTGTCTCTGTCCGAGGGCACCACAGCAACTAGGAGAGCGACACAGAAACAAACAGGGTAAGGAGGTGTGGACAGGCCACTGAGGGACATCCAGAAACTTCCTGGCTGGAGACTCTGGCCCCAGCCCCCACCCCAGCACTAATCCTACTGCAGACTTGGTGGGGTTACCCAGCGTGGATTTGAGCTCTGACCTGGACACTACCACACAACTAGAGGAATTTTTTTGTTGTTGTTTTTGTTTGTTTTGGTTTTCTTTTTCTGTCGTTTTTTTGGCTTAGGATTTTACAAGCTCATTTAAAACAACTAATGAGTCAGACTTCAGTGTTTCAACTCAAAATATTAATAAATTTACAATTGCAATAATATTAAATAAGAAGTTGCCACGATGGTGCGGGCCTCTAATTCCAGCACTCTGGGGAGCTGAGGCAGGAGGATCACAAGTTCAAGCCCAACTTGGGTAAATTAGCAACTTATTGAGATCCTGTTTTAAAATTTAAAATGTAAAAACAAATAAAAATAAAGAGCTAAAATTATAGCTTAGTGCAAAGACCCTGGGTTCAATCCTCAGCACTGGGGAAAAAAACCAACATATATTGATATTGAAAAGGTTCCTATTATGGTTTTTATCTAAAATGTCTCTAGGATTCTCCTGTACTCCCAGGTGGGACTTTCGGGAGGTGACTGGATCATGGGTGTGTATAATATTCATCATTAGATTAGTGCACTGATGGATTTATAGCTGGGTGTGATGTTGGGAAGTGAAGCCTGGTCAGAAAAGGTGGTTCCCTGTGGGTGTGGCCTGGAAGCATGTATCTCTCTCCTCATCCTTTGCTCCCACTCTGCTTCCTGCCTGCCATGCAATGAGTGAGCTCTTTCTCTTCTGCTTTGCCCCTCTCTCTACCATTCCACCCTGCCTTGGAACCAGCCAACTATGGACTGAAAACTCTATAAACTGTGACCCAAAATAAACCCTTCCTCCTTTAACTTTTGGGTGTTGAGTATTGTTGGATTATTTGGTAGCATTTGCTAGCATTTTTGTTCATAATATGTACTTGAGGTTGTTACTAGCATCTAGGAGCTAGAGGCCAGGGATGCCACTTTATATCCAACAATCCACAGCACAGCACTCATGAGAGAAAACAAACCCTATCATCCAAAATATCAATAATGCTGAGGTTGAGAAATGACCTCCCCCATGTCCAAATACATGAAACATGGCATGTGCATGAGACAAGTTGTTCCAGTTGGCTGGAGGAGACAGGGTGGAGAGGAGAGAGTAGTAAGGCAGATAAATGCATGCCCCTCTGGAACTATTTTGCAGCTAGGATAAGAAGTCTGGACTTTATTTTCCCTGTAATAGGGACCCAAGGAAGAACTTTTAAATGTAAGTTGATTTGACAAACATGTGGTATCTTAGACGGAAATGGTTTATATGAACCAAATAATAAAATGCACACTAAAGCAGGTTATAAAATTCTGCATAAACTGTGAGCAACATTATTTCACATAATTTGGGCCTTGTAGTTAAAATAGGTTGCATCAAATGTGATTTATTAAAGCGCTAAAAATGTCTGATCATAATTTGACAGGATCATCTACCAAGGATCTGATGTATTATAGCTGTGGCCCTAAATAGCTCAGACATATTTTGTTTGATTTTTATAAAAGCACCATTTTTGTTCTCTCCATAACTTTATATTTCTGATTCTTCATATATGCATTCACATTATAAATTTGTTAGTCTTCTAAATCAGCTCTGCCTCAGTCCACCCACTCATGATTTGTACTCCTTTGGTATCCACAAGAGCACTCATCAAATGCATTGAGATAAATACATTGAATAATAAAAAGTAAAATTCATAGGGCATCAATATTATTATAAGGTTTTCTCCTTATTCCCTTTTCTCTTTCTACTCATTCTCTTTGTCTTCTTTTTATTCCTTGCTCTCCTCTTTTTTTCCCACAGAATGGCTAATTGTAATAGAGACAAATAGCAATAGAAAGAAAGAAATCCTTACCAACGTCCAACTAGGACATCTGATCATGACACTTATGAGTTCTGATCATGGGTGACTTCAAAGATGACCTCGGGGAATCCTCTGGGATTGCACCTAATGGCCTTGGCTCCTGGTATTTGCAGACTGGTGTAATTATCTACCGTTATATAATTTGTTAATAATCAAGAGGATGTTTCTACATTGAGGGACTGTAACTTTTATTTTTAAGTTACAAGAGGTGGTGTCTTGTATCTTGCTAGCTGACTCTCTCTTGCTGGCTTTGATAAGCTAAGCTGCTGTATGGTAGGGGAATGAAGAAGACATTCCAGCCTATAACTAGCTAGGAGTTGAGTCTTTACTCTGACAAATCTTGAGGAACTGAGAAATGGCCAGTGGCCACCAGTGTTAAGATTGGCAGTGATCTTTTCACAATTTCTTGTGCAGAAAACACTCTGGCCTCTACCGACACCTTTCTTGTGGGTTTTTGAGAGACTGTGAAGTGGAGAAACAGGTAATCTATGTCCAACTTCCAAAACCACAGCAATTGTGAGATAATAAACCTAGGTTAAGTTGCTAAATATTGGGTAAATTTGTTGGGCAGGCCATGGGTAAGTAACAAATGGCTCTGATTCCATGTTCCTTCTAAAATCCTCTATCTTTGTCATCAGTGATAGGCAAAGAGGAAATAAAGATGAAATAATATGTGCACTAAGCGGGGGGAGTTGGAGTGAGAGCAAGGAAAGAGGAAGCAAAGAGGATTAAGATTCCATATGTGTATCTCACATATGTACTAATAAAAAAAAATAAATTGAAAAACTCCAAAACACAACATTGTTGGTTGTGAAATAGGTACTTATAATAAACCCAAGATGGTTCACCCAAATATTTAGTTATTTCCAAGATTCTGATAGATAAGAGAGCAACAAATTGTTTTTTTCTTTTCTCTTTTAATTCTATACAAGGGGAAATCAACCTTGGCCTTTAACTGTGGTCCAGAATATGGTGCTTTTGGCTTCTTTGGACCACACTGCATGAATAGGAATACAAAATATATAATAGAGCCAATGTGAAACTAACAAAATGTCCTTTTTATATTTAAACTTACTAAACTATTTTACAAAATAACACAAGCGTAAGTTTAATAATTCAATAATCGTCATATATGTCTTCTTAATAACAAAAAAATGTGTGTCTTCACAGCAAACACATATGCAGGTTGAAATACTCTTAATGGCAATGGTCGCGTTTTACCTGCCAAGTCACACAGAGCATGTAAGGCTTGGAATACAGGAGTTTTGATTCTACTGATTATGTGTGGCTGAAGTGGGAGATGAACTGAGTGGGCATCTGCACAGTGTTCGTTGTTGGCTTATGCATTCCTCCATGCAACTGAGTGGGGAAAAATATCACTAAAATTAGACAATAATACCTTTGTAATCTTGTGAGGCTACATTACTAGCTGTAGGCTATATCCAGCCTGCATTGTAGAGTGATGCTATTATGAAGCTTTGGATGGTATAGAATGATTTTAACAAAATATTATCATTATTTTCTTCTAACTCGATTATATTAGTTGAGGCAATAGTTGTTGCTGTAACAGATTAAACCAAAATAGCATCACAACAAAGTAGCTATTTATCACACTCATAGGAATTCAAAATAGATATTTCTGACCTGCAATGAGTGTTTTATTACCCATAGATTAAAACTGCTCAGTTTTTCGATCTTCACACATTATCATTTTCAATTCTTTCCCAAAATTGCTACAGAAGGAAGGAAAAGAGTGGATTATTGTTTATGAGAAGAGTTTGTGAGAAGAGATGAAAATTAAGTACCCTGTAAACCAAGCTCTGCCACACACCCTGACTCTTACACTTTCCAGATGAGAATATAGATGTTTAAAGAGAGCTTAATACATTTGATAATATTCATGTAACCACAAAACATGTAATCCTTCTAATTTATACTTGCTACTTGTCTTTTAGAATTTTTATATTGAAAACCTGGGGAATAAATGGTTATTTTTATAGAGATTTCCAAAGTTATTAAGCTCTTTGCTACGCTATTATCAAAGAGTCAAAAATGTCATTAATCAACATGTAACTACTTAGCATTTCAATTTAAAAAAAGTAGACCATGGGTTTCCGTTTGTGTTGAAATGGTAAATGAAATATAGCCTTTCTGCAATGTTACATTAATAAAAATTAATTAATGAGAGAGTAATTCAATTGCACGAAATCATTTGGAGACATGTGTAGGTTTCCTAGGTGCATCAGTTTAATTAGAAAAATATAATTCCATTATGACTTATCTTAGCTATATTTAAGTTTCATGCCATTAGATCAACAGCACTTGACAGAAGCAAAAGTTGCATTGTGTCTCAAATAAATTGTGTTCATTCTAATATTCATTAACTTTACCTAGATGACTATTTCAGAGAGAGCTATGTGAGCCATGGAGCTTGGAATTTTAGCTGGCAGGGCATTTCCAGTCATGTTGCTTCTTGTTTTAGACACTCAATATTCCTTTCATGTTTACTGATCAGTTTTTAATGTTTCAGTTTAACTCATTCAAAAAACACAGTTTTTGTTTATACATCATCCACAGCCTTCAGGTGGGCCAGGGTAGTGGAGAAGGTTGCTGAGTGACCAAGGAACACACAAGGAGACAGCTTGTGAGAGATAAGCTTTAGTAGAAAAAGATAGGGTTAACTGAGACTTGTCAGTAGATAGTGGTATCCGATGATGACAGGCTAGACTAGAAAGTCATCAGAAAAGAACAGTTTGTTTTTTAGTTTATTTCTGCCTTTTACTTATGTGAAAAGTGATCTATCTTAGTAAGTAAAATAGTAAGGAAATATCCTTAACTATGCCATTTAAATATACACAATTCTGTTGATTTATTTTCTGTGTGATAGCCAACCAGATTCCATCTTGTGCCTCAATGTCACTTCGTACCTGTGCTTGAACAAAGTGCTTGCACATGAACTAAGCACCCCAAATCCCCACATCCTGCTTGGCAATAAACTTGCTGCAGTGGCAGGATGTTTTGTAGCTCACCTAGTGTGTGTGAAATTTCCTTGTACTCCCCACTAACCTGGCATGATTGTGCTTCTGTAAGATTCCGCTTGCTCTCCCCTGAGCCCTCCCCAACTGAAAGCATGATTTAAAAGGAGAAATCAAACGGCTTCCTATTGCTGAGGAATCTTTCTCAGTCGCCGGGTATAATAAATGGGCATGAATCTGGCATGGAGTGTGGCGCATCTCTACTGTCCGAACTCATTCATCCAAAACAACTGAAGCGGGATGGCTATCTCTGTTAAGTAGAAAGTCTCAATACAATTAATGTTGAAATTGGAATGCCCTAGGAATGTCCTACATGTGACTTTAAAAAAAAATGCTTTTAACTATAGAAATGAAAACACATTTCATTAGGGTTTTTTTGGACAAAAAATATTGAAAATGGTAGATTCAGATGGTCAGATAACCTTGTTCTTTTTGTACATAACCTTAAAATAGAATTGGCGATTTGGGTGGGTGTGGTTATGCAGCCTAATTGTGTAAAATTGGTAATTTTTTTGAGGTATATAAATGTTTTAATCACAGATTTTTACTGTATGCAATTAACTGTATTTCATAACTAGCATCTTACAAAAGACAGTACCACTATGTCTGTAAAAAGTACTGAAATTAAACAGAAAATTACATTACCACCAAATATCACAGCTGTCAGGGTCTACAGTTTTCTTCAAATGTTACCTTATCTTTTATGTGATATTTTGTATCCAAGTTATGTTTTCAAGCTGACATACATTTTAGAAGTCTCCATAAGTGGATATATACCCAGAAAATTGTTACAGAAAGCAGGAGACCATAGAAGAATTTTTAAAGTATTGTGTGGTTTAAAAGTTGGGATTTTAAAATATAACATAAAACATTTTATTACTTGTAAACAGAAATGCAAAATCTATAGTCATAAAAATATTTTATTGGTAATTGTACATAATAGTGAGTGGGGCTGTAAATACTTTTTAATTTCAGAATATTAATACATGCATAAATTGGCAGTTGTGTGAAAATATGATTTTCATAACAATTGCTGTATTTAATAAGGAGCCAATTAAATTAATTTAGGATTAGTTATTTCCGAGTTCTGTGTCACAATTCTATTTCTGTATTAACTGGACTCAAACATCTATGACCCTGGATAAGTTTGGAACAAGAAAACAGTAATAAAACTATCATTAAATTAAAGCTTTTCCAAAATTGCAGCTTTTAAAATATGGCAAATTTCTTTCTTTTTTTTTTTTTTTTGCCAAATCCTTATATTTATCTGAATTTTAATGTTTTATATAATACAGAAAATAACCAGTGTTTGATGACAATAGCACTAAAGCTGAATTATAAAGCTAAGTAATCAATGCATTGTTTACTAGTCTGCTAATAAACATTACAATACATGAATGTTTTGAAAAATAAGCAAACAAAATAACCTCAAAAAATGGGTAAAACCAGAAACATAATTCAGAAACAATAATTTAGTAAAACATGTCAAAAAACATTGGCAAAGGTTCATACAAATTCTTTAATAACGACTTTCCTATTTGACCACACCAAGTACCAACAGGTGTATTTAAGAGGATAACCATTAAGAAAATCCTGTTGCAGCAATAGTGATTATGTTAACGCTACAGTGTAAGTAGTCCTGTGTAAAGGCATATTGTCTATGGTAGGTAAGGCAGTTGCACTGAGATAATTTGGTGAAATGCTTGGTGAAGAAAAACAGGAAGTGTGTGTATATGTTTGTATTTGTAGACAGAGAGAGAGAGAGGAATATGAAAAATATAATAGAATAATATAAATAATAATATAATACAATAAAATAAAATATAATATAATATTATTTATATAATAAATATAAAAATATAATACATGATAGGTATAGGTCAAATGCAAGGTATGTTAGAGGTTGTTCTTTCAAATCGATGATCTATAGGAATAATTACATATTCATCTCAAGCTCAGAATTATAAATGTAGGCCAAAAATTTATAACACCATATATACACACACTCACACATGCATATACAAAATCATAAAAGTACAGAATGGGCAATATTTTAAAGACTTTGGTAGTACTTTACTGATAATGATTCTTTCTAAAGTCCTAGCGAAAGTGAGAAAGACTCTTTCAAATCAAGTGATTCTTAATAATGTGAGTGAATGTTGAACAATTGGAAGATATTTTATCATTCATTTGTAGAGAAAACTAACCACAAACCTTTCTCCAAAATCAAATTTTTCAATTGCTTTTGTTTATTTTCCCAGTGCCCACAGTAGAAATGGTCCAGTGAATTTAGAAAATGAAATACATAGCCCTGCAAATTCATGTAAAATAATTCATCTTGTATAATATTAGTTCAAACTAAATACGTATAAATTTTGTATGTCAACAGATATTAATACGGAAGTTTTAATATATAGCTATTTCTTCTCAGAGAGTCTTAGATGAGATCTAGATTCAGGCATGGACAATATTATTTCAATTTTGTTCTTTGAAGTTAAGATAACAGAAATATTTCTCTCAGTTTCTTTGCTTCTTACAATTTTTCCTACATTGAAATTATTTCTTCAACACATTCTCACTCACTTCTTTAATTTTTTGAATCAAATACCCATCTTTCTAACTTGGTATATCTGCCACTGTTACAGTTAGGTTTTGGCCTTTATTCTTCAAAAGTTTACTTCTGGCCACTTGCCTCTTTCTTTTTTTTTTGGCTCCAATTTCTGTAAAAGTCTGAATTCATTATAACACAAGATTGATCCCATAAAATGCAACAAGTTGTCAAATCATTTAAAAAGAAAAAGATATTTGTGAAATTGAACAACTTTCCAGATATTTATAGTTCCTTAATAATTTGTGAAAAATTTTCCTCATTTTTTTCTGTATCATGAGGTTCATTTTGGCATTGCAATTTATTCCTTCTTATAATCAGTGGTCTTATAAAATTACATAATCTCTTGTATTTCTATACAACTCTGAGTAAGTGGATAAAAAGGCATAGAGGAACATAATAGAATAAAGAAATTTTAACAAATGTAAAACAAATCAAAGGCAAAATATCTGAGAAATACAAAATCAAAAGAGGCAAGACCTGGCAAAATGGAACCAGTTAAAGAAAATGATAATAACAACAATGGGCAGAGGGATCCCAAAGATTTTAGCATTTTGCAAATTGTGAAGTCCAGGGGAGTAAACATAGGATCAGTTGACAAGAATCATGTGGACCTAACATTTCTATGCCTCCATTGTGAATATAGCTTTGTAATTTGAATGAGCCCATAAGTTAGTATTTAAAGGGAGAAAACAGGGATGAGAAACAGCAATGAGAAAAAGTGATTTGAGAAGTTATAAGCATTCTGTGGGATGAATTGACTGGAGCTGGGAATAACAGGAACATGTCATATTTGCCTTGAGTTCACCAGCAAATCTGCTGAGTCTCTTCTAAACATTGTCAATTGGAAGCGCCATCTAAATCAAATATCTGCACTTCAAACTATATTAATGTGAAAAAGTTATAAAAAGATCAGCATTATAAACTAAATGTCATCCCTCCCAAAATTAACATGTCAAATCCTAACCTGTAATATAACTATTTATGAAATGAAAATGAGGTCTTTAAGGCAGTCATTAAATTTCAGCTAGGTCATAGTGATAAGATGTAACGTGATGGAAATGGTGTCCTTTTAACAGACACTGTGGGTTCAGAAGAAAAGCCATGTAGGACACAGCACCAGTGCAGTGATATGTAAGCCAGGAAACAAGGCCTCACCAGAACCCAGCACTGCCAACACTTTGCCTGCAAAACTCTTTTGTAAGATGTCCAGTTTGTGGTGCTTTAATATGCCTATGCCAGCAGACTAGTACATTCAAGTATGATAAAGAATCCCACATCCATCTCTATTCTCTTTATTCTTGACTACACAAAAGAAAGGATTCTGACAAGCCAGACCCTGTTCTTGAAGACACACTTCCAACTGGAGAGGAAGATAGAGCTAAGACCTGTCAGGGACGTCGCTAGTAAGTTGATATCTACCTCACATCTAATAGGAGATATTTCATGGCCATTAACCTGAATTTGTTATATTTTTTGAAATTATAAATAAAACATATTAGTAAGAGTGTGTGACCCTGAACATTTTAAAAGATGGGCTTTTTTCTATTTCCCCAAACGAATTGACCATTCTATTTCCATTATATTCCTTTAGTATACCGGTGAATAACACTAAAATAAGTGTATTAAAAATGATCCAGAGTGTCGAGGAAAGGAAAGAATGAAGGGAAAGGAAGGTAAAAAGGAAGAAAATAAAGGAGGTAAGATGCAAATGGGGAGGGAGAATACGAGTGAGGCCTGAGGAGGGGAGAGTAAAGAGCTTGGGAAAGTACTGACGAAACTTCAGGTGAAATTATTTCTTCTGGCTTTGTGATTGCCTGTGTACAGTGGGATATAAGATTTGTATTTAGTACGAAGCATAGTTAAGTTGAAGGACTAGATATAGAAGACAGCATACTGAAGGACAGATCAAAGGAACACATGATGGAAGAAGACATTTGATAAGGGAATGCAATGTTCGGTCATGAGACACACAGTGGGAATTCAGGCTGCCGTGTAACTGCCGTGTCACTTATATTTTCACGGAGTTTGTAGTGTTTTAATTAGATACTGTTACTGGAGAGAGTTAGAGTGTCTTCGTACACACCGTGCAACTCTGTGACCAGCCTCCCCATGGCTCTAGGCCAGACATTTTTTTCTACCTTGGCATTTCATTCATAGTAGAGCCTAAAATCTAGTTAAGTGCTGAATGATTTGGACTGCTGCTACATCTTTCACTTTACTTCTCATTTCCTTTCTCTCCACATCCTCCATCCCAGATATACTTTGTTGTTCCTCAAGCTTATCAAAATATTTCCATTTCAGTGCCTTTATACCAATTAATTCTACATTCTAGGATTCTCTGTCCCCCAGATGGAAGCAAGACTCTCTATGGTCTTCGAGTCTTAGTCAAGGGCCAGGGATTTAGCTCAGTGGTTCCACTGACTGCCTTGCAAGCACAAGGACCAGAGTTCGATCTCTGGTAGCAAAAAAAAAAAAAAAAAAAAAAAAAAAAAAAAAAAAAATCTCAGTCAAATAACATGTTTTCAGTAAAATTCACCTGGCCAGAATACTCCATTGCTCTCCTGAGTCTGAGCTCCACAGTTTGCCCCTCTCTGATTGTTTTATACCTCAGGATTAGAAAGAGCAGATGGTATCTCCAAGGCTATCTTGTTAGTTGCTCCCCTTGGATTTGATAAACAACAGACACAGTCAAGAGAGAGGGATCATGTTAGGGTACCTCATCCTGCTCCTCTCCTGCTTCACATTGGCAGTTCTGACAGTATCTGTAACTTCAACGTCTGCATCTTTGCCTGTTATACGGTGTCAGCTCCCCAAGGGCTTTATTTACATTGCACTCACCTTTGTTTTTCAGGCCTAGGGATAGAAATAGCTTTCTTTTTTTTTGCTAGCCATGAAATTCTCCAGCATTCTTTAACTCAGCTTACATCTTCATAAACAGTGCCTTAATCAGATTCTATTTAAAAGGCTATTTAAATGTACCTTCTGCTCTCAGACTAGACCCAGAGTGAAATATAACCAGATGACATTTAAATAGATATTGTCCTCTCTTGCAGTGCCTCAGTCCCCTTTGTCCTACTCTACCTTTTCCCTGAACAATCTCATATCTATCATAAATGTTATTACATTTAGTTATTTGTTACATTTGTTCTTTGCAATCTGTCTTCCATGGGTAAAAGTGGAACCACAACAGCAAGGATCTAATGTTCAATGAGGCGTTTTAGGGGTTGGAAGTGTGGTACATAATAGAAAAACCATTCATTGATACATTACTAAATACATTAATTTTCTAGCTGCATATAGGAAGTTTCCCAAGAAACATTGCTTGTTGGTGATCAATATTAATAAACACCTCACTTAACATGAAAGTCTGTATTTGTATCTTACCTTTTAGCTGTAATAGACTTTAGAAAATAAGAGACTCAAAATGAATAATCAAGTAACTTGTAATTCATTGAAATTCATTTCATATATTTATGAGGTCATATATTTGTTTTGTTTCGATTTGGTATTATTTTCCAATTACTGATATTTGGACTTACTGGTCAGGATGGTTTAGGGCATGCTGCAGTAACAAAACCAAAATTTAAGAAATTAAAATGAAAAGTGTATAGTAATTTTCTATCTTCTTAGATGTTGAACTCAGGCTGGAAGATACTATGATCTATGTCTCCTTTATTGAAGAACAAATTTTTCCCCATTTGAAATGGCATTGATTGAAATGATAGGGAAAAGAATACATGGAAAATCACATGCTTCCTCAATTATTTTTTTGCCATAAGTGACTTGCATTCTTTCTGCTTTCGTATAATTGATCAAAGTAAAGAGCAAGGCCAAGATTAAACAGAAGAAAGCAAAAAAAAATCTAACTGTAACCTTTGCACAGGAAAAAATAGAAATATACTTGTTGGGTAGGGGTTACTAATGGTTGAATTAGTTGCCTTGAGATGATCAGCCTATGACAGATGTTATAAAAGGAACATTTTATCAATATTCTTAAACATGTCTGTCTTAACATATATGTTTATATACATATGCAAGTGTAAAAATTACTAGGTAAATAACAAGTTAGAGGGATGAAGCAAAATTAATAAAACCAGTTTCTTTTGTTAAGATTCAGGTAGTCTATCAGAGGAATGTCTTTTGAAAAACACTAAAATAATTAATTTCTGATGGATAAAAGACATTAAATCCCTTGCCATGATCCTCAAGGTCAGACTATTTCTTGAAATTTTAAAAACTGAACTTATTTTTAAATAGAATTGGGCAAAACTTAGAAAATAAAATTTCAATGCTTTGATAATAAATTTATAAATGGTAATATTTAGCTATTGTAGGGATTTCTCAGGTCCCCCTTGAGTGGTGGAAAATAATGTTAAAATGTCACATGCTTTTTCTTAGAAGAACATACAGGTTGAAGGATAAAAGCGCAGAGCTATCTTTCTTGATTTATGTTCCTTTCTGCCTTTGTGAGACTCATTCATGTTCTCTCTTTCCTTTTCAGTTACAAAGCTTGGTCATTCCTCAAGTATTTGAAGTGTTAAATTTATGCCTGTGCCAATACATTTACAAAACTTTTTCATGTTTCCTTCCAAAGAATCTTTTCAAATGAGAGATTTATTGCTCCCTAAATGGCTAAATTTCAAACAGAGCTATGTCAGTAACGATAATGGTCCTAAGTATGAGTGTCATATGGAAAAATAAAGCAGGAAATAAAATTATTCTTCCCCTCTACCTTAGCGCTTTTCTTAAAATATGTTTTTGTATTAAAAATAAGAGAAGCAAGTTCATGAATAAACAGTAAAATATTGTCAACAAAAAGTTGAAAAATTGCTATTATTCTCACTTCTGGTGGTTTTAGCTCATCTAATCAAATGAGAAAAGCTAATTTTTCATTCTGCCACATAAAACAACCAACAAAAACCAGAGATGCAATTTGCCTGGTTAGTTTCCTTAAAAGAGAGCATAACTTTTATTTTATAAATTTTAAATTTTTGATAGTGGAAATATATGAGTTGGTTAAGCCAAAAGAATGTTTTCAAAGTAGATTCTATGAAGCTTCATTTAAACCTATGCATGTATATAAGTATTTGTGTTAAGTTTTATTTTAATTTCTTATGATAGATTAGCCAATGAGTCCCTGAAAATAAATGTTATAGCTTACCATCTATTAGTTATGACATGTGTTGCAATATCTTCATCTCTTTTGTTTCTGCTAAACTATACTGGAAAATAACTATGGATAGTGATGGGAACTAATCACCATTTTGACTTTTATCTCCTTTTAAGAAGATATGCCACTATGGAAATCAATATGGAGATTCCTCAGAAAACAAAAATCAGAAATTCCATTTCACTCAGCTACTCATGTTCTAGGTCTCTTTCCCAAAGAAATAAAGACATCATATTACAGTGACACATGCTTACTCATGCTCATAGCAGCACAATTCATAAAAGCTATTGCTTGGAAGAAGCCTAAATGTCCATCAACAGAAAGACGGATAAAGAAAATGTGGTATTTACACACAATGGAGTACTATTCTGCCATAAAGATAAACATGAGTCATTTGTAGGAAAATGGATGCACCTTAAAACTATGATAATCAGTGAAATAAATCAGACACAGAAACTTAAATATTGCATGGTTTTTCTTATATGAGAAACCCAAATTATGAATAAAGATCAAAATAAAAGACAGACAATAAGAAGTAAGGAAATGGGAAAGGGATCAAGACATGGAGAGAGTGGGAGAAAGGGAAGGGAAGGGGGTGAAAAAGTGATTAAAATGTTACACAAGGAATGTAAATATGTATGGCAAAAATGTTACACTAAGGAAAGAATGAAAATATAACATTGCAATTATACAACATATATTTTCTAAAAAATTGTACAACTCAGTCCTTTTGATTCTTCTGATAATGAATGCAAGACCATAGAATAAAAGACCCTGCTATTTCCGTAATAATTATATTGTCTAATGACCAAAAGCCAAAACTGTCTACTGGAAGTAATTGAACTAGTGATATTTAAACTGCTAGCCAAGGGTATGTAAATTAGCATAGAGTGCTAGAATAATTTTCTATTATTGAAAGTAATGGTGTTAAAGTTACATTGATTGTCAAATGTAAATTGTCTTTCATTTGCTACTCTTAACCTTGCCTGAAATGTATTTAAGAACCTGCTGACCAGTAGAGTGGAGTTCTAGTTTTCAGATTTCATTTACGTCAGTATCCTACCTTTAAAAAAAGATACAATTGATTTGATCTATTGAAAATTTGGCCTCATCCTGCTAGTAGACGAATATTTTGAGTAATAATCATACTTTTATGTGGCTTAGAACTTTTCTTGGAGTTAATTGGGAGTAAATGTCCATACATATCACAATCTACTGTATGGAAACAAAGAAAGAAAACTAAGACTGTAACACTTTGAAACTCTCATTTGTCTTTCTTGCTTTCTTTATCATGCTGTCATACTAGAGCCTGTTAATCACATCCATTATTCATATCAAGGTATTAAAAAATCCCATCAGCTTATCATGGTGGTCTTTTCTTGATGTGTGTTAGAGGCAATCAAAGCCTTTAAAAGGTGGATGAATTTATCAATGTTAGATTTCATAACTCACTTAAGGAACAGTTTTGAGGAACAGCTGGTCCTTCTTGTCATTGCTGAAATTCCTTGTCCTAGGTGCTTGCCTTCACTTTTTAACACACGAGGAAAGACTCAGGAAAAATCTAATTATATTACAAACTACAATATACAACTCCAATTTGCATTGATAACAATGTGTTTTTATATCATAAAAATTATAATTGGATACCTGCAGCATGGAGCTAGAACATCTCTCAGTGGAGGGAGACTTTAAGTTGGTGTCATGATCCTTCCTCCTGGCATCTTTATCATTGTATAATGCCCCTCTGCCACTGTCCCTCGAGTGTGATTAGGACAGGTTACTTTCTTCTAACCCATAGAACATGTCACAGGTGACAGAATGGCACTCCTGGATATTATATTACACATAACCCTGTCTTGGAAGCAAACTCTCCCTAGTCCCTTGCTTTCTTTCTCTCCTTTATGGGTTTGGAAGGACCAAGCTGCTATGAATTCTATATCCATAATGAAATGAATTTTCCAGAACACCAAGGGGAGATGGGTAGCAGAACTTTAATGAGCTCAGCCTCTAATGAGAAAATAATCCATGCTGCCACCTGGAGTGTAGATTTAGGACATCTTAAGAAGAATTTAAACTATTTTAATCTTAAGACTAATCTAAACTATGTCTGGAACCTGATCAATAGAGCTTGTGAGATAATAAGTATGATTTATTTAAACTTGTATGTTTATGGTAATTTGTCCTGTGTCATAGATAAATAATACACTACCCTCTGATTTGAGACCACTGTCAAAATATAAAACATACAATTTGCTTAGAATTAGTAAAGAGTGAATAGTTAGTGTTCACTTTATCAATATGAAATATTGATAACTACCAGGGGATTGCTACTGTCCAAACAAAAACATATGTGAGATGTTACAAAAATGTTTTTCTCCTTGCTGATATTTACTATATCCATAACTGTTTAATGGCCAGGAACAGTAAATGGACCCATCTTTTAAAATTGCTTCAGGGAAAAATTAAAAGTTCAATATAAGTGTTGAGCACAAACTATTTTCATATGGGGCCGCACTATCCCCATGCATGTCTCTGTGTTTTTCATGGTTTAAATCAACACATTAATATAAACATTTTCTTCAAAAGACTCTCTATGTAAGAAGCACTGGAAATTTTACAATAAAATGCCGAAGAGATTCATACTGACTTGCATGATTTTTCTCTTGTTTGAAAGTTAAACTTTATTTATTAATGTTTTATTCTTTTTACCAGTTTTATCCTCCTCATCAAATTTTTACAGACAAGCAGCTGAACAACACCTACAGCCAGCTGTGAAATGGTAGCTTCACCAAGAAATTCTTGTTTTCCAAGTTTCTGTTCAGTGCTTTGCACTTAGCGATTTAAATATAGCTCCTTGCTAGAATCCTTTTCCTCCACGCTATGTACCCTCCCCAAGTGAATTATTTATATTCCCCTAGAGAGTTTTCCAGTTACTATATTTAGAGTCACCAATTTTTTATTTTCTCACTTAGAAATATAATTCAATCTCTTTGGGACATATTTTACATCTCTAAAACTCACCTGCATAGAGTCTATTAGTGTTGTTAACGCCTTACATCTTTCATCCTTTAAAGTATGGAAAAGGTAACTTGCTATGATTGTTAAATAGTAGAGTAATTAATAACCCAACCCAAAGATAGCCACCCCTTGCCCAGGAGCTGTAAATACCTTATACAGACTGAAAGGGATTTTTAAAAATAGCAAAACATTAACCAGTACATTTTAGTCATACATATTGACAACACCCGTCATAGGGAATTTGCACCAATACATCTTATATCCCGCCTCTTTTCCCCTCCCCCTCCCTTCATGCCTCTCCCCTCTCTATGTACAGAAGCTTTGTTTCCATTTTTTCCTTCTATTTTCACTTTTTTTTACTTGTACCTTCCTTTCTTTCTCTCTCCCTCCTCCCTGTTTCTCTTCTCATTTAAAAATTTTTCTTCCCATTTCCCAGTATCTATTATACAGTGTAGTCCTTATTTCCCATTTAGGTCTCTCATACCGAGAAATAATGTGGTATTTAAACTTGTGTGTCTGATTTATTTTAATTAAGAGTATGGTCTCAAGGTCCATTTTGTAAAGATTAAATTAATATTTTAGGATGATGAGATTATTCCAGAATATCTGGGTAATCACAAGGCCTTTAGAGGAGAGAGACAAAAGAGTCAAAGTTATTAAGAGGAAATGGAAGTAGAGGCCAATAAGAGGCCAGTAAGAGAGGCAGTTCTCTGTTAGTAGCTCTGATGATGAAGAGGGGAGACAGATGCCAAGAAACACAGGTATGTTCTGCATCTTAGTTCATGTCATTTTACTATAACAACGTGCTTGAGGCTGGAAAAGTTATGAAGAAAAGAAGTTTGCTTAGCTCATAGTTCTGCAAATCCAAAACTATGGCACCAGCATCAGTTTCCAGTGGACTCTATCACATGGCAGAGGTGTGTCAAAGGGGAGGGGCCAGGTTTGCTTCTTTTTTCATGAAAGCCTGCTCTCATAGGACTCAATCCACTCTTGCTAAACCCAACCCATTCCATGAAACAAACATCAGTCCCTCCTGGGGGCAGTCATGACCCAAATGTATTTAACTAACACCCAACTCCTAAAAGTTTCACTGCTCATTTCACACAGGACTAAACTTTCAGCACATGAATCTTTGGGAGACAGGCTCAAGCCATAGCTAATCATATCACTCAGCAAACTGAGAAAGGTAAGGAAATAAGAGAGTCTCACTTAATGGGTCTAAATAGAACATAGCCCAGTGGATCTGTTTTAGACTTCTGACCTCCAGAACTTCAAAGAATAAATGTGTATTATTTCAAGCTCAATTTGTAAGAGTAGCAATAAAAATCTAATCCAGTGTACAAAAGGATGCTGAAATATATTCAATAGGTTTTTTTTTAAAAAAAAGATTTTACATATCTCTACAATATTAGAGATCCAATGTAAGTGAAGATTTTTCTTTGATTTGTAAAGGGTATAAGATTTGTCAGTATATGGAGTTAATAACTTGTTTTATTTTTAAACTAAAAACATCATCTTTGCAGGTTAGAAAGTTCATACTGGGAGTGTATACTATTGCTTCATCAAATTTGAAGTTTGCAGCCTCTGTTAAGGACAGGTTTGTAAAATATTTTAGTGATAAAACTGAGAGAAGATTTGCATCACCTAAGATCGACATAGAAGATTTTATCTCAAGTCTGGACCTAAACCCTGTGGGGATCACCATTTTGGATTTGTGTGGCGACCTATGTACCCTCTGAATTTGCTTCCATGAAGAATTTGTAAGCCCTGGGGCATCACTCGTCAAAACACTCATATCATTCTGCACTGGGGAGGAAATTTGTTCCCATTGATGAACAACAATGAGAGCAATGCCAAAATCCACTTTTCACTTCCAATCAAACATGGGCACATAATGGAGAGCTATGGCATAAGTAGATGCACATATTTCTTAGGAAGAATCATAAAGACACTCTGCTTTGCTTAATAGGTACTTGTAGATAATTGTCTCTTAATCCCATCTGTTTTTCATGAGAGGAAAATAATTGCAGTTGGCAGACAAGTGGTCTCAGAATTCTCTTTTACCTTCTTGATTTCTCCGCACAACTGTTTGAGAAAGTATGTGACTCTACTAGCTCTTTCTTGAACGTAACTTCAGTGGTCATTTAACCACAGAAAATTCTTCTTGAGATAGAAATCTTAAAAAATTCATATCCAAGCTGAAATCTTTTCTGTAAACATAACTTAAACTTCCTTTATTAAATATGCTGCCTGGTCTGGGGGTGTAGCTCAGTGACACTATGCTTGCCTTGCAAGCACAAGATCCTGAGTTTGATCCCTGGTACTGAAAAAAAAAATGCTATCCTTGATAGCACAACCATAATAATTAACAAATATAAAGATCTTTATGATTATGATATGCATCAGGGCACAGCTCCCCCTAAGATATGTCTCACCTAGATTTTTGGTTAATTTTTTTCTCTCTGTGATTATGAAAATTGAGCTCAAGTCTTAAAAACTCATGGATACATGGCCCTTTCCACAAGTTTATAGGGAAAAATCTGAGAACAAAATAAACACATCATCTGTACCTTATTTCAATTGTAAATGGATTTTGTGAAGATATGCCCCCTTGTCCATGATAATACAAAATTGTTTACATTATTCCAAAACTCTGTGAATAATGACTTAGCAGGGAGTAATAATTTCATATTAAAGTATGTTTGAGAAGGTTATATGCAAGGTTTTATTAAAAAGCATGTTTTTTGCTGGAAAACAAGAATATCATAACCTGTAAATATTAAGAAAAATAGCTTTATTGGATGGATATTCCACATAGAGAAAATATCAACAATCTCTGGAATATTTTAGTTGTTGCAGCACTTTTCCCTGATTTGGATTCTAATGCTCTAATGGATGTTGTTCCTCTCTCTCTCCCTCTGTCCGTGTTTCTCATAATATAGATTTGGAGGAGCTATAGCATTTGAGATTTCATACTCTACTGCATAAGGAGGCCCTCCCTGGCTTGCTCCTGACAGGTCTGAATTTTTATGTGCTTGTTTTGCATCCAGGACACACATAAATTTAGTTGACACATCTCTTCTAATTAGTGACTATTCCTAACTTTTCCTGTCCCTCATGGTTCTCTCCTACTTCTGCCCCCTATAAAAATGATAGAAAATAACAGACCAACAACAACAAGAGAAAATGAAACCAAGAATCACAAAGTCAAGTCAAACACCATACTCCTAAATTAATTTCAATTATGCTATAATTTGTAGTTTTATTTAAAAAAAAGATTAAACCTTTGGGTATGATTAAGCAACTACAACTGAATTTTGACTCATCCCAAAGGTATTGTTAATGAACATCAATTTTCTCTCTTGAACAGTAATCAACCTGTTTTATCCATCCTGAGCCTAGGTCTGATGATCCCAGGGTTGGCTCATTTTATGAACTACAAGCCTATTTTTAAGTAGGAAGCTTTCCAAGATACATTCTAGTAAGCTAACTTACCTGACATAGTATGAATTATATTTTGGTGGAAAATCAAGACATCAATATGATTTTAATATCTTCAACTATTAGTTTTATAAAATATATTGTTGAAGGGAAATCATGATATACTGATCTCCATGTGCTAAGTAGTCTGCTTAAGAGCTAAGAAGTTTGCTTCTGAAAATAACTTACATAAAAATAAGCTAAATATTGGGAAAAATCCTAAAAGCAATTTGATAAAACACTGGAAGCTGAAAGCATCTAAATTCTAAGTGCTTATTTTGCTTCCAAGCTAGCAAAGTGCTCTTTGTAGTAATGTTTTTCGTATTGTTATCATGTGAAGACAGTGAATAAATATATGAATTTGTTGTAAAAATGGAAGTTCATTAACAAAATACTAACAATTAAAATTCAAATTAGTCATAGTCTTTGGTTGATAGCTAGTCTATGGTTCCCTTTCAGTTTGTGTGTAGACACATACACAAATGCACACATACACACTCACAAATGTACTTGTGAGCCTATCATTCAAAATGATTGCTCCAATAACCACAACACATTCTATCTACTTTTCTTCCCATGTCATTTAATTGCCTTTTCAAGTGCTATATGTTTTTTATTGTGTTCATAGTTTTCAGGTTTGTATTTAATATAGTTATCAAATAAACACATTCCTAAAGGTACAAATACGTTATACATTTGAGATGTTTTTAAATTTATCAAGAAAGAAAAAATTACAGATAATATTTAGTCCTATTACATTGATACTTCATATTATATTGTCCCAATATATCTATATCATTTATGTATATTTTATTGTTTTAACTCAGGATTTCTAAACCTTTGTAGAACAATTGATAATTTGGGCTGAATAAGTCTTTGTTTTATGAGACTGTCCATTGCAGAATAGTATGCTTAGCAGCCTTCCTGACCTCTAATGACAAGATGTTGGGAAGATCTCTCCAATTATGCAAAACAAAAATGTCTCCAGACTTTTCAAATATACTGGAGGTTGGAGAGCAAAAGTCATCATATGTGAAAATCATTGGTTTAACATATCACAATTTATTTATCCAATGTATTGCCGTTGTGTCATGTCATTTCCATATTTTGTATCATGCTTATAAAATATTCTTATAATCTTTTACCTCATTTTTTTTTGGTACTGGGGATCGAACTCAGGACCTTGTGCTTGCCCAGCAGGTACCAGAACTACTGAGCTAAATCCCTGAGCCTCTTATAATCTTTTAAACAAGTCTGCATGTACTTTGCAAAAGTTTCTCTGAAATGTGAGGTAGCTGTACTACAACACGTATGTTCATAGATCTTTACATAATAATGCCAAATACTCATCCAACATCCTTTTACTAAATTATACTTCTACCTGCTTTGTGAGAGGAGTATAATGATTTACACTTTCTCCAATGCTCGTATTGTAGATTCAATGTTTACTAGTGCCTGTTCAATGATTATAACACAGTATTCTACAGTAGTTGTGATTATATTTCCCTAATTACTACTAAGATTAAACATTAGTGAAAATTAAGCATATGCTTCCTTCTTGATAAAATAGTACTTTTACCTGTGTTTCGCTACTTCACTTAACTGTTTCTTGATAGTTTGCTATACATACATTCTTTTTTAAATTTTAAAATGTATAA
>NW_004624734.1:17933609-17944782 GCF_000247695.1 Heterocephalus glaber
GTTGCCAGTTCAGAGAGTCCAGGTGGTTGAGTATCAGAGTGTTCCATCTCATTTCCCTTTGGGGTTGCTGTAGGTGATCTGGAAGCCTGTTTTTGAGGATTGTTTGTGTGTCTTCTCATTTCCACGGCGTGGGGAGGTACTTCTGGTGTCCATGCGGCTCACCTTCTCTTACCTAGGAGCTTGGGATGGCAGCAAGGGAGATTCCTTCTGGGTTTAGGGACTGGCTCAGCTTCTCTGCCCTAGGAACCTGAGATGGAGGCAGGGAGTTTCCTTCTGGGTGCTGGTACTGGCTCACCTTCTCTGCCCTAGGAGCCTGGGATGGCAGTGGGGCAGCTTCCTTGTGGGTGCTCTATTCTCTTGTCTTACTGCTCTGGCAAATGTTTCCCCAACTATATTGAAAGGAGATGTGATAATGGACATCCTTGCCTTGTTAATGATTTTAGAGTGTAAGTGTTCAGTTTTTCACCACTTAGTATGATATTGACTGTTGGTTTTTCATAGATGGCTTTCATCAGTTTGAGATAAAGACCATGTATTCTAATTTTCTGTAGGGCTTGTATCATGAATGAGTATTGGACTTTGTCAAATGCCTTTCTATACCTATGGAAATGATCATGTGTTTTTTTGTCCTTGGTTTTGTTGATATATTTTATTACATTTATTGATTACATTTGTTTGTTTAACAATCCCTGCATCCCTGGAATGAGTCCTACTTGGTCATGGTGTACGATCTTTTTGATTATTTGCTGCATTCTGTTTGCCAGTATCATATTGAGAACATTTGTATCTATGCTCATCAAGGATATTGGCCAGTAGTTCTCTTTTTTTTGTATCCTTCTCTGGTTTTTGTATCAGGGTAATGCTTGCTTTCAGGAATGAGTTTGGGAGTATGGCTTTCCTTTCAATTTCATTAAAAATGAGTTTTGAGGAGTAGTGGCATTAGATCTCTAAATTTCTTGTAGAATTTCACAGTGGATCTGTCAAGGCCTGGGCTGTTCTTTGTTGGTAGGTTTTTAATTCATCTTCAGTTTCATTGACTGATATTAGGTTATTTAGAATTTTTATATCTTCATGATTCAGCTTTGGTAATTCATATGCATCTAGCAATCTGTCTGTTTCTTCTGTGTTTTCCATTTTATTTGAATACAGGTTCTCAAAAAAGATATAGATGATCTTTCTGGATTTCGTTTCATTTGTAATCTCATGGATTTGAGTCTCTTCTTTTTTTGATAAGGTTAGCTATTGGTTTGTCAGTTGCATTTAATCCTTCAAAGAACCAACTCTTCAATTCATTGATTGTTTATATTGTTTTTTATTAGTCTCGAGTGCATTAATTACTCCCCTAACCTTTATTATTTCCTCCCTTGTATGATCTTTGGGTTTATCTTGCTGTTCTTTTTCTAGAAGCTTAAGGTTCAACATTAGGGTGTATAATTGAGCTTACTCTGTTTTCTTGATGTGGGAATTCACTGCTATATATTTCCCTTGTAGGACTGTTTTCATTTCCTACCATAAGTTCTGGTGTGTTGTATTGCCATTATCATTTAGGGGTAGAGAATGTCCAAATTCTTCTTTAATTTTAGCTGTGAACCACTGGTTGTTCAGGAGGGTATTATTTAATTTCCATGTGTTTATGTAGTTTTTGTTGTTTCTTTTGCCATTGATTTCCAATTGCATTGCACTGTGGTCTGATAATATAAATGGGATAATTTGAAATTCTTTGCATTTACTTAAGCATGTTCTATAAGGTAGTATGTGGTTTATATTGAAGAATGTCCCAAGTGTAGCTGAGAAGAATATGTATTATAGGGTGGGACCCTCTGTAGGCATCTACTAAGTCCAGTTTTTCACAGATTTGGTTCACTTCTGATATCTTTGTTGATTTTTGCCTAGTTGGTTTGTCTATTTGTGACAGTGGGTTTTTGAGGTTCCCCCATTACAATTGTGTTAGTACTTATTTGATTTTTCATCTCTGTTAATATTTGTTTTATATAGTTGAGTGCATTCATATTTGATATATATATATATATATATATATATATGATTGTTATCTCTCCAGCTTAGAGTGTTCCCTTAACAAGTATATAGTGACCTTCTTTGTCTCTCTTTAAATCCACGTTGTCTGCAAATAAAATAGCTACCCCAGATTTTTTTGAGATTCTTGTCATATGAAGAATTACTTTCCATCCTTTGACTTTCAGTCTATGGTTTTTTTTTAATTAAATGTGTTTCTTATATACAGCCTATATATGTTGGAAAATATATTAGCATGTTAAATCTTGTCTCTTGCTCCATTCTGGCAGTCTATTTCTTTTGATTGGTGAATTGAAACCATTTAAATTGATGGTTATAACTGGTGAATTGAGACCACTTACACTGATGGTTATAACTGATATGTATTGACTTACCCTTGTCATATTATTTTCCTGTTGTTGGTTCCATTTTTTCCCCTATGTTACATTGCTTGCCTTACCTGGCAGATTCTTTATATTGGTGTTCAGGGAATTGTAATCTTCTTTACCTCTTTCTAGAATATCGTTGAGAACATTTTGGAGTGGTTATGCAGTGGCCATAAATTTCTTCAGGTGCTCTTTGTCATGGAAGTATCTTATTTATTTATCAATTGTGAAGGATAGTTTTTGTGGAGTTCATCAGCCTCAATTGGAGATTGTTTTCTTCTAGGACTTGAAATACTTCACTGTAAGCACTATTTGAAGTAAGGGTTTGTGTTGATAAGTCTGCCATGATTCCAATAGGCTTTCTTTTATAGGTGATTTGTTTCTTTTTTCTAAAAGCTTTTAATATTTGGTTATTGTGCTGAATTCTGGAATCTTGAATATTATATGTTTTGGTGTAGTTTTGTTTTGTTTTGTTTTGGGTTTTTTTGTTTTTTTTCTTTTTTTGGTCATGGCTATTTGGAGTTCTATCTGTATGTCTTATCTGTATGTCAAATTCTTTTTCCATGCTTGGGAAGTTTTCTGACATTACTTCTGTGAACACGTTTTTATATCATTTGCACTATTTCCTGCTTTTTCATTGCTTCCAATTACTCTCATGGTTTTTCTTCTTTGCATCATCTTGCAGGTGTTGCATTGATTTTTTTCATGGTTCTTTGCTACTTTTAAGAAATCTTTCTTTTCATATATGTTAACCACAGTCCTATATTCAAGATCTGATATTATGTCCTCACATTGATTCATGCTACTGCGTATGCTTTCAAAAGAATTTTAACTTCTTGAATGTTTATTTGAATCTGTTTCATGGATTTCTTTTCTTCCCTATGTTGGACACTCATGGTTTCCATTATTTTCCTAAACTCTTCCATTTGTTTTATCTGTATCTGCTCTAGATATATTATCCAAGTCCTTCATTGTGATTGTAATCTCTTTTTTTTTAAATTGTTTTTTTTGGGGAACTCAGGCTTTTGTACTTGCGCAGCAGGCGGCAAAACCACTGAGCTAAATCCCCAGCCCTGTAATCTCTTTTTTATCTGAGAAATTATTTGTGATCTTATTTTTTTGATAGTCTCAGGCATCTGTTATTTCTGTTGCTACTATTTCAGAAAATTCAGGTGGATGGCTTTGATTTCCTCCACGTCATTGTCCCCCTCCTTGTTATCTTGGGTGGGCTGGAGTTCTAGGTTTGCATCTTGCTTCTGTATCTTGGCATTTTCTATTTTTAAATGTGTTTTCAGTGTTGATGTTTGTAAATTGCATGTAGTAGGTACCTTCTTCACTAGTATCAAGGCTTCCCTAGGAAATGACAATTCATCCTTCAGAGATGTCTTCTAGGTGTAGGTGGTTGTTGGCATTTGAGTTTGTCCCAAGATCCTACCTTTGCATTTTTTAAGGGATTAGAAGTTGCTGTCTATTTGGCCCAGCACCTCATTCTTTGGTAGTGGACTGTGGTAATGATTATGACCCCAGACAATCACAGGGTTGTTACACAAATAAGCACAATTGATCACAATAGGTATGACACCCTATCTAAAGTGTTACAATTAGCAATAACAATAGCATCGAACACAGCCTAGAGACTGACAAGCTGTAATTATTGATTTGGTAACATTAATCATAGAAGCAAGATATATAGTTATATAATGAAATCCAACACAAATCAGGAATTTTTGTTCCCCTTAGTAGATTGATTTTACCCTAGAGGGGAAGGAAGGGGAATAAAGGGAAAAATAGAGAAATAAATGAATAGAATGATAGCATAAGGAAGGCTGAAGGACAAAGACAGTCACTCAAGCTTTGGGAAACTGGAGAAGAAGATAGGAAAGAAAGAATGAAGGAGAAGACAAAAGAAGATCAAAGTGAACCACCAAAAATAGGGATAATGTGCACTCACATGAGAAAATCCAAAAAATCCAAAAACAGTTGAGAAAAGAAAAAAAAAGATGAACAAAACAAAAATAACAGAAACAAAAAAACAATTTTTAAAAAGTGCAATTTCTCTGACCATAGACCTTAGCTATCTTCTGGTGTCCACATTTCTGTGGTAGAGTCTAAGTCAGATCCCAAATCTGTGCTGAGTGACCCCATTGAGTCTACAGTAGGAAAAGTGCTGGTTGTGGGGTGCTCTCATCCAGCCTGCACTAGGGTAAGCAAGCACCAGCTCCACAGACTTACAGCCTGATTTTGGCCTCTGTCTGTGAGCTGGGCCCCAAATCTTCAGCCAGCAACTTTCTGGGTGTACATTGGACACCCACCCACATAATCTCCTTACCCTGCATGTCTCCACAGTCATCACTCCCCTATTTGCTGTGGGCCTTCAACAACAGGGGCCCTTAGGCAGAGACAGCCCAGATGTGAGACCTGTGTTCAGTCAGCCCCTTCTGGCCTTCCTCTATTCCACTCTGCTGGCATGGGTCTCTCCTCTTTTTCATCACTGGGAGCAGGTTGGGTGTGGGAGCACTACAGTTGGACTGACTATCTTCTCCACCTCCATAGTCACTCTCAATGCTTTCTGTAGTGGTTCTAATTAGCCACTACAGTGGACAGCATTAACTGCTGGGCTCCATTGGCATGTTTCAGCCTGGAGGACCCTGGGCTCACTCACAGTGGATGTGCCCCTGATAGTTCCCAACTCAGTCAGAGGTTCCTTTTTAGCCTCTCATAGTCTGAGAACAAACTGGCAGAACATCTGAGATGGAGCAGCTTCTTGGTCATGTGTCTCTGTATCTAGCAACAAAATATTCTGGCATGCTACAATGTCCTGTGTTTGAAGAAGGGAAAAAAAAGTGAGGGGGCCATACACCCCAAGTCTATCTTATGTGGTCTGATTCTGCCCTCCAATTGGGGTTCTGTCTATTTTGGGGGAACTTCCCAGAATGGGAGTTCTTGCACTGTGACCAGGCAGAGTTCTCACAGGCAGCCTTGTGGACTGCTTCCCTTTTTATAAACTCCTATGCCTGTGTTTCATTTGGTCTACAAGTCTCCTATTTTCAATTAATTTTGGCATTAAGTTGTACGTCCCTCCCTTTCTTCCTATTACCTGGTTTTAGTTGATTTTCTCTGAGTACTTTCAATATGGCTTCTTCTCTATTCAACCATGTTGTCTTTGACTAAACTTCTAGAATCGTTTTTGTATGCAATAATTATTGCTTGTGCTTTAAATTTTTTATTTCTCATAAATCTTTTTGGAAGTTTATTTATTTTTAGCCTTTAAAATAATTATGTTTAATGTTTTTGTCTTTAATCTTAATATAGTTTGTTTTATGATCTTTATTATTTGGAATATTCCCTTTTTTTTTTTTTTTTGGTACCGGGGATTGAACTCAGATCCTTGTGCTTGAGAGGCAGGCAGCAGAACCACTGAGCTAAATCCCCGACCTTCCCTTATTTTTATTTGTTAGTAGATTTGTTCTTGTCTGGTTTTTGATATACTAAATTTAACTGCTGGTTTATTGATTTTTAGTACTTCTTTTATAACTTAAGACTACAAACTTTCTCTGAAGAATCAATTTTGCCATTTCCTACATGTTTCATTTACATTACTTACTAAATACTTATAAATACATTATTTTTTGCCATGTGTCATTTAACAGTGTATTTACCAATATCTAAAAAGTATGATTTTTTAAAATGCATCTTTTTTTAGTAAATTGTAATTTAATTATGTTCAGTTCAGGTTTAAAAATTGTATGAGAGTTGTTTTTGTAGATATGTACTAATTTTCAAGATGACATAATATCTGTTCAAGTTTTAAATCTCATATTTATGCTTAAAATATTTAATTTTGAATTACTGGAGGTTATGGTTTAGATTTGAAAGGTCCCCCCTCCAATTTTTTGTGTTTGTCAGCTTTCACATTTCTGAGAAGTGAAACTTGACATCCACAACTCAAAAGAGGAAATGGTTGTTTTAATTCATGATTTCAGAGGTTTTAGACTAAGAACAGCTGGCTACAAGGGAGAAACTTCAAGACAGAAAGGTGTGGTGGAGCAAATTGCTCAGTTCATGATGGGTGCAAGTGAAGCTAGGGAGCACTAGAGGATGGGATCAAATAGAGACCCTAAGATCAAGCCTTCATGATCCACTCAGACACAAACAGAAATGTGTTTTACTAATTCCCTGGGAAGTTCCCAACCCAATCTAGCTAACAATCCACCTTAATTTACATCTCAGCTCTTGTGATACCTAAATATATCTTCTTAAACCATACCTAATCTTCAAATAAACATCCAGTCATACTTCTGCCTAACATAAAACAACTGTTCCACATAAAACTGAAAATGCAACAATCCCTTCCCAAAGTCTTAACCACCTTAGCATTGCTAAAATGTCCAAGTCAGAGTATCATCTGAGACACGGCACAAACTTAGCCATGAACCTCTATAAAAATCAAAAACAAGTCACATAATCCCCAAGCACAATGGCACAGGTTAAACTTTCTCACTCCAAAAGAGTAAAATAGGGGGATAGAAAAATAAAACCAAAGCAATTCTAATACCTAGCAGGGCAAATATTAAGTACTCTAGCTAAATACTGCCATCCCAGGGAACATGATGGTAAGGTGTGAATTAGAAAGCATTAAATGCTTAAATAGATTCTATATTAAAAGTCACTGTTCTTTTTCTACTTAAATATACTATTCTATTATTTTCTGTAATCCATCGTGCCTTTTGGAAAGCCTAGTGCTAATTATTTTTCCTGTTTAGATGTTATTTTTATTTTTTCTAAATGCCTTTTTAATTTTTATTTGAATTTATATGTGACTTATTATTAGTAATATTACCTCTTCTGTTTAAAATGTTACACAGTCTTTAACTGAATGCTGTTTTCTTTAATTCTGAATTATTTATCTCCTTTTTTTCTCAAAATATTTTTATGCCCATTTTTATTTGTCTTTCCTTTAGGGTTCCCTTTTAGCTGGATAATAACTATATTTTTCTGTCTTTTAGACTTTAACATTCCTTTCATAGAACATGATTTCTTTCCTTTTTTCTGCTTAATACAGGGAAGTCCTCAGTACTTCCAATGAAGTATTTATTCTTCAGCTCTGTTCAACATGTTATTTACCTCATCATGTGCATTCTTTATTTCAATTATTATTTTCACATTTAATCCACTCAGTTATTGTTATGCATTTGTTATTATTTTACTAATATATCATTTTATCTCTTCCACTGTGCTTTTAGTATACATTTTTAAATTGCTAATGTCTCTACCTCTGATGATATCCTTTGAAAGAAAGTGTAAGTAAACTAGCTTGTATTTCCCTGGGACTTTCATTTTCTCTCTCTGTTAATGGGCTATGCTTTAGTCTTGATCAGCCTAAATGATTTTAAGGAAGAAGAAGGGATGGTTCCTTGGGTTGTAGATGGTTATGTAACTAACAACTTTATTTTTTTATTTTTTGTCTCTTAGTTTGTGTCTCTGGCTTACCCTCTTGCTGCTAGGAAAAGCATGGTATGGCTTTGTAGTTCATCAAACGCAAGAGCCTAATAGAGAAGGAATGGGTGATTTAATCCAGAGGATTGTCATATCCAGTTGTTTCTGCCTTTGCAGAATTTTGAGCTTTTGTGATGACCCAAAATCGTACCTACAGAAAAATATAGCAATGACTGAAACAGTGTACTTGGCTTAGTAGAGTGAGGATGAAAGTATTTATTTTTCCAAGCAATTTGAATGGTTAAAGGCAGGTAGAAAACTCAAAGCAATCCACGATGTGTTTTAATTACATTTTTCAGTCGAAACAACCACAGACAATATTTTAAAGCAGTCTTCCATCTTCACTAATATTTATTTATTTAATTTTCCTTGTGTTTCATTTTAACTCCCAAAGTAGTGAAGTTTTTTTGGAAGAACATTAGTCTGCATAAATTTAAATTACATAATATAATAGTTCTGTGAAGTAGGAGCAGATTGATACCTATTTTATTTATCACTCATTAATAAAGACACTAAACTTCAGAGAAGTTAAATAATTTAATTCACAATATAGGACTACTAATGATAGGTTTAGTCACATAATCAGTAAATTTTCTGAATTCTAACAGCCAGGAATTACATAACTTACTTTCAGTTTCAAAAGAGAATAAAAAAAAATAGAAGATGCACTAAGATGCACATTCTTTCATATACAATCTATTCTTAAATGAGGATAGATCCCTACACAAGACGGTATCTCAAAGTCTGCTAGCCTTTTTCCTTTCTTAGTGATATATAATAGGTAGAACACTTGGATTTGATACTATAGAGCTAATATGACTATATTTTGTACAAATTGTGTTATAATAAGTGTAAAATTTCAAAGTTTTATAGAAGAGGACTTTTTTTTAGCTTTCTGCTTTAAATATTATGTGCTGTTCATTGGGATGTGTATGAGTGATCTTTTGTTTAAACCAATTGCTAGAAATAAAAGAAATAGATGGTACATTAATAACAATTCCAATAATTTTTGATAATAATCTATTCTCTTCTCTTCCTTCACATATGTCAGCCAATTATACATAAAAATGATTCTGAAACATTGTAAACAATATTGCAATACGGAGTGTTCTTGACTGGGATTTAGCTCAGTGGCATCATGCCGGCCTGGCAAGCACAAGGTCCTGAGTTCAAGTAACCCTCCTCCCCCCAAAAAAGAGCAATTATGAAGTGTTCTTGTGTATGCCTGTGTACTTAAAGGCGTTTAGCAGCATCATTTTATTTTATGAATTCATGAGCTATGGCACATGGCATGTTTTAAGGGGACATATTTGTTTTTTTAAAAACCTTATATATTAAGCTGAATTGACATAAATATAATCTCTTCTACCAGAGTCTTAAATCTTTAATATAAATAATTTCATTTTAATTTCCTTTGTATCCACCCACCCTAACACAATTACTGGAACTTGTTGATATTCAATATTATTTTATGATTGATTAATTGAATCAGTAACTTAAAATTTTATGTGAGTGTGACTCTACAATTTGTAGTTTCAAGAAGACACAATATTTAATTCTAAGAACTCTAGTGCCTTTTTACATAGCAATAAGATGGGTGACAGCAACAATATATTTAAAAATAAACATTTGATTAAAAGGTGCATAACAAATAATATTAAATTTTGCTCTTCAAAAATTTGTACTCTTTAAGTGTCTGCCTTAAATATGGATGACAAAATGATTCATAGATAATGGCAAATGAATGTTACCTCTACCAAGTATCACTGGTCACACTGAGATATAAAGCCTCAGCTCTTGATCTACAGATCAGTGTGCATATGTGGTACCTTCCACTTGCTTTTATATTTGAATCTGGGCTCAGACTGACTCTCACGGAATACTGGAATTGTAGGTGCTCTAAGACTGTATTCCTTCACCCAACAACAGTCAAATGAACAAATACGAAAGTGGTTCATGGCCTTTCAAGTTATTTTTAATTTGTGAAGTAACAGAAGTTTATCCATTCCTAACAAGTATTAATAGTAGTTAAGGAACAGTATGTCAGGGATACAATGGAATTTCTTCTGTGTAGAAGAAATATGTAGAGGAATAAAGAATTCTATCTGCCATGGAATGATTAAGCTGAGACATCAGTCTTTTGTCCATGGACTGCTATTTACACCAGATGCCCCTTAAGTCTTACTGTTTTGGATTTGAATTAGAACACAGACTAACCATTCTCCTAGCTCTCAGGATCTCATGAGAGACAGTTTCTCTCCAGCTCTGTTATTCTCAGACTCTCCTCTCTTTCTCTACATATACATGCATGTATATACACATGCCTGTATATACATATATGTGTAAATATATGTTCCACATGTATCGTCAGGTTTTTTGCTTTATAAAAGATTAATACAAAAGCCTATACTGTTAAAAGTATTTGTCTGGGGCTGGGGATTTAGCTTAGTGGTTCTATCACCTGCCTAGCAAGCACAAGGTCCTGAGTTCCAGCCCTGGTACCAAAGGAAAAAAAAAAAATTATTGGTCTGGAAACTAGTAGACAAAGCCTAAAGTGAATTTTTTTACAAAGAGTTTAAAAGTATAAAAATATTATAAGTTTTAGTAGGTAAGGATTTTAAGTAGAATATTTAATAAAATTTTTAGAAAAATACTTCATATATATATATATATATATATATATATATATATATATGATGTTCCTGTGTTTTATACAATAAATCTTGAATTATTCAGTGGCCCCCAAATATTAAAGGTATATTTGAAAGATTTAACTTCAAAATAATACTCAATTTTTAGAGGCAGTTTTCTTTCCCTAATAGATTATTACAAACATGGTGTGGTGGTACATTCCTGTAAACACAAAATTCAGGAGGCTGGGGCAGAAGGACTGCCAGGAGTTTAAGGTTAGTCTGTGCTCCATAAGGAGTTCAAAGCCAGCCTGAATTACATAGTGAGACCTTGCTTCAAACAAACAAACAAAAAAGAAACGTACAAAAGCAAAAATAGACTGTTATGAACTTTTCATGTCATCATGCCAATTCCTATGTTGTAGTCCTAAAATTCAATTTGATGGTTCAGAAGATGAAGCCTTTGGGAGATAATTAGACCATGACAGTAGAACCCTTTGCATGGGATTGTTGCCCTTATAAAAAGAAATATGGAGGCCACTTGCTTTCTCTCTGTTTCCTGCCATGTTAGGGTACAAAAACACAACTTTCTTCAAATCTGGAAAGGAGACCTCGCTGAACACCAAATTTACCAGCACTTTGATATAT
>NW_004624734.1:17944882-17983011 GCF_000247695.1 Heterocephalus glaber
ATTTTTTTTTTTTTGTACCTGGGATCCAACTTGGGACCTTACACTTGTGAGGCAGGTAGTGGAACCACTGAGCTAAATCCCCTGCCCAGCACTTTGATATTTAACTGTCTCACCTTCAGAAAGGTGACAAACAAATTCTATTGTTTAAGCTACCTTGTCTATGATACTCTGCTACAGAACCTCAAACCTGTGATAAGTACTGTTGAAAACACTTTACAAATACTTAAATATATGAGACAAAAAAGTATGTTTATTCTTTATAAGCTAAAATTTCATGCATTTTAGCTGAGTTGGATGTTAGGTTATGTTTCAGAAGAATTAAAGCAGAGGTCTGTATAGTAGAGTCACTTCTATCAAGCCAGGAAACTTTCCTTTGGAAACTAGGATGAAACTTTAAAAACCACATTGTATAACAATTTGCACATAAAACCAATACTTTGGCTAGGTCAAGGTATTTAGATTAGGTATGTAATAGTTTCAGTGCAGACAAAACTCAATTGCCAAGAGTAAAACTAAGTGAATAGATTGGTTTACATACAGAGTCTTCATTCTTTGTGAATATCTTCAAACAGATGAATTGCCTTTCATTATCCTGAGAGAATGGGTAAAATCCATACATCTACTGCATGTTCCTTTCATTTTTGGTTTATATGAGTAATAATAACTTTCATGCAGGACTTTCATGGAAATTAATGGCTGGTTGGAGTTAATGGACCGAAGAGCTACCCCTCTCAGGCAGCTATTAATCTCCAGGAATGCCTGCAACTCCAACTGCAATTGCTTAAATAAAAGCTTGCAAGAGAATTCAAAGAGAAATGCTAGACCTGTACATGTCACTACAGAACAAATGGCAGTTCGATCCCAAATAAATCTCCAGAGGGATGAATAATTTGTGTTTCAATTGTTCTGTTTTCTAAAACGCTGTGCAGCATTTACAATTTTTAAGGTGCCAATACAGATTGTATTACTTCAGGATTCACTGCAGGATGGAACTGTCCTAAAGATAATTTTTAACTGATGTAGGAGAATGTAGATAACATTTGAAGAAACTAATTTGTTTTGGTACCTATAAATACCTTCAGAAGGCCAAGAGGCCCAGAGATTTATAATTTAGGAAAAATGTACACTAATCAAGTGCACCTAAAATGTCTATTTATAAAGCAATGGATTCTTAATTAATTATTTTACTTAAATCTCGTAGTAAACAGCTTTGGTATTTTTTCCTTCACAAAACACCATCATTCATTGGCTTCATTTTGTATAGATTTACTTCTCCTTGTGGCTTCCCCTACTTATGGTCTGAATTTTTGCCATCTCCCCATCCAATACCTATGCTCAAGTCTTAACTTTCAAAGTGAAGTACTAGGAGATGAGAACTTCGGGAAGTAACTAGATCATGAAGGTAGAATGAGTGCCCTAGCAAAGGAAAGCCAGAGTTCACCTGTCTTCTTTTTGCTATGTGAGGATATAGAAGATGGGAGTCTATAGCTGCAACAGGGCCCTCTTTAGACTCTTAACTATGCTGGTACCCTGATCTCACATTCCCAGCCTCCAAACTGTGAGGTACAAATTTCTGTTGTTCATAAGCTACCAATATATTTGTTATCACACCACAGACTGACCAATTCAGTCCCTTAGTTGACTTTGTTTTCTTCACTTATCTAAACATCAATGTTACTCTGAAAACACCTTCCAAATTCTTTCCATCTTTTGTGAGTCTTACTTCACAATCATAAGTTTTGTGTTACCTTCTAGCTACAGGATGAAGACACCCCAAATATGAACTAATGTAACTCTCCTCGTGACTAGACCCTTTTTCAGTGATTTCAGTCTCAGGTATGAGTATCATCAAAGTCCATTTCAGAGAAGTCATTTGCAAAATTCTCTTTTCTTCACTAAGGCTTATTAATTTTATTTTCAGAACAAAATCTCAAACTCATCTACTGCATGACAATAAATTAAGCTCACCCTAATCCAATATGACAGTGCCTTTAACGTGACATGATGGGCAGCAGAAGTGATTTTCCTTTTGCCAGTCTTGTACCTTGGCACTTTTTTCTCCAGATATTCATCAGTCATCCTAAAATGCAGGACAATAGTGCCGTACTACTTAAGACAATTAATAGCTTGTCATTGTTTTTAATACATATCCTGTTTTTTCTTTCATGAGATAAGATTATCAAAAATTTGTCTTCAGATCAGAAATGAGAAATGCAGCGATAATTTTTATTCAGGAGTCTTACCATTTCTCACTGTCGTAGAAAGATTCTAGTTTCCTGGCTTTCTTGTGTAATCCTTTCCTCTTGATTTGGCAGGACCTGTGATTGCTTCTTATCAAAGAAGTGTGGCACAGGTGAATGGACAGGTATGGTTAGCTGTGAGTGATTATGTTACATAAAAGTGTGATACCTGTCTCACTGGGAGACTCACTTTTGCTGACATTAAAGAAGAGGGCTACTAAATTGTGTGCTGTCCTGTGGATAAAGCCACATGGTAATAGGCTGAGGGTCTTTTCTGGCTCAGAGCCAGCAAAAATTTTAGCTTCTCAACCCAGGAGATCTACAAAAACTGGTTCTGCGACCAGCACATGAACTTGGAAACACTTTATTTCCACATAACCCAGGGAGGCCTGAGATGGTAATCCAATCATGGAAGTTACTTTGATTGTGGCCTTGCATGGGACCAAGCCAAACCATGCCAAGGTTTCTGACTGACTGGGACAATGAGAAAAAAATTATGTGTTTTTCTGTGCTACTAAATTAGTAGCTTATTGAGCATCAGTGGGAAATTGAATAATCAGTAGAGAATTGACCACTTCTTGAAGAAATATTTGAGTATGTATATTTAGTAAGTGTGAAAAATATATAGGAGAAAGTTATTATTATGCTTAAATGCATTTATATACAAATATCCTTACAGAAATAATACACTTTTTCATTTTAAAGTGCTTTAGATAGTGATATAAAAGTGTTAGTTACAGTAGTTAGATATAAATATGGAACTAAACTACTACTCTGAGGGGGGAAAATTGTAATTAGTATAAAATGAAAAAGAAAAGAAAATATTGTCAAGTAGACACAGAATAGAGAGGTGGGGAGCCCTAGGGACATTTGAAGAAAAAGGGACATTCACCATAGAAAAGCTGAAATATCTGAGACAGAGTGTCCAGAGCCTTTGCCCTTTATTCTCCATCAAATTTTTCACAGTTGAGAACATAGAAAACTTGGTTTGTTGCATCAGTGGAATTTAGATCTAGAAATCAGTGGACTGTATTACTCAGATTTTACAGATAAAGAAATTGAGGCTAGAAGAGCCTAACTTTTTTCATTCATTCATCTTGCCATTATCAGGGCCAGAAACAATCAAATTTGACTCACAGCAAATACTTTATGTCTTTTACTATGATATATTTGGAATTGAAGAGTAACTGATTACATGGTTTGATTGCTATATCAAAACAACTACTCATTACAAGCAAAATACTTCTGTATTAGGAAAGGTTTCTGCTTTGAAAATAAAGCACGGATAATTTTATTTCATGTAGCTTTTGTTCAGTCTTTTGAATCCTTCTTCAAAGTAAATTTTTAAAGATTCGCAATGTATTATGCTTCAAACTGATAAGGACATTAATTTCCACTTCCCCTATATATCTTTTATCAAGGCTCTTTTCTAGAAATTAACAGATTTTTACAGTAGACATCAAGTTAACCCATAATTAGCTCCTCACTGTGAAGAATAGGAAAGTTATGACAATTGATGGGAAAATTCAGCTTAAAAAGGCATCCTGTGAAATACAGCAGTCAGAAGATATGTTCACCATTTTCTAGAAATTAAGATAGTCCAAAGGGTAATGTAGATCATCTAAACTTCTTAAATTCTCAACATTGGTGAAGAGTTTAGTAATTACTTCAGTGGTACTGGAGTACTCAAGATATGAATAGTAATTGGGGAAAATTGGAAATGGAAAAATAAAAATTATATATATAATATATATATGATTTAGATATAATATATATAAATAAGGTGACACTAGGGTTACTGATCTGCTTAAAGTCAAGTATGTACAGTAATATCTCTGTACTTGTTTTCACTTTCCAAAGTTTTAGTTACCTGCAGTCAACTTTGGTCTGAAAACATTAAGTTAAAAATTTGAGAGATAAACACTTCATAGATTCTACACAGTGTACTATTCTGAATAGCATTATAAAATTTTGTACATTACATTTCTATCTTTTCCTGGCTGTGAATTGTCTTTTTGTCTGGTGTATTCATATTGTGTAAGCTACCTGCCTGTTAGGTATTTGTAGTCCCATCTGTTATCAGATCATAAAATTATTATTTTACTTAATACTGGACCCAAAGTGCAAGAGTGGTGATTCCAGGGCATTTGGCTATGCCAAAAAAAATCTGTAAGGCACTTTCTTTAAATAAAAACCGACAGGTATCGACAAGAAAAGAAAGCATTTACATGCTGCTGCCACAATGTCTATGTCATTCACTCCTCTTCTTACCATGTTGGTAGCATCATCCTATGTTATCACAAGATGAAAATCGGGGGGATGAAATAAAATAAGATTTGTTTAAAAGACTAAAATTTTGTGGCTTTCATTACAGTAGATTGTTATAATTGTCCCATTTTATTATTAGTTATCATTTTTAATCTTTCACTATGTCTAATATAAGTTTATCATTGCTTTATATTTATAGGGGGAAATATAGGATATATATAGGGTTTGGTGCTTTCTAGAGTTCCAGGTTAGCACCAGGGTTTTGAAATGTATGCCCCACAGATAAGAGAGGGATACAGTGCCTCATAATTAGTATCTCATGTTTTTCACCCCCATTAACTTGTGTACGGTGAAAAGAGGAAGTGATATTGAAAATAGTGAGTGGAAATAAAATGATGTTTATCATGAGGCTGTTTATATGCTAGACACATAGTCTGCTGTGGCCTGAGAGCTCCACTGAATTATTTAAGAGTGATCCAAATATCGCTGGGAGGTATCTGTGATATTACTAAGGTATCATGAGAAATTAGAGATGTTGATTACTACATAATAACTTTATGACCATTTAATGGTTATTTTAACTTCTATGTCCATTTTCACCTCTTAAATATTGTGCTTCCAGGAAAATAAACAGAATTAAGCCATATAAGGAATTTGATAATGTTTGGTAAATCAGCATCACTCAAAATGATTGTGGAATGTTAATTAGCCTGATATTCAATTAAAACCATGGAGAAAAGTCTCAATGATGTGATTTCTAGTATAAATTTCTTAAGGTAATAAAAAAAAACTGCATCCATGTTTATTTCATTTAGAATTTATTAACAAGGTGTCAAACTGTCTAATTTAAGGATGCTTGTGTTGAAGAAGAGAGTTATCGTATGTATTATGTTCTGTGCTTTTTAGGAGCTTATGATCAACATACACAATTGAGACTCAATGGTGTTGTTATTATTCTAAGTCAGTGTCCTATTTCTATGACTAAAATCCTGAGACAGCTCACTTAGAAAGTAAAGGACTTTATTTAACTCATAGTTTTGGAGATTCAAGTCCAAAATCAGGTGGTCTTCTCAGTTTGGGCTTCCGTAAGGGTAGCACATCATTGTAGTGGGAAAATGGTGGGAATCACACATGAAAATCTCAAGGCAGAAAGAGGAAAAAGAAGAAGGAGGAGAAGGAGGAGAAGAAGAGGAGAAGGAGGAAGAAGAGGAAGAAGATCTCTTTGAGGCCATACAACCAAATGTCCTGAAATGTCCCACTAGATCTTACCTCTTAAAGGTTGATTACTACCTCTTAAAGGTGCATGGCATTTCCCATTACCACTTCTCTGGAGAGAAAAGATTTACATATGGACTTTTGGGAAACTTCAACATTCAAACAGTAGCAAAGTGTAGCAGATTTTCAGACAAAGGTGATGAATGTCCATATAAATAACCTGAGTACCCTCCCTGGGGCAGCAGAATTTATATGAAAGCTAATAAATAAGTGGAGAGGACAAATAAAGGTCTCAACAAACTTGGGACCAGAGTGTCACCAGAGTGACAAACCAGAAAACAAAGAGAACATTACCATTCATTGAGGAATTGATGTATACTGAGCAAACTATATACATAAAATGCTACAGCTACTTTCCAAAGAATCCATTTAAAACTGTGGAATAAATGTGTTTTCATTACTCAAAATGTGACAGGTGTTTTCTTCAATATCTTACATGTAACTCATGTGTAATCTTGTCACCTCTCTGATCCTTTTAATGGCAACAGGACTGCCTCACAGCTGTAATTCTACGATGACTTCAGGAAGCACTAAATCTCCTCTAGACTCTTGTAAAGTCTTTCCTCAAATACCCCTCTGCTTCTATGTTTCCAAGGAATCACATTCTGCCCTTGTTTTATGTTATCAGCCAATATATCACATATCCAAACATGTGATGTTTCTGGGACATTAGTAGGTCAGGTTTCAGGACAGTTGGTGAGGGGTGCATACTGCACATTGCAGTCCTCCTCATGTACCTGTCCCATCGGTCCTATCTCATGCTGCTCATTTCAGAGGCCAGAGACAACTCTTCCCCTGATTCAGGCATAACTATCCTCACTTCCTTCTCTGTAGCCCTAATACCATCTGCAATCCCTTATACCACAAAGACTCAACTAACAACAAATAACTATACACTTTTAACTTATCTAGAACCTGTTTTTCAAGTAACAGCGCACATTGTAAAAGATTTTAAAATGAGTTTTTGAAAAATCACTACATATCCTATTCTGTCAAGGTTTTCTTTATGACATACTTTATGTTTCATTGTCCTTGAGCTTTTGACAACCCTCCCAGTTATGAGCTCTCATAATCATACAAACAACTCCAGTGCATAGAAATGCAAATGATTCTGCCTGCTGGATTGTACTTGATTATTGCCTTACAGATATTGACTAATTGTGCATCTAGTCATAAATTCATTGTCATCATTCCTGATTGTCTATATATGTGAGGTTTTTAATTCCCTTCACAAACAACCATGACACTTTACTGTTTCTCTGATTAATTAATGACTTCATAAAATCTTTGGCCCATGTTTATTTCATATTTTTATCAAAGTCATGATCTTAGTTTTTAAAAATAATCCATTCAATGAAAACTTAATTGCCCATAAAGAGTTTTATGCTCATCTAAAGGAGCCTTCAAATATTTATGTTAATATCTGGGAAGGCTAGAAGCTTTCAAAGAACATTTCTTGTTATGGGACACATTCAGGAAAGCCCTGACTGCATTCAATAGATCCTAAAATACACATAGTGGGGCCAGGGATATAGCTCAGTGGTTTCACCACCTGCTCTGCAAGTGCAAGGTCCTGAGTTCAATCCCCACTGCCAAAAAAAAAAAGAAAACAGATAGTGGAATCTTAAATGCATTGTAAAGATTGCATGCTTCATATGACACAAGGAACAGATTATTTAGAATAAGAAACAGATTATTTAGAATTTTTATCTTAAATTAACATATATGCCATTAGGGTCAATCATTTTATGCCCATAATAAACTGGAATTTTTTACAGTGCATAGGCCTTTAGATTTTATGTCCCAAGTTTATTATGTTTGAAAGGATACTTGCTCATTTGAATCACAATTATAATTACACAAGTTTATATATCTTATTTTCTGCAATCTGAACATGATATGACACTAAACTTCTAAAGATGTGTCTATACAGTGCTTGGTGCAAGGCAGGCAAAAATAACAATATAAATGATTTAGTGGAACATTAGTCAACTCATTCCATTAATTACCTGCCAAAAAGTTTTAATGGGTTTTATAAATGTTAATTATATGTGCCTGCTTGTGTGTTTGGATGCAAATTTTTCAATTTCTCAATCAACTTAGCTCATAGTCATTGTCCCCAGCAGCCACCAAAACCCTGAAGAGAGGATTTCTAGCCCCACTCACATGGGTACCTTTTCCTGGCAGCCTCCCATTCATGGGTCAGATTGCCATACATGGCTCAATGACACAAGCAGTGTGTGAATGGTTGAGAGTGCTTAGTTCTTACAGATTTCAGGAAATGCACAGTGTGCCTGGAGACCACACAGAGTGCAGGGATCTGTGACAGAAATGGAGAAAGGGATCCTTGGACTTATGTCTTTGCTGGGTGAAGAGTCATCTAAACATGCTTTCTGGGAAATGTTTTATTTGATGAGCTTCAAAGCAACCAGGTAGGAGTTTGAAGAGATGACACAGTGATTGCCTGCACTGCACTGAGGAAATTAAGGTGGGAAGGGCACTGTAGAACTATAAATGGCTCAAAGTTAACTGCACCCTCCATTGGGTAAGAGAAAGTTCATCATATAAAATGGATATAAAGGAAATTAAACGTTGTAAGTATTCACTGCAATATGTTTTGCAGAAGAATAAGTCACAGTGTTTTGTATCTCCTCTGACTTGTATTTTATAGTAAAGCTTCTTTTAATTGACTTTTCCTATCTATTGTCACGATTTACTTCTCATTTTACAAAATGAGGAACATATACAGGTTAACCTAGGATAAAAAGCTGCGAAGCTCTATATGGAAACCTTGATATGTATGAGAAATTTTAAATAAATGTTATTATCAGTTTGATATTTATCACTTGTAAATCTCTATAAATTTACCGCAAAAGACATGAATTTAGAAAAGAAGAAAAATATTCATTTATCTATCCATTCAATCGCTCATTACTTGGTGCCATGAGCTATACTTGGAATAGGGGATTAACAAATAAATAAGACATAATATCAGTTCCTACAGAGCTCCAAGTGGCTGAAGAAATGTAACAAGTATCTAGTATTCTAGTAAGGAGTTTAGAACATTTCTCTACATGTTTTCAACCACAGAATCTTAATTCCTGTATATAATTTGCCACTAAATTCTTAGTCTATAAAGTGAGGATCTTTATTTAAGTTTCTCATTACTTTTTGTGAAGATTAAATACCATATTTAGTAAATGTTGGACATATAGAAATGCCTAACCCACAGTAGTTATTTCTAATAAGAAAATGGGTTTGGGGAACAAAATATTATCAGGGAAACTGAGTAGGTAAAGATTTAGTAGCAGGTGGAATTATAGGTGTCTTTATCAAGATCCCAAAATACTTCCTATAGTTTTTCAAGAAGAAAGAATAAATATTTCATACTTTTTTTCACATGTTGATATTTTTTGTATTAAATTCTTTTATTGGTACATTGTAGGTATACAACACAATTACATTTCTCATTGGGAATTGTACCTTTATATAATGCATCTTGGTTCTTATTTTTTCCCCATTCCTAGCCCTCCTTTCATGCCCTCCACCCTTCCCTATTTACAAAGACTTTATTTCCATTTTTTCCATTTCTCATCATTTTTCCTTTCCCTTCTTCCCTTTCCCTTGCCCCTCCCACTACCCCTACCCCTTTGGACCTTTTCTTCCTATATTACATTATCGATTATTCATTCTAATAATTGGTACATTTTAGGTTTACATGTTGATCTTAAAGGAAGACACAGTCAATATAGAATAAAACAGCGTAATACCAGGGATTGGGGAGAAATGGTGGGATATTGGTCCAAGATACAAAGATATAGAAAAGTAGGATGAACAAATTGAAACATCCAACACACCACATGAACACTATGACTAATAAAATTATATTGTGCTAAGGATTTTTGTTAAATAAATAGATTTTACCTACTCTTTTCACCAAAATGTAACTATTTGAAATGATACCTACACAAGTTGCTTCACTACAGTAACCATTTTAGTGTGTATATGTATTTTATAACATCATGCTGTAAATCACACATGAATACAACAAGATTTATTTTAAAACTCCAAAACTCTTTGAGATACATAAAATAAGAAGTAGGCATTATTCTGGGGATTGGGTTACATTAATTAAGACAGATATTCTAATTCACCAGGCAGGAACTTCTAGGGCTTATTTCCTATTTGGGATGATGGAAGACCTGTTGCTTCAAAGTTGTGTTATTCATTTGTTTGGTTCTTTGCTTGTTTCACATAAGGTTCTCCAGAGAAACTTAGGAAGGCCATCTATAATTGCTGAGTCACTCTCCTAGACTAATCTTTGCTCCTTATAATACTAAGTACTCTGTCAAGAGGCTTTGTATCTCCCATGTTTGAACATGGGAAAAATGACCTTGAACTGAACATGCTTAAGAATGTACCTGCCTGTACATGTGATAAGAGTCTTTTCTACATGAATATGTATAAATTCCTCTAATACAGGCTAGGGGAATGCTGCTCTGTTAGTTTTTCCTGTGCTCTCTTTACTTGTTGAAAATAATAAACCTCTCTTCACCCTTTCATTTCCTTGTTGTGCCTAGTGGCTTTGCATTCACCAAGAGACAAGTATACTTCATTAAGTTATATTGAGACACTTTAACAGGTCTGGAAAATTAATTTTTTCAGCCCTTAAGCACACAACAATATATTCCCCAAGTTTGGGTTAATTGAAAAATTAAAATTCAAGGAAGTTAAAATTGACTTTTGAATTTGATAAACTTAGAATAAATTATAACTATCATTTTCCAAACTTGTGTGCATTGTTTAATATAACACTTTTCCAGAAAAGATATCAGCATGGTAAAAACATATTTTTTGGCTATACCTAGTTACATTGCTAAAGTGAAGAACAAAGGCATATATGATTTATAAATGTTAGAAGAGATGTTTTGAATTTTGTCTACAAGAAAGAAGCTGGTGGAAAGTTTACTCAGGGCTATCTTTTTTAAATTAATAGATTCCTAAGGGACACAAGAGACTAATGTTCCATAACTTATAAATTAAGTGTACTTTGGCTATTCCTACAGAGTTTACAGTTGTAAGTTCTGAAGGAAGTGGAAGAGGTAGAGGAACAGTTGGAATATTGAAGGGAATATGGGCAAAGTAGATCCAGGGCAGGCAGTAATTTTACGTAGGATGATAATCTCTATGTGTGTGAGTTCGTGAAAACACATAAAACAGTACATTAGGATATACTTCCTCTATACTCATATTTTAATTTGAGCATGGATTGAGGTAATTTTGATAATTTCTGTAGAAAATGCCCAGCAACTTTGGCATGAGTTAATGTGGAGTCATATTATCAATATCAATGTCTCCTCAAATATCAGAAATCAACTTTTTATTAGCTTAGAAAATACCCCAAACCTTGAAGATTGCCTCAAATGAATGATTACTGAAATTTTAGAGTTTACAAAGAATTTTCACTCTAAAATAGTCCACGGCCCTATCCTGTACTTATCAATACCTCTTATATATCCATAACTTTCAGAGTGATAATTAATCATGCCTTAAATATATTTACTCAAATACTAGTACAAGTAAGGAAACTGATTAGTCACACTGATATAATGACAATAACAGCCAAGTCAGATTGGGAAACATTGCTTAACATAGATGGTTTTCAACCTCATGATTTATAAATACATCATACTCTTGAGTTACATAGGTGTTGTAGGACACATTTATTTAAGATCAAAAGTAAAACAATGTTTGATGATTAATTTTATGTGTCAAATTTTGTAGGCTTTAGAGCCAAGTTGTTTTGGTCTAATGCTAATATAGATGTTGCTATGAAGGTAATTTTTAGATGTGATTAACTTGACATCAGTAGTCTTTAAATGAATTAGATTACACTTCATAATGTTGATGGGCTTTATCCAAGCAGCAGAAGGCTATAAAGTTAAACCCTGAGGTTCTGAAGGAAGAAGAATTTTACACTAAGGTGGCAGAATGGAAACTGCTTGCATCTTTAGACTGCTGGTCTCTGCTGGAGATTTTAGACCAGAATGAAACATTATCCCCAGAACATTAATTTCCAGTCTGCCTGTCTTCCCTATAAATTTCAGACTTGTTAGCTACCACTACATAAGCCTATGTCTGAAAACAAGCCTTTCAAAGACATAGCTAAATAGGATGGATAGATAGATAGATAGACAGGTAGATAGATAGATAGATAGATAGATAGATAGATAGATAGATAGATAGACAGATGAGTGTTTTGTTCCTCCACAAGGCAGAACTTTAATTTATAATACAGGGTACATAACAAGTACATCATATTTCAAAATCTATCACTTGACATGAGACTAGACTTTGGCAGGTGTCTTTTAGAATCACTGAATTTTTAAAGTATAATAATAAAGAAAAGATGTACCTTGTAGGGAAACAGTTTATCACCCATCCTTCTTGTCACTGACTACCTATGTGATGCTCACCAAATACTGCCTAAGTGTATTCATCTATACAATGGCAAAACTAACTTAGCTCATCTCTGCACACCTTTCCTGATCTAAATTACATAATCTCTACCATCCAGTATTGGCAGTTACCTTCTCCAGAAGGACTGAGATATATGAAGATTCCCTCATGTATATGACTTGTATAGGCAGAAATCAGATTGACCAAATACATTTTTGAAATATATTAAGACATAAACTGGTAAGGAGTATGAAGGATGTATGAATAAGGAATACATAAGTAGCCGAAATAAATTAGATCAGTTTATTAAAGTGCAATAAACAATAGAAATCCTGGTACCCACCATCCCCAAATGAAGGAATTTCTTACTGTTGGTTTTATTTGTTAGTTTGGTCTATTTGTTCTAGCTTCATTAACAATCAGGTCACTGTTGGATATACAAAGATTTATGGGTTTGCAGCCTTGGCACAGGTTGATATAAGGTCATGAAACTTCTGACCACTTTTCCTCTAGTTCCACAATAATTCTGATCAATAATATGAAGTTTTTGAAAATGTGATTTTAAACTGTGAGGACAGTGTGCTACCACTGATATTTCATATTATCTACCATCTTCAGTGATGGAAGATGACTGTAGCCTGACCTAGTAGCCCTGGCATTTAAGAATTTAAGAAAATATTCATCAGAAACAAGTGTACCTTTGTAGAATGTAATAAAAATAATGTTAACTTAGTTTTTTTCTCACGATGGTGCAAGAGTAATAATATCAGTAGTAATAATAATATCAAAGTGGGAGTACATAGTATATAGAAATCATTGATACAATTGAAATCTAGACAAAAGAATAAAGCTAGGTACTATTACAAAATATATCTAATGAGTTAGATCGGCTTATGAGAAAGTTACAAAATATGATATCCCTGCTGAAGGATGTCATTAACCTTCTTCTTCATGTAGGTTCATATTCTTAGAGTGAATCAAATGAGACGTTATGAACTGAATTAATTGGCCATGCCCTTCTGGAGTATATTGTTCCTTTACTAGTGTTAACCTGTGTTAGGAAGTTTGACCCCCAACTCAGCAGCAGCTGAATACCCTGGGAATTTGCTAGAAGTGTAGACTCCTGGGCCCCATCTGAGACCGCCCGATCGGGAAACAGAAGGAACCAGCCTCTGTATTTGCACAAACACTCCGGCAACTCTGATCTCACCAGAGCCTGAGAAACAATGCACTCAATCCACACTGATGGATGCCTAAACTGATCAAAACTTCCAAAAATATCCATGGGAAAATATAATTTGCTCTTTTCCATATTCATGTAAAGCTGGAAACATCTAGCAAACACCAGCAAGCAAACAAACAAAAATAAGTGAAGGGATTTTAAAATGTGCACATAGAAGCAGTACTTCTTCTGATTCTGCTGACTGGAAATTAAGTCTACAGGAAGAAAGTTGTGACTCAATTGTGGATCCTTTCCCTGTGATCTCAGATGATTTAAGTTTTTAATATTTATTCATCTTAGATCTACACAGACAGCTAGTATAAAATCAGAATATTACATCTTGGTCACTGAAGAACAAATTCATGTAGTTCAAATGTTTTTCTTTCACTTTTATATACATCTTCATCATTAAATAGCTAGTTCAAACACTCAGTGTATAAGTTTTGAAGAAGGAATTTATTAAATACATATTAAAATCAGTGTTAGGTAGTTAGAATCAATGCTTAAACAAAACAGATAAGGGCCATTTGGAACCTTGATTAAAATTAACCAGAAATAATGATTTATGCTGGAGAAAAAAGTCATATAAATATATAACACTAATATATCTGAATTGTACAACACTTTAACTCCACTTCTTAATGATTCGCTATTTTAAGAACCGGAGACAGTTTTAGAAATATCAGTATTATTACCATATGCTAGAAATAATGCTTCAAGCCCTTGATTCAAAATCTTTAATGTTTTCAAACAATCCATAATTAAAAAGTCCACCTACATCCAACTCCAGAAATGATTTCATAATGCAAACTTAATTGGCTGTTATTAGCAGAACTAGATTAACTAGCTTGTTGTGACTGTGATGAGTTTATCTATTATGCTCATAATTAGGACTCCCATAGCCAACAAGCCCAGAGGGGCTCAGAGCCCAGTCCCCTCTGTTGCCAAGAGCCACTTACACGTTCTTAAATCATCAAGGGTCTACCCTTGCAGTCTCCAAGAGTCACTACCACCCCCATTTCCCTCTTTATATTTCTAATCTACAATGTGGATTAATTTGCTTTCTGGGAACCACAAGGGGCTAAAGCCTTTTTGCATGGGGTTGTTTGCTTTTCTCAGAAGAATGCAAATCGCTCTAAGAAGCTGGAGCTAGGGAACTAGGGGCTGGGGACCGGGATCACTGCACTGTTATTCACAAACACTGAGAGGCCAAGCAGTCTTCTGAAATATTAGTCTTTGAAATACATCCTGCCAGTTTATTATTATTGTTGTTGATGAGGTACGTTTAGGCAATTTTACATGTACCCCATATATTTTACAACCTCCCTTTTCCTTCTTTTGATCCTCCTCTGGGAATAGATAAAACCGACTCTTCTAATTCTATATTCAGAAGAGGAGCTGAATTACATGTCTGTCCAAAGTAATTTTCATAGCTAGTGCATCTTAGCTACAAATGTTACAAAGATCAATTTTATTCAAACATTTAAAAAAGTGACTCTAAGTTGTTATAGGTAAGTTGTCACAGGAGGGTTCATCACTAATAAGTTATTTGTAAATAAAGCCAGTGCTAACATTTTTCAACAACTGGACAGCTTTAAAAATCCAGATCCTTAGGTTGCATTCAACAACTTCCAAAGGCAGCCAAAGTTGAGAATAACAGTAGAGTGATTTTGCACTTATTCTGTAAAGATAAACAGAACAGAATATCTGGTTAAATATATTTGTAGCCAATTTTTATTTCCAACAGACAATTTCTTGGATTGCAATAAAAGAGACTATTTTTTGCATTTATTGATTTAGGACTAATCAATCAAAAGATAAGAATGAGACCTATCAGGTTATTTCAGGGCCTTCTGTAGACTGTGCCATTCACCCCCCATTATATAAGAGTCAAAGATTTTTCAGCCCTTAGGCTCCTGTTTTGAAGAAGTTCTGCCACTTATTTTCGGTACAATTTTGGGCAATTATGCTAATCTTTATAATTGGGATAACATTACTACCTGCTTCATAGTGTCAATAGGTTGCAGGAAAGTCTTTAAAGTAGCAGAGAAAAAGCTAGCATAAAATAAGGACTCATTAAATATTTGATATTATCATAGGCATGAGTCCAATCTAGATATTATACATTTTGAGACAAATTGAAGATGTATCCTTCTTTTTTTGGTATTAGTTATTGAATTACCACCACTGTCAATTTATTATACCATATCACAAAAATGCAGAAGATTTTCTTGTTCGATATGCAGAGGTTGAAATGCTCTCTCTCTCTCTCTCTCTCTCTCTCTCATGCCAAAGGCTCTGAAAACATAGCACTTTCCTTTGTGTTTGGGGTAGAGATCTTTCAGTTCGGTCTATTTGCTTGGTTCCCTTCCATTCTCTTAGAGTAAATATTCTGCAAATGCTGGTTTCTGGGGTTTTTTTAGGAAGATGTCCTGTGGGAGAGAAGTAGACTTTTTAAAAATTAATTAAGTTTATTGGTACAGTTTAGATATACACAATGATCACATTCATCATAAGGAACTTGTACTTGTACATGACATATTTTGCTGATTCTTTTTGCCGCATTCTCCTATCCTCCCTTCAACCCCTCTTCCCCTCCTTATTTACAAAAACTGTCTCCATTTTTTCCTTCTTTTCTCACTTTTTTGCCTTTTCCTTTTCTTCCTTTCTCCCTCTCCCTTTCCTAGTTCCCTTTCCCATTTGAACATTTTTTTCCTATTTCACAATATCTGTTATACATTTTATTTTTTGTTTACACTTTCGGTTTTGACTTTCCTTTTGTTCATTTTCTCTCCATAGAATCTGATTACGAAAGCTGATGTCTGTGCATGAACACTCACAGCTGTGGAGTGACACACAGCATAACACTGCCTCTTCCTAAGGCCATTCTAAAAATTCCACATCCTGCCTAGATTTAATTATTCATCACACTAATTCTCTTCATAAACATGAAACACAATATCTTAGGGTAACCATATTAAATATGATAATCCAGAAAGAAAAGAGAAATATTATTTTTAAAGAACGAAGGAAAGAAACATAATTTTAAAAAGCTCCTTCAGGAGGCTACAAGCAAGATAATGAAACTATTGTAGGAAAATACTCAGTCTACAGTAAAAAGGTCTACACCTTCTGTTTTAAGTTTCACCAAAGGTTGATTCTATCATTTGAGAAGACTCATTAGAAGCCCAAAAAATAAAATGTATGCTGCCTGCCATGTTAAATTTGAATTTTTGATGAAGAATGATTTTAGATAAAATGTTTTCTATATCTTCAAAAATATTACGTCACATACATATTACTCAAAAAATTTTGTTTCTAAAATTAACAATTAATTATAAGTCCTGTGTTTTGATTCCTAATTTGGCAATCTTAATTTAAGTCACAAGATAATATTTTGTGGGTTTTTTTTTTTTCACTAGAAACATTGTAAGGGTTTTTAACTGCTGAAAAGTAATGCTGTTTATTTGGTCTAAATACATGAAACAAGGTGAACGCTGCTGAAACTAGAAATTGCACCCCTTCTAGATATAAGTAGATCTGTTCTCTAGACTGAAATCCATTTTCTCAGAATGCAAGTTCAAAGGCAAAAATTTATCATGAAGTTTTCATAATGACATTTTATTTTCTTTGATTTGCTTGCCAAAATTATTTGCAGTGATGAATATACACATTAAAATATTGTATTTCTCGAATTTACTGCATACAGTCCATGTTTATTTTTAATTTACTATGAGCAATCCAATTTTTACTTAAGAAATAAATTACATGGTTCTGAACATATATGTACTAGAATTATTTTACATTACTCTCTGACTATCTATTCTGTGAAAGCTATTAACCAAAATTAACTGCACAGAACTTTGCCATGGCTTTAAGCAAAATGTGGAAAGTGTGTGCTTTTGGGATTTCCTCTTCCTCTTTCAGGATTGTGATCTCAAGCAATTAATTTAAGGAAGACTTGATTCATGGTCAATAATATAGGGATAATAATCTTATCAAATCATAGATGTTTGCTAGAATTAAATTTAACACTGATTTATATGAAGTATAAAGTTTAACATAAAGTATTTTAGAGAATAGTGATTTTTTATTATTAATATTAATTATCAAATTACATCCTGAGATAGTGGTTAGCATATATTTTCCTTCATCAGCAAACCAAACTTTAATAATCTGGTTATTTCTATACAATAGAATTAGAAGTTTCCAGAGAAAAGGGTGGCTAATTATGGCCAGAAATTGAATTCTCCATATGGAACAGCCTGTGTAGTAAAAAACAAAAATCAGAATTGACCATAGTGAGGAAGCGCTATCTAAGGATTTTTGTTTCAGTAGCTTCACTCCACTGATACTTGACAGGATCAGATCTGTAATTTTCAGCAGAGATCTCCATATGACCATATACATATGTAAATTATTTAGAAGATACTCTTATTGCAAAATGACCTACATACTTGACAATTAGTAAAGAATGGCTGAATCAACATCTAAGAATGAGTACCATACTATTAACTGTCAGATAATTATTTCATGTGATAATATCTGTAAATATATAAAATATATGTACATATTTATTATATGAAATTGTTATTTTTTTACTTGCAAAATTGCTGATTTAATCTGAGTTTTCTCCTCTGTTCCGTTTCTGACATTTTTTTCTCTCACCTAGTCTGCTCTTTTCTCACATCTATTCTGTTGCACAAGGATGCTTCTTTACATCAAGGCCCTAAATATTTTTCTTCAAACACATTCAGCTTTTGCTCACCTATTTCATTAAAAGTTATCTTGAAGTAGCAAGTTTTAATCCACAATAAGAGAGTTTTGCTTCCCTCCTCTATAGACTGAAAAACACCATCGACTTTTTAGACCAGCAAATTTCTTCTTTTTTCTTCTCTCCCTCTCATCTTCCCTTTCTTCCTTCTTCCCTTTCTTCCTCCCTAATTCCCTCACTTCAATTTTTCCCTTCTTTTCTCCCTCTTATTTGTTGACTGATCATTCGATGCAGAAGCTCCATTTGTGCTAGGACCTTGGATGCCCAGCAGTCTCCCTTTGGGTAAGCATTTTCTCTTTGTCCTGTACTTTCTTTTTTTGTCCTGTACTTTTCATGTGCTGCGATCATGGCTTCTGTGATCCAACTACACATTCTTAGCCAAAACACAATGATTTCCTCACTCTTTTTGACTAGATGTGCATAATTTTGATTACTGGAAAAAAACTGAGCACAGATCAAAGCCATAATCTAACGTTACTAAAGTTTTAACCCCTTAAATATTTAGCACTCGCTGTCAATTGGAAGACAGAATCTCTTCAAGATGTTTCCATCCTTTAATCTCTTTACCATTATTTTTAGTCAGTAACTGAAACATTGGATAAAGGAGCACCATGCAGTGCTTGTAATCTCTCAAGCAAATACATCATCCTGGGTTTGTATAAAAACATAAAGGCTTTGCCGGAAATGGTGGTGGACATCTGTAATCCCAGCACTGGAGAGCCTGAGGCAGAAGGACTGTCATGAGTTTGAGGCCAGCCTGAAGTACATAGTGATTTCAAGGCCAGTCTAAACTACATATGAGACCCTGTTTGTTTGTTTTTTAAAGCCTTGAATAGTGACAAAAGTAATTTAACAATGAATTAATAATAAATTATTATATCAAATTATATATAGATACAAACCTAATTTACAAAACAAACCCTTGGAATATATACTTATTTTTTGGCCCGCATTTATGTCAGCATCCAGACACTAAAACAAACACCTGAATAATGAACTTATAAAATAAATGATTACTGTTGGCTCATAGGTTTAGAGATTTTAATACATGATCAGATGGAACCATTACTTTTAGACCTCTGTTGAGGGGATATCAGCTGGCATTGGGAAGGAGTGGGTGTGGCAATAAACCTCCCCCGCTCATGGGCAGGAAACCAAAAAAGCCAAAGAGCAAGAGAACAGGGTCCAACTACCTTCTAGGGCACCTCTCCATTGGTCTAAAGACCTTCTGCTATGCCCCACCTCTGAAATTTTCCAAACCTTTCCAATAGCAGGAAGCTGTAGACCTAGCCTGTAGTACTGGCCTTTGAAAGACATTCAAGACTGAACTATAGTGTTCTGCTCCTGAGACTTGTGTCCACCTCAGTGCCAAACACAATCAGTCCGAACCCAAATGCCTTTTGCTGACATATTCCTGAAACCCCCAGTCCAAAGTCTCCCTTGACAATCATGCAGAAGTCTGAGCTAAGGTCTTTAAGAATTAAAAAATACCCCCAAACTATATATTTCCATGTGTAATGGTAAAACAGGCATAGGGTAAATATTCCTATTCCAAATAGAAAGACTAGGGAAATAGTAAGGAGGGTTGGACCAAAGCAATACTGAAAACTATCAGGGCTAACATTAAATCCTACAGTCTCCACATCCAGTATCCAAAACAGACTGTGACTGTGTGTGGACCTGCCATAGCTTGGGTACTCCTGCTTCTGTGGCTTGAGCTGTTATGGTCTTTACAGCCACTCTTGGGCTGGCTTTGCCTGCCTTCTGCAACTGTGCCTGGCAGGTACTGTTGGACTTGCTGTCCATTGCATCTTCACCTTCACTCTCATAGCTCCATACACTGCAACCCTGCCACATACTGCCGAACCTCCCATGCCTTCCTTTGAAATACTGGCAGGAGCCACCATAACCTCCTAACCCTTGCATTCTGCATGCCTGTGAAGCCAGAATCATGTGGTTCTCTCAAGGTCTGCTGCTGTTGTAATCTGTATCTAGACTTGCTTGAATCATGGTTTTGGCCTCCCAGTGCCTTGCTGCATGAACATGGGGAAATGGATCCCCAGATACTCTGGAGCAGGAAGGGCCTTCAGGGCTCTTTCCTCAAAGGAAAGTTTTTGAAAGAAAGTCTTTGATGAGTTTGGTGGCCTTGCACATTCCCAAGATCCCCTGGAGAGATCTTTCCTATTGTCCATCTCTGCAAAGCACTTGGCTTCTTATTGTCACCACTAATAATTGAATAGTCCTTGGCCAGAAATTTCATATACTCCTTTCCTGGCTAAATTGCAAATTTTTCAAAACCTTCTGTTCTACTCTTCTTTGCTCCTGGCTCTCACTGTACATCTGTCTGAAAGCAGCCTGTAACACCCACGATGCTGCTTGAATGCTGGGCTGCACTGAAATTCCCTCTGCCAAGTAAACTACTCCAAGACTTTTAAGCTCATCCTCCCACAAAGGCTCAGGACATGGAAAAAATACATTCATTATTTTATTTTGGTGTAAAAAGTATAGCCTTTAGTCAAATTCCCAACACAATTATAATTGTCATTAACAACATCATCAGCATAAATTTTACCACACACGATTCTATCAGCAAAATTGTGGCCTTAAGACAACCCATTGGCTCTCCCATTAAGCTCTGCTGTCAGCATTCTAGGGTTTCTCCACCCTACTCCTCCAAATTTCTCCAAAATTTGGTGCAGTGGAAATAAGTTCCAGAGGCTTCTTCAGATACTCAGTAACTAGAAAGATCCCACCCCTTGTACCAATGTTTGTGGTAATGAGATTTCAGTCACTATAAAACGTATCTGAGGTAATCAAATTATAAAAGCAAAATGTTTCTTTTGGCTCATGGTTTGAGAAGCTCCAGTAGATGACCAGATGGAACCACTGCCTTTAGGCATCTGGTGGAGTGCAGGTGAGAATGTGGGAAGCCTGTGGCAGAGGAAAACTGCTCACCTCATGATAAGGAATTGAACCAGTGGAAAGAGAAATACCTCAGGTCTCACAATTCCTTTATAGGGCACAACCTCAGTGGCTCAAGACTTTCCAACAGGCCCACCTTTTAAAATTCCTGTCACTCCCAATAGAGCCAAACAGAATCCAGGCCTTCAGTATGGGGGCCCTCGGGAGACATTCAAGAGATGGTAGAGTGGGAAGGGAAAATGGATGTTAAAAGAATTAAGATGTGTTATGTACATGCACCGACTCCCCATGATGATTGTAATCGTTACATTCTGCAAACATGTACTAATAAAAATTAAAATTTTAAAATGATCCAAAATGCAGCATCATTTTAGAGATTTTTTGAGCTGAAAGTATCCACGTAGGATGCAGTAAAGTCAAGATTTAAACACAAAGTTTCACAATAGAGCCTGAGCATTTAACAGCGATGATTTGCAAACCTTCATTCAGAACATTTAAACTATTTCTTCACCTATGTTTCTTCTTGAAGTTCCCTTTGTCCTAACAAATTAACCAGGAAAATAAAAAAAAAATTATCTTTCTTGAACAATCAATTGACTCTTAACTCTCTGTATTGCTTTTGTGTTTGACAATACTCTGGGTATCACTTTTGCACATGTTGTTACATACTTTAATCATTCATTCATACAATCATTCACTCATTTTTGTGCTCAATAAGGATCTATTTTGGCTTACCATTGCGGTAATATTTTATTATTCTGCTACCTTGAGAATTTCTGGGTTGTATTATTTACCTTTATGCTAAAATTGACCTTTGCACCTACTAGTTGAGTGAAGAGTTTCAATAAGTATTAACAAGTATTTGAAATAACTAATATGTAGTAATAAAAAAGCATGCCTGTGAGCCTTTTACTTGGTACCAGTTGTGCCAAATGTATTTATTCATTATTAGATCCTCTTTCTCAGATAGTTCAATCTCTGTCTATGAAAGACATTATTTTATTTTGTTCTTGCTTTGTTTTCCTGCTCATTTCCCTTCCTTATGCATTGGTTTTTTTATAAGGCCATAGGTACAGTAAAATTTCTTTTGTAAGTGCCAGGGGAAAATAGTATATGAACCACAAGTTTTTCCTTCCCAGTAGAGGAGAGAGGATTGCTGTAGCAGATGGTCTTTTCCTCACCGGGACCTGTGTACTGGCAGAGAGCTGGCAGTGTTACATAGTCTATAGTGTGAAATTGAGTGTCATAAAAAAATGGACTTTCTTGCATTTGGGGAAAACTAGAGCAGGTTTACTACAGAAGTATTAGCTTCCAGATTGCCATGCAGGGGAAAGTTCACTGAAAGAAATTCAGCACATTCTCTTTGGCAAGGTTTTGTAGAAGAGATTTACAACCTTCTTGATTCTTTGGGGGTCAGAGTGAAGACTGCACTCTAGTGACACAATCATTGTTACAAGAAAAAGAGTACTGCGAAGTGGACAGCCATTTTGTTATTTTTTGTTTACATTTAGCCAAACTATGTTTTATTACAGCAAGAAAAGCATCATAAACTTTTCCAGTCTTTGTTTTTATACATGAAGAGAAACTCTTCCCTTTGTGGCTTAGGTATTTATGTTCTCAACTAACTTCCAACTGACCATAAATGGCTTAGAGCTCTGTTTCTCAACTTGAAATCCAAGAGCAAAAATTCTTACAGAATGATACTGTTATAGTGACAGGTGACAAAGAATGGCAGTGCCTTCTACAGATCCACATATACTTCATGGATGATCAATAAGTCAACTCACTAAGATTTACTCAATTTGAGAAAACTGATAGTAAGGATGGGCAAGGAGAGGAATAATTTAAAAGTCTCCATAAGCAATAATCTACAATATTGTTCAAACTAAGGAAAAATCTAACTAAAAGGATAATATTGGTATGATGACAGAAGAATGGAATTTTTAAGCAGGGAGCATTGAAATTCCAAGACAAATTATTATCAAGAAAGGATAATTCAGCTGATAATGTTAAAACACAGAAAACACTGTGATATGATATCTTCTTAGGAAAAGGATTCCACACAAATGTGTTAAGTCACAATGCTCTTAAGGGAGAGATAACTTGCCTCCCACTGGAAATACAACAGTTTGTCTATCAGTATCAATACACAGGGACATTAGAGCATAGGCATTTTCAGGATGAGAGCATGTAAGTATGTCTGTAGTAGATATAGTTCACATTTACATTATTTGTTAAGAAACTATACAAGAAAGAAGGAAATAGATTACTCTTCCATGGGGCACCAAGTGTTAATGCCATAAAAATATATGTTTAATTCCGTGAAAGCTATGATTCTGCACATGGATTGAGAACTTTAAAAGAGACTTTGAAAGGGAGGAACAATTACACTTGCAGAATAAAAGTCCAATGAAGATACATTTCAAAGGATAACCCTAAATTTGAACCTAAACTTCAACCACTTCAGATTGAAAGGCAATCTCTCATTTGTGGACATAAAAAAAATCACAAATAACTGGTTGATTAGGGCAACATTCTTTATTGAATAAAGAAAAATCAAGCAGATTAGTAGTCGAACAATGCTGTGAAAAGAACATCATTTTTCAAGTTCTAGTGAGCTTTCAAGATGACTGCACTGATAAGGTTTTCCATAGCTTTCAGAACAGGGGAGGAGTTTTACATTTACGAAATTCTCACTAAAAACCTTACACAAGCCTAATAACTAAAAAAGCATCAGACAAATCCAAAGTGAGGATAATTCTACAAAATACCTGAACAGTAATCTCCAAAACTATCAGTCATGAAAAACAAGAAAAGACTGAGAAAGATGGGAGAAGAGCATATGAAGGCGAATGTATTGCTTAGGGTTTTCTAGAGGAATAGAATATATATTCATGCATGGGAATGTATTAGTTAGGCTTACAGCAGCAGAGGAAAGAGACTCCTCAATGCCCATGTGTATGGTGAAGAGCCAGATGATCTAGGGGCCGCTCATCACAAGAAGATGGAAGCTGCAGAACAGGATGGAGCAAGGATATAGCACCAGTCCAAGGTTGAAGGCCTGAAATCTCACTGGAAAGTTGCTCATATGAGTCTACTTTGGAAATCTGAAGAAGTAGGAGACCCATGTCCAAAGGCAATGGCAACAGATACCCCCAAATGTAGCTCTTTGAGAACATGGTAAACATCTTTGTTTTTTCTTTTTTATAATCCAAACAGGATACACACAAACATGCCATATTTTTCATTGAGGAAAATGTGAATACAAGGAGTATCTTTGATATCCTCATTTTAGTTTTTAGGGTCTTGCTCTTTTTGTTGTTGTTTTGGATAAATACTCAGAAGTGCTGATTGCTGGGTCATATGAAAATCAAATTTTAATTTTCCTCAGGAAACTCCACCCTGTTTTTCATAGTGTTTAAGCCAATTTTTGCCAGTTTTCCACTACTGAGTATCGTGTTTTTCTCTATATCCCCACGAAAGTTACCAATCTTGTATTTGTGAGTGTGTACATTTTTTTTTTTTTTTTGCACCAGGGATTGAACTCAGGTCCTTGCACCTGCAAGGGAGGCAGTGAAACCACTGAGCTAAATCTCCGGCCCGAACGTGTACATTTTTAATAATAAACATTCTAACATTTGAGATGATATCTCATTTTAACTTCAATTAAAATTTCCCTGACAAATAGTGCTACTGAGGATCCTTTTATATTCCTGTTAGCCATTTGTATGTTTTCTTTGGAAAATTGTCTATTCAGATCCTTTGTCCTTTTACCTGAGTTATTTCTCTTTTGCTACTGAGTTGTATGAGTTTCTTTTTAATAGTTTGCATTTAACTTTTTTATCAGATGTATGGATTACAAATGTTCTGACCCATTTGTATATTGATTTTTCATTTTACTTGCAAATTGTTTCCTTTGTTGTGCAGAGCTTTTAGTTTGATGAAGCCCTATATGTTTATTTTGTTGCTTATCCTTTTAGCACCATACTCAAAAAAGTCATCGGAAGATTAATGCAAAGTACTTTTACCCTGTGGTTTTCTCTAAAAGTTTAAAATTTCAGATTTCACTTAAAAATCTTTGATCCATTCATAATTAATTACTGTATTCAATATAGGACAAATTCTGACTTTACCTATTTTGTCATAGACATTTAATTTTTCCAATATCATTTAATGAAAAGACTATAATTCCAATATTGTTTATTCTAGGACCCTCATCAAAGATTGACTGCATGGAAATATGCTTATTATAGGATGTATTATGTTTTTCATTAATTGATGAGTCTGTTTTTAATACCAGTCCCATTCTGTTTTGATTATGATAGCTTTGCAATATATTTTGAAATCAAGAAGGTTGATACTGTCAGGTTTATTCTCTCTTTTTTGATTCAAGATTGCTTTAACTATTTAAAGTCTACTACAGTTTCATATACATTTTTGAACTCTTTACTACTTTTATGAGAAGCATCCCAGAAATTTTAATAGAGATTGAATGAAAACTGTAGGCAATTCTGATAGTATGGTCATTTTAACAGTCTTAACTTTTCCCAGTCAATAAGCTTGTAATACATTGTATTATTGTATTCTTCAATACCATTCATCAGTATTTAAAATGTTCATCTCAAAGCCCTTTTGCTGACTTGGTTAACTTTATTTCTAAGCAGTTTATTTTTATGTTACTTTTTTGGATAGCTCATTGTTAGTGGTAGAAATGCAACTGGTATTTATAAGCTGATTTTATGTCCTGCAAATTTAGTAGATTCATTTGTTCTAATAGCTTTATTTATTTATTTTTTGGTAGAGTCTAATATATTCTATCTATAAGGACCTCTGCAAGTGGAGAGAAATTTCCAGGTTTTTCTTTTCTGATATGACTATTTGTTGACTCATTTTTGCTTCATTGGTCTGGCTAGGGGATCCAATGATGAATAAAATGAATAGAAGTGGTGAGAGTGGGTGTGTTATTATTGACTTTAATTAAAATCTCTCTTTGGACCAGGGATTTAGCTCAGTGGTTTCGCTGCCTGCCTAGTAAGCTCAAGGACCTGAGTTCGATGCCCGGTACCAAAAACAAAACAAAACAAAAAAACTCTCAGCTTTCCTTACGCTGTTGTATTCAGTTGGCTAGTGTTTTCTTGAGGATTATTGCCTCCTATATTTACAGGCCGATTGGCCTGAATTTTCTTTTCTTGTACTGTCCTTTTTTTGTTTTAGTGGCCTGGTAATTCAGGCCTCGTAAAATCAGTTGGGAAGTGCTTTGTCCTCTTCATTTTTTTGGAAAAGATTGAGAATTGCTATTACTTCTTTACATGTTTGATAGAATTAAACAGTGATGCTATTTGATTTTGGCATTTCTTAGAATAATTTTTATTACAGATTCAGTTTCAGTTCTTGTCAGTGGTCTGTGAAAATTTACTATTTCCCTGTATGTCAGTGTTCGTAATTTGCATACATCCGGGAACTTATTCTTTTCTATCTATACTGTCCAGTGTCTTAGCATATAACTTTTCACAGTAGTTTTTTATGATACTTTGCATTTCTGTAGTGTCAATTGCAATATTTTCTGCTTCATTTATGACTTTTTTGAGTCTTCTCATATTTTCTTAAATAATCTAGTGAAGAGTTTGTCAATCAAATTTATTGAAAAGATCGACTCACGGATTCTTTCTTTTGCTTTACTTGAATTTATTTAATTCATTTCTGCTGCAATACTTATCATTATTTTTCTATCTTTGGGGCTTAGTTTGTCTTCTTTTTTCTAGTTCCTTGATATACAAGTTAGAACATTTATATGTCTACTTTTCTATTAATGTGGTGTTTCACTGATAAAACGGCTATATCCCACATATTTTAATATGTTTACGTTTTCATTTGCCTAAATATATTTTAATTTCTTTTAATTTCCTCTTTCATCTAATGGTTGATGGTACAAATCTAATTCCATATACCAAGACCTAAAAAGATACTTGCTGTGATTTTAATTTTCCTAAATTTCTTAAGACGTATTTTGTGACCTAACATATAGTATTTGTTATATAATTTTCTTTGTGTGCTTAAAAGTGTGTACATGTCTACTGTTGAATTTATGTACATCCATCGGGCCCATTTTATCTATATGGTCCCTCAAACCCACTATTTCATTCTCTATACATTTTTATCAGTGCATTTTTATTAGATGGACTATTGGGGTTATACTGCAACATTTCCATACTAGATATAACATACTTTGATCATATCCACCCCTTTCATTATCCTCACCTTTCCCAACCCCTTCTCTGATCCATTTACTATTGTCTAATCGTCTCCTACCTACTTTCATATTTTTTTTCCCCTCTAGATTTCACATATGAAAGAAAGAATGCAGTTCTTCTCTTCCTGAGTGTGGTTGACTTTCTTTTTAGATTATCTATTCTATGTGGAAATCAAGCTATTGAAGTACTCTACTGTTACTGTGCTGTTGTTTATTCTCCTTTCACTACAGTTAATATTTGCTTTATACATATAGATTCATTGATGTTCTGTTCAAAATTATTTACAATTGTTATACCTTCTTGATGAACTAACTCCTTTATCATTCATTATATAAAGTACTCCTTAATCTCTCATGATAGTATTTGCATGAGCAACTTCTCTAAAAGCTGAGGAAGCTGGGCATTTACTCTGCTCTCATTTCTCCCAGAGGCAAGGCTTGGGCAAAGGTGGTCTTTCTTGACATTGAACTGTGCTGCCTGAGGCTAGAGGTAACACAGATAAAGTGAAACTATTGTGTTCACCCTTTTCAATATAATGTTTTGGCAATATTTTTTTCCCTTCTATAGCTCTGGAAAGTCTCAGTCAGATACCTTACCTGCCTTAAAAATATTTTCTTCTCTGTGCAGTTTTTAAAAGCAGTATTTTTGTGAGTATGAAAAGTGCGACAACTTAAAACTCCTCTCCCACCATGTTGCTGGCATCATTGCTCTATATTTTCTTTGTAGTAATTGCTTTCAAACATTCAGGTCTCATTTCATGTTTGTAAGTTGAAATAGTAACAGGAAGAGGATTTCTGAATTCATTTTTGTTTTAAAATTCCTTATCCATGCATCTGGTTGGTATAAACTAAATTGTTTTGTTTAAATTAGTACAATAGACTATGAAAGAGGCGTACTTCAATCTTTTAATCTCTTCAATAAGAAAATTGTGGGAAGGGTGGAAAAATTCCTTGAAAATATCCACCATAGTGTGAGTCTTCTATGAGTTACAACTTCTATGAAAACAAACATTCATACACACATTCCTATCCCTATGTACATCCCCATAAACATAGTAAAATATATACTGATTGATATTATATGCACTATAGATATATATTGCCAAGAGCAAAAAAAACCCCACCATGATCAGTGGTTAATGCACAATTGAGAGAGATACTAATTTCCATATTAACTAAAGACAATGTACAAGGAAAAGATAGAAAATAATCATTTTCTCATTAAGTCATCTGGGGTTTAAATTATAACTCAAAATCATTGTATTTCCCAGTTTCCTTCTGTAATATTCAATTTATCATTAGTAAACTTCTTTGTCTTACTGAAAAGTGGAAATGATTTCTCAATGGTGACATAACAGTGACAGAGAACATAGCAGTTGTCACCATCGGACACAGTTTCAGAGGATTAGAGAGGAGTAACATGAAAGCATTGCTTTGAGCTATGGGAAGTTTTGCTTCCTGATTGCAAGGAGAGTTACACTATGTTAAGTATTAAAGAAAAATCCATGGGATTATATAGAAGAAAATAAATGCATTTAAGAGTAAAATAATCCAAATAAAGTAAATAGTTTTGTGAATAGTATTACATTAATATCAAATTCCTGTTCTTGACAATTGTGCTATGGTCACATAAAACATTATTACAGGAATGTATCCAAAGGATATCATAGAATATTATACTCATTTTGTAACTTACCATGAATATAAAGTTATTTCAAAATTACAAACTGAAAAAAATAATTATTTTTAATTGCAAAGATCTCTTTTGCTCACTGTAATGAAAAGTGATGTTTATCTTTGGCTCTAGGCACTCCTCAGAGAATAGTATTAAGATTACCTTATTACAGTCTCTAAAGGTAAGTCAGATTGCACCTATGTGAACAAAAAATATCATATTTCTTTTGAAATGAGATTTGTTTTCAATAGTATGCAAAATTATTCTTCATGCCTCCAGGAAAAAGTATAAAAGTAAACAGAATTAGAAATCCTTTATCTTTGCATTACTTAGCTCTCATACACTGGTTCATTTCAACAAAATGACCTGAAGGGCCACCTTATGAAGATTTTCACAACTTTACTGTTCTAGTTTAAGTTCTCATCAATCTTTTTATCTGAGTTACTTTGAAAGCTTCTTAATTATTCTCTCCCTTTCAGGCTCTTTTTAATGTTGCTGAATTCTCTGAAATCTTCCTTTCTCCTTTTTTTCTTTCTTTGCTTCCTTCCACCCTCTCTCCCTATGTCCCTCCCTTCCTTCCTTCCTCCCTTCCTTCCTTCCTTCCTCCTTATTCAATGATATGTATCATACACATATTCTATGTATAATATGTATGCATGAACACATGTGATTTTATGTAACACATGTGCACAGATGTATATTATATATGCATATATGTGTGTATATGTGTATAAGCCCTGCATCTGTATATGTATAAAAGTATGCATAGACTGTTTTCCAAAATCACCTTCCTCCTTAGAGTTGTAAAAGTACTTTTAATTATCATGGATTGTAGATTGAATATCTAGACTGGCTTTTGCCATACTTCAAACTGGTAATCCAACTTTTCAAATTCACCCTTCACTTTTCTGAGCAAATATTTCCTCCCCATAAATTACTCTCCACATCTCCTCTTCGTGCTCTTGTACCTCTTTGACACTTTTCTAGCTTTCTCACTCTTTCTTTGCCAATCAAATTCAATTTGCATTTTTAGGTTTTTCTTGAGAGTCCATTGATGTTTGATGACTTCTCATCTTTCAATGTACAAGAACTCTTCTTGTTTCTTGTTTGGCTACATTTTTAATCTGCAGTGTACAGTGTAATATTTTATTCTTTTTTCTGTTATTCATCACTATATTTTATGTGCTATATTTCACATTTAGTAAGGTATTTGTAACAGGGAAGAGACACTTTCTTACAGATTTCATTGTACGTGAGGTAATACCACTTACAGATCTTTTTTTTTTCAAATTGTGTTAATTCTTTTCTCCCTGAAAATCATTTATATACACATATATCATATATAGCTGCCAAAGTCCTCTTACTCTTACCAGTTTCGATTCAATTAACATTTCTACAAACACTCATAAGACCAGAAGAATAAAGAAGCTTATATTTTAATCCAGGTTTCTGGTCACTGACAGGACAATAACCTGTATTTGCCTCCCACTAAGTTGTGGTACTTTAGAAATTCCCTTAGCAAATAAGCATCCAATTTTAAGAACAAATGTCTCCAGTACAAACAATTCAACCTTCTATTGTTTTAAATATGAGTTTGTGTAACTGCTCAAGGCTGGCCTGTTGGGGGGAACAAGTTCTGCTGATTAGGCTAATCCATCATGATATTGACTAAAGCTCTTAATCATCCTCTACAGAAGCAGAAAAAGTTTCAGGAAGATTTTAAGCAAAGGCGCTCAGTATTTCACTCCACATTATTTGGTTTGTTTTCCCATAGAGAACATAATTCTCTCATATATTTTAGTGTTGTAGACTTTAAAAAAATAAGTAGAATAAAGAGTTTTGCAGCTTTTGGTTGCTAAGCTCTGTTATTCAGGATTTGATGCTGAAGTGTTTGCATATCCATTGTTGGACCCCGAGAGTGGTCCTACATAGAATCATGTATAGTATATATTACACAGTTCTCTCGTTATTCTCCGCGGACTACTGAGTGCTCTTTGAGATAACTGGAGGCTTGGAAGTTTCACCTAACATGTGGCAGTCAGAGCAAGTCTAGAAAGTGGTACCACAGAAAAAAGGCATTATTGTGTTTCTTTGATATTGAACTGTTGGCTATAAGATGCTTTGAGAGAAAGGTTGAAGGATCCTTTGCTTTGAAATTTGTATTGATTACAGAAAGTGATAGTAGTTCCATAATAAAATTAAGTAAATCTAAAAATAAATCTGAACTTGTTTTCATTTCTGGGGAAATCATGCATCACCATCATCATTTTACATGACAGAGCTACCCGCTTTGATGAAGTGTTTCAACAAAGGGTCTCAGAGGATAGAGGAAAAGATTAGTACACAAAAATAAAGTAAAAATGGGTCAAATAAACAAGGCAAAGGGTTTTAAGTCAAGCTTGGATATTTTTTGTCTTATTTAGATGGTAGCTATTCAATGTATTTTTCTTTCAATGATAAGAATCTTACAATCTATTTGCGCTTAGAGCTCTGTAACATTAGTGAACATATAACAATGGCTATAAACACAGGAGGAGGTTTATAGTTTATAAAAATTGGGTTGGAAAAATATTTTACAGAACAAAATTCTTTCATTGAAAGCTACTGAATTTGCATGTATGTTACCATTTATAGGGCTAATATTATCTTAATTATACCATTTATAGGCCAAATATACCATTTATACAAATTATATCATTTGTATAACCATAAGTTTAATCAAATTTTTTGCAATTTCTCAAGGACACAAGTGCACACAAATTATGTGTACCAATACAATTAAGAAATGAAGGTTACAGCAGATTTACAGAAGTATCTTAATTAAACATAAATTTGAAAGGACATCATTTTAAGATATATTTTGGAAAGATCTTAAAAGATATAAGAAATGAAAAAGAAATAATTTACAGAATCTGAGTTCCATCTCAGAGGAAAATGAAATTTACCAAATATTCCAAATTTTCAGGAATATATTTTATATTTGTACAGGTATTAAACACAAAAGTAGAAGTCTTGTTATTTCTCATCTCCATTTTCTTTCAATTCTGAATATTTTTGTTTATATTTCTCTTTTATATAAAATACTCCCCCTCTATATAATTTTTTTTAGCAATTCTCCAGTGAACTAAATATCTTGTCTTATAAAACTAGAGTATCTCTTTCTCAGGGAATTCTGATTTTTCCCATCTACACTCAAGTCAAATTTAAGTTCATAACCAAATATTATTCAAGGACATTCTTTGTAACAGTAGCATCTGTTGACACTTTTAGTTTAATTGCTTTTTTTAAAAAATCACACTCATTAAATGCTGAAGAACTTTAATTCTTTTATCTTTGTTTTCTCCATTTTCATTTCCATCCAAGGGAAAAGGGTTTGTTGAAGTAGTAATCCTTGGTAATTTGGGGTTGAGTTGAAGGCTTCTTATATTTATTCACTTTTCTCATGATGAAAAAAAATTTAACAGGATTTACTTAATCTGTGTAATTTAGGCGTATAATGAATCAATTTGGCAACCCACATATGACTGCTCTTTCTTATATTAATTACCATAAAAATGATAATTTTCTGCTATCACCAACACTGAAGGAAAAAAAAGAATGTAAGAAATTTTCATTGTGCTGTGAATGTATTATTACAAAAATACTGTGCATAATCCTCTGAATTGTTTCACTGTAATATGCCAGCTGATCTGTAAATCAGTTAAAATTCTATGCCTACATGCTGTCTCCTCTGAGGTGCATACCTCGGTGATTTAAGGCACTATCTTTGTCATCTGTGAATTGTAGTCTTTTCAATTTTTGTCTTACTCTATCATTCTGTATCCTCTGACCACTAATAAATACATGGAGATTATGCTGTTGTACTAGTACATTCCTGAGAACAGAAATAATGTACCAATAATTCTCTAATAGTTCTTTTCATAAATTATCTTGTATGCACCAGTACTTTAGAAAACACTGAGGGACCACAGAGAAACTGGAGAAACTGAAGACAATACAGAGAAAAGAATTAAGCAGTCTGGAATGTTAACCCCAGCTTTGGGGTAGAAGGACTCCTTTCTGCAAACACAAGGGATCCAACTTAGGATCTTGCACTTGTGAAACAGGGATGGTGCCACTGAGCTAAATTCCTGGCCCAAAAAAAGCATTTCTAAGAGGGAAGTTTATAGCTACAAAGGCACACATCAAAAGAATAGATCAATCCCAAGTATATAATCTAATGATGCATTTCAAGGTTCTAGAAAGATAAGAACATTCCAAAACTGAAACTAATAGAAGAAATTAAAGGAAGGAGCACCGAGGACCAGAGCACCCCAGCCCCAAGAAGCTGAGCCTTTCAGGCTGTCATACAATGCCCCCCAGTGCTGAGGAGCAGAGCCCCCCCCCCTCCAGCACTGAGGAGGAGAGCTGCACGGGTGCCAGCATCACACACATCCCCCGCGGATTGAAATGAGAAGACAAAAACAAGTCTCAAAAACAGACTCCCAGACCACCTAAAGCAACCTCAAAGGGAAATGAGATGGAAAAATCTGATACTCAATAGCCTGGACTCCCTGAACTGGCAATAAAAAAGAATCTGGAAAAAATGAAATCAGAAATAATTTCTCACATAACAGCACAGATTATGCCCATAGTGCAAGACATGATTAATAAATCTAGAGCAGATACAGATAAAAAAATAGAGGAGCTGACGAACATGATGAAATCCCAACATAGGAAACAAATGGAATCCATAAAACAGTTGCAAACAGATTTCCAGGAGATTAAAAACTCCACTGAAAGTTTACACAGCAGAATGAGCTAATGTGACAACAGAATTTCAGATCTAGAAGACAAGATTGTAATTAATGACCAGGAAAAAAAATTCTTTAAAATAGTAAGGGACCATGAGAAATCAATCCAGCAGCTGCCAGATGATGCAAAGAAGAATAACATAAGACTGATCAGAGTCAATGAAGAAACAGGAGAGAATGCAGATGACATAAAAAAAATTAAAAAAAAAATGTTCACAGAAGTGATGGCAGAAAACTTCCCAAGCAGGGGAAAAGAACTTGACGTACAGATAAGTGAGGCATATAGGACTTCAACTAGGCACGATCAAAAAAAAATCTACACATAGGCATATAATAGTTAGGATTCCAGAAATCCAACAGAAGAACAAAATTATACAATCAGTGAGAGAAAAGAAACAAATCACACACAAAGGAAAGCCCATCAGAATCACAGCAGACTTTTCAATGCAAACCCTCAAGGCAAGAAGAGTTTGGATTGATGTATTTCAAGCCCTAAAGGAAAACAGCCTCCAACCCAGATTGATGTACCCTGCAAAACTGTCTTTCAAAATTGATGGAGAAATAAGATACTCTCATGACAAAGAGCACCTTAGGAACTTCATGAATACCAAACCAGCACTCCAAAAATATTTAGATAATATCCTAGGAACAGACAATGAGGATTACAACCCCAGGAAGCACAGTGGAATGAATCCATTAGGTGTGACAAGAAATTAAATGTAAAGGGGGACAATCCAACAAAAAGAAAAAGTCATGGCAATGATAATTCCATACATATCAGTTATAACCATCAATGTTAATGGTCTCAATTCACCAATCAGAAAAAATGGACTGCAGAATGGATCAGGAAGCAAAATTCAACTACATACTGCATAGAAGAAACACACTTAATTCAAAAAGAAACTCATGGATTGAAAGTTAAAGGGTGGAAAACAATACTCCATACAACGAGAACCCGAAAAAAAGTAGAGGTAGCTATCCTCTTCGCGGATCAAGTGGATTTCAAACCAACACTGATTAAGAGAGACAAAGAAGGACACTACATCCTTGTAAAGGGGACAATCCAACAGGAAGAGATTACAAGCATAAATAAATATGCACCAAACACTAGTGTGCCCAACTATATGAAACAAATACTAACGGGCATGAAAAGTCAAATAACCACTAATACAATAGCAGTGGAGGACCTCAATACCCCACTGTCACAAATAGATAGATCAACTAGACAAAAAATAAGTAATGAAATACTAGAAATCATTCAAACTCTTGAGCAAATGAACTTAACAGATGTTTACAGAGTGTTCCAACCCACAAAATCAGAATACACATTCTATTCAGCTACACATGGGTCATTCCCCAAAATAGATCACATACTCATTCATAGAATGTGTTTAGGTAAGTGCAAACTAATTGAGGATATCCCCTGTATATTATCAGACCATAGTGTGATGAAATTGGAGATCAATAGTAAAAGAAACCACAAAAATTTCATAAACACATGGAAATTGAACAACAGACTTCTGAATAACCAGTGGGTCACAGAGGAAATTAAAGAAGAAATCACACAGTTCCTTCAATTAAATGACAACGACACTACAACATATTGGAATCTATGGGACACAATGAAAGCACTCTTACAAGGGAAGTTTATAGAAGTGAATACACATATTAGGAAAACAGAGCGAGTCCATTCAAACAATCTGATGTTGAACCTCAAGCTTCTAGAAAAAGAAGAGCAGGACAACCCCAAAGCTCACACAAGGGAGGAAATTATAAAGATCAGAGGAGAAATCAAAGCAATGGAGACTAGGAGAATGATACAAAAAAAAATCAATGAGGCCAAGAGTTGGTTCTTTGAAAGAATCAACAAAATTGAGAAACCCTTAGCCAACCTTATCAGAAAAAGAAAAGAAAAGGCACAAATCCATCCAATTAAGAATGAAAAGGAAGAAATTACAATGCACCCAGCAGAAATCCAGAGGATCATCAATACTTTGAGAACCTATATCCCAATTATATGGAAAACACAGAAAAAATGGACAGATTCCTAGATACATATGAATTACCAAAGTTGAATAAAGATGACCTAAAAATTCTAAACAACCCAATATCAAACAGTGAAATTGAAAAAGTAATTAAAAGTGAAATAAATAGAACACATGTGTAAATACTGAATAGTTTCACTAGTGTGAGAAACAGAGAGTGTAAACAAGGGTTAAAATGATTAAAATGAATAATTGATAATTTGAAATAGGAAAAAAGGCCCAAAGATGAACGGGTGAAGGGAGGGGAAGGGGAAAGGAAAAGAAGGAAAGGAAAAACTATGAGAAAAGAAAAAAAATGGAAATGAAATCTATGGAAATAGGTAAGGGTGGCAGGGGTGAAGGCTGCACAGGTAATGGGGAAAGAAATAACCAAGATATACCATGTACAGGTACAAACACCCAATGATAAATGTAAATGAATTATATGCCTAAAATGTACCAATAAAATGTGCCAATAAAATTAATTAAAAAAAAAGAAAATGTAATTAAAAACTTACCAACTAAGAAAATCCCGGGTCCTGATGGCTTCACTGCCAAATTCTACAAGACATTTAGAGAGGAACTACTTCCACTATTGTTTAAACTCTTCGATTAAATTGAAAGGGAAGCAATACTTCTGAATTCAGTCCTGGAAGCAAGCATCACCTTGATCCCCAAAGCAGAGAAAGACCCAACCGAAAGAGTGAACTATAGGCCAATCTCACTAATGAACATAGATGCAAAAATCCTTAAAAAGATACTGGCAAATAGAATCAAAAGATCATCAAGAATATCATACACCCTGATCAAGTGGGATTTATCCCAGGGATGCAGGGATGGTTCAAAGTACACAAATCAATAAATATAATAGATTATATCAATAGAGCCAGGGATAAAAACCATATGATCATCTCAATAGATGCAGAGAAAGCATTTGACAAAAATCCAACAATTTATAATAAAAACCCCACAAAAAATCAGAATAGATGGTCTCTACCTCAATCTGATCAAAGCCATCTATGAAAAACGAACAGTCAATATACGAAATGGTCAAAAAATGAAATCCTTCACACTAAAATCAGGAAGAAGACAAGGATTCCACTATCACCACTCCTGTTCAATAAAGTATTGGAAACATTAGGCACAGCAATTAGACAAGAGAAAGAAAAGGAATAAAGATCAGAAACAAAGAAGTCAGGTTGTCATTATTTGCAGATGACATGATTCTCTATATAAAAGACCCCAAGAACTCCACCAAAAGTCTTTTAGACTTAATAACCAAATTTGGTAAAGTAGCTGGATACAAGGTCAACCCACAAAAATCAATAGCTTTCCTCTACCATGAACAACAGACTCACTGAGAGAGAAATAGGGCAAACAATTCCTTTCACAACAGCATCCAAAAAACAGAAATACCTAGGAATTAACCTAACAAAAGAAATCAAAGACCTCTTCTCTGAAAGCTATAGCATTCTGAAAAGAGTGATACAAGAAAATGGAAATACATCCCTTGCTCCTGGGTAGGAAGGATCAATACAGTGAAATTGGACATTCTCTCAAAACTGCTATATAGATTCAATGCAATCCCAATTAAAATCCCAACAGCATACTTCATGGACCTTGAAAAAACACTCCAAAAAATCATTTGGAAGAAGAAGACACCCAGAACAACAAAAGCAATTCTAGGCAACAGAGACATGGCAGGAAGTATCACAACCCCCAATTTGAAACTATACTACAAAGCTACTGTGATAAAAACAGCATAGTATTGGCAAAGAAACAGACCTGAGGACCAGTGGAACAGATTAGAAGATGCAGAAACAACTCCAGACACACTCCACCACCTCATCTTTGACAAAGGAGCTAAACACCCTCTCTTGAGGAAAGATAGCCTCTTTAATAAAAGGTGCTGGAAAAACTGGGGTTACTAGACCTATATCTCTCACCATGCACTAAACTAAAATCAAAATTGATTAAAGATCTAAATATTAAAACAGAAATGCTGATCTGGCTGGAAGAGAGATTAGGTGGAACTCTTGAAGACATTGGCATAGGAAAAGATTTTATGAACAAAACCTCACTTGCCCATGAACAAGCTCAATCAACAAGTGAGATCTCTTCTTATTAAATAGCTTCTGCACAGCAAGAGAAACCAACAGTGGTGGTATAAAAAAATCAGACCTCCCAAATTTAAAGACCCAATCCAAAAATGGGCATCTGAAATGAA
>NW_004624734.1:17983757-18016650 GCF_000247695.1 Heterocephalus glaber
GGAAGGGGAAAAAATAAGAACCAAGAGAGATTATGTAAAGGTGCAAATTTCCAATGATGAATGTCATTATATTGTATAGCTAAAATGTACCAATAAAATTATTTAAAAAAAAAAAAAACACTTGAGGGCCGGGATTTAGCTTACTGGTGCCACCCCTGCCTGGCAAGTTCAAGGTCCTGAGTTCAATTCTTAGTACAAAAAAAAAAAAAAATTTGAAGGAATAACAAAATCTTAGCACACAGTCTGTGTGAGGATATTTACGAAGTGATAAAAAAAGGATTATTTTAGCTTCAAAATATATTAAGTAGCAAGTAATGGTTAAAAACTAAAATTATTGAAAACATGAGATTTTTTATTATTTTAGTTTATTAGTATCTGTGTGTACTATATAATGTTTGCATTACTTGTGTCGGGTTGGTACATGTACATAACACAACTCAATTCCTTTTTTCATCCCTTATCCCTTTCCTTCTTCCCCTCTCCCTCGATTTCTTGATTCCCTTCCCCTTTGAGAACCATATATCTACCTATGTCCTATTATCTTTTAGTTTGCTCTTTATTTTTACTCTGGGTTTTCTATAGAAAAGAAATAATGTGATATTTAAGCTCATTTGTCTGATGTATTTCACTTAACATTATGATCTCAAGGTGTATCCATTTTCCTACAAATGACTCAAGATTATCCTTCTTTATGTCATAGTAATATTCCGTGGTACATAAATATCGCATTTTCTGTATCCATTCATCTGTTGATGGAATGGATAGAAATGTTAAAGCTTCTTATTTGTAATTCCCTATGTCCCATGTCTCTCTGGCAGAGCACTCTGTCTGCTGCCTGGGTAGCTTGCTAAGCAAACGGAAAGGTGGTCCAAGGGAAGATAAAATTTAGCACTCAGTGGGCAGCTCACATTTAATGAAGAATGGGAAATGATGTTAAGATCAACACGCTATCTTCCCTGTGTCTGTTCCCAAGAGTGACGATGCTGCCATACCTGTGACCAAGTCCATAGAGGCCTCCGGTGGTTGTGAGGCCCACTGTAGTCGATTATACCTTAATGAACACCAGGAGGTTTACTTTTGCTTTGCGGATTGATGCATCCTAACCCTCACTTACACTTGCTGGGATGACTTGTAAATAAACTATCAACATCCAAAGATTTACTTCAGAAACCATTTGGGGAGGATATTGAATCCTCAATTTGCACTCATAAAATATTTAAGAGAATATTAAATGGGATTAGTCTATTTGTTTTAAGGTCCCACGATAAGGACTCAAGCAGATCTATACACACATATTTTAAATTTAGCCAGCATTCCTCCTGTCGCGCAGCCCTTTGAAAAGCTGACATTTGAATCTGACTCAAAATGAGAGGCACCTCAGCAAAGAGATGAGGAACTGAGAACCACAAAATCTTCAGGTCTTTGGGGAGTTCAGTGTCAAATTTAGAAAATTTCCCTTCTTCTACATGGAGAAGGGTGGGGTAAACTGGCACTTGCATTTTCAACCAAATGTTGCATTCAGTAAACAGTTTGTGAAATGGCCTTGATTAAAAGAATGAGAAGATAATAAACCAACCCATGGGTGGAGATCTTCTTACTAAGTGACTTAATGGATTTCTGCTATGTTTATCAATCAAGGGACAGGAGAATGGATAGAGACAGGAAATAGCAACAGAAGTGGCAACAGGACCATGTGCAACTGGATCATGTGAATTTCTCTGTGTGCCTTTCCTGTGATTTCTGAGAAATGTCCTTGTTTAGGACATTCTGCAAGAACTATGACCAAGTCTGTGTCTCCAATGAAGCTATGAGAACTAAAATAAAAATAATGAAAACTGACGCTGGCTTTATAAAAAATTTAAAAAATATAAAATTTTAGAAAACAGGATTTTGGTATGTATATGTCTGTCAAGAGGAAAAATTGGAAAGGAAATCTAAGGAAGCTGTTGAGAATTGCAGCCTATAGCCACAAATTGCCTAGAAAAACTACAATGACAATTTCCCCAGAGATGATTCCTCCAAAAGGGGGCAAAAGAAATGAGAAAGAAATTTCCCAGAATAAATGTGTGACAAAATATTCTCACAAAAAGCTACACTAAGTTGTGATAAGGCAAACATTAATTAATTCAGTTTTCCTTTGCTATTTCTCACCTATCAGATGAGGAAATTTTAAGAATTTTGATACTAGTTGTTGTCCTTTTTAGTATGTAATAAAATGCTTACTTGTACACTCTGTTTGGTTATTACTTTGTACATTTGTGGTTTGCTTACATTTATTTTTGTTATGGCTTAGATCTAAAATGTTCCCCAATGTCTCATGTGTTTGCAAAGTACTATGCACAACAGTAGTTTCATCCACTGATAAGTTCAGGACCTGAGTGCTCTCAGTTTCCAGTACTCTCACTTGCTGAGCGTTTCTGTGTCTGCATGTGTTGCATTTACTGTGATGAGGTTAATAATGCCTTTCACATTCTAGGAAATCCTGGCCTCACTCCTAGGAAATTACTACACATTATTTCTATATTTTATTAATTTCATTATTATCAACTTTCAAAGAATCATATTAGTTGGGTAATGGGACTTCTGGATTATTCTTTATTAGGCTTTTCTGTTTCCTTTTACTTTTGGTTTTCCCTCTAACTTGTTGGAGATTTTCTAGATTATATCCAACACTACGATTTCATTCTTCTGCTATCACATATATATACTCTCTTTTTCTCTCTCTCACACACACGTACAAAAATAATAATATACACCTCACATTAGGTCATTTTTCTCTGATCTTTTATGTACTACTTTCTAATAAAATTTAATTTGAATGTTAACTGATAGTCTCTGAAAATATTACTTATAATTTTGCTGAATTTCTGTATATTTTCTTCTGTGTTTTTCTCCTAAATTCTGCTTCTCTCTTACCGCATTTTAAAGAAATTCTGAAAGCCTGTGGCACTTAACACTCTATTATTTTTAAAAATAAAGGGGTAAATTTGCCTGGAAACTTGGTGGACAGGTCCAAATTGTCAACTGTCTTAAAGAGGAAAGTTGGTTGTGAATAATATTTTCAATTGGCAGTCACAAGAAATGGCATTATCTGTATGGTATGGGTGTTTTACCTTGATTGCTTTTGTTCCTTTTTTTTTTTTAAGATTCTCAAATAAATAATCTGTGTCTTCCCAGGCTGCTTGTTGCAGGTGCAAATTGGGGAGGTGATAGCTTTCCACTTTTCAGATTGGTGATTTTTATTGTGTCCAGAACTTTCAGCTCCACCTTACTTTCTCCTTCAGCTGTGCCAGAGTTCTAAGTGCCATCTGTTGTCTACCTGAAATTCTTTCTCTATTGATCTGTCCCTTTGTCTATGAATAGGAGGAAGGCTGTGATGAAACAATCCCCATTATTAATAATGTTTCATTGGGAAACTCCAGAAAGAAATGAAAGCAGAATCTTCACTTTGACTTTTAATATTTAAAATGTAAGAAAACATGTTATTTTCACCACTGTTGAATATTTGGGAGTAATCATAGTTAAGATGGATGTAGAAAAAAATTGGAATTGAAAAAAAACAACAAAAAAAAACGTGATCCTCCAGGAGGTACAGAGAGAATCCCCAGGGTTGAATTTTGATCTACACTGCACACCTGTAATTTTGTAACTGCATAGTTTCTGTCAGAATTCCTTGGGCTGTGGGTGATGACTAGCTGAAAATAACTCACCAAATGGCTTCTTTCAGGGAGCATAGAACTGTATTCCTACAGGCCTGGAGTAAGAGGACACATTAGACCTTAAAGCTCTTAGATAAAGAGTGGGAGGAGCATTTGTTCAATAGTGAATAGGGAGGGTCTCCTTCTTGAGGCAAAAACTTTTAATTTTTATTTGTTTTGGAGTAATCTGAGAATATAAACAGGTTGCTCCTCACTGTCGAGTCTCCAAACACCTCTGCTAAGGGTCCTCCTAAGAGGACAGTCATATCCACACTCTCAGCTTCTGTGAAAGATAAAAAGAATTCAGTAAAGCAATGGCAATGTCAAAGAGGAGACATTTTTAAATGATGTTTAAGCTTAAATCTTTCTTTAAACAAAATAAAATGGAATGAAATAGCAATTTCTCTCTCTCTCTCTCTCTCTCTCTCTCTCTCTCTCTCCTCTCTATGTACACAAAGGTCAAGGATATAATATGAAAAAGACTTTTGCCCTGAGATATAAAACTCTTTGTTTTTTAAACATATTTGAAGAAAGAAATGGGCAGAGAATGCGCTTTCTTCAAATATAAAAAACTAAAGTAATAGAAAGGTGTTCAGTAAACTCTCCCCCCACAAACAATCTAGTTTAGCATTGAGCAAGACTAAGTGAGAAAAACAGATGCTTTGAAAGAATTATTAAATGAATGTGACTGAGAGGAGTGGTTTTTTAAAAATTATTTTAATCATAACATATCTGTTATACATTCAAAAATACAGGATTTTTAGTTGAATAACTAGAAATAAACTTCCATAAAATATGGGGTGTATGTTATTTTAATTTCTAAGTTGAAAAATAAAACATAATTTAACACATACACCCCTTTAAAATCATCTAATATCAACATGCTGAGAGAGAGGATGTATATACGGAGACAGACATTTATATACATGTTATTTATATTATATAGTCATTTATTATTTATTATATACATAATAAATATATATTTATAATAATAAACATATATATGTATTTATATCTCAAAATTAATTGCACTATTTATAGAAGCTGTTTGACATTCAGTATTGTTGATAAAAAGGGAAATAAATAATTCCACTATTAATAAATGTTGGAAGATATCCATTTGGCACAATACTGCAGCAAACTCTATCATTTATATCTTTGTGCACATGAGTGGCTATTTCTATAGACTAGATTTCTAGAAAAGAAACTACCATGACATAGAACAGATCAGTTTTAAATTCTGAAATAATCTCCCAAATTGGATTGCAATAACTTTATACCTATTTATACACCTATCAGTATTCATGGAAGTTTTGCCCTGTAAATACTGGCAGGACTAAAAAAGTATTTTTAAATTTTTACTTATATTTCTTGCACAATTTCAAAGTTATTTTATTTTGCATTCCTTCATTAATAGTACAGGAAAAAGAAAGGAAAGAAGGGAAAGGAAATATATGAGAAAAGGAAAAAATGAAAAAAAGTCTTTATAAATAGAGAGGGATGGAGGGGTTGAAGGGAGGGCAGGGGAATGGAGAAAAAATAAGAACCAAGGTACATTATGTAAAGGTACAAGTCCGCAATGAGAAATGTAAATGTATTGTATACTTAAAATGTACCAATAAAAGAATTTAAGAAAAAAAGATATTTAACGTAGCAACACTAACTAAAAGGAAAAAAAAATGCTTGAAGTAAATTGAATACTCAATAATGACATATGGTTGAATAAATTGTGATATATTCATAAAAAAAAAGTGGCATATGTTTAGTCATATTTATGTTATTTCTTCTGGCTTGACTACTCGATTCAGGTTCCCTTGTTTTTATTTACTTTATTCAGACTCCCATTATCTTTTTTGTGTTCCTGGACCCCATTCAGAACACTCCATTACATTTATCTCTCTCATCCCTTATGATTTTTTGACCGGAATTATTTTATATTTACTGTGTTTATAATAACTTTAATTTTAAATATTAGTTTAGTATTTGGAAATATTTCCCTCTATTAGAATAGAAATAATCATTTTCTAATAATAGCACTGAGGTGGTGATTTACTTGGAGAAAGACCAGAGAGGTAATGAATGCTTTTCACCACATCCTATCAAGAGTACTTATTATCAGAATGATTTATGATTGTTTATGTTGACCTTGACCATCTGTATAAGTCAGTGTTTCTTTGAGTTTCTCTACTGAAATGTTGATGTATTCCCTCTCTATGTTATAGGTAAAAGGAAGCTTTGAGTCCACACCTAATGATGAGGAAATGGGCATTTCCCTCTCAATATTTTATTTCTCATTTGGATTATAAGAGCAAAAACTTTGGCTCTAAACTACAGCGAGTGGTAAAGGATCTCTGTAGTATTTAATTAAATTTCTCCTCCTACTGTTGTCTCCCCTTGTTCTTGCTTTTTCTTTTTTCTGGTAAAACTAACTTTTTCGGTTGTAGTCACCTTGTATGTCACTTGTATTTTTTATGGGTTCTCCATTCTCTCAAAGTCCCAAAGGTACTCCTTTTATCTTTGTCCTGGAGGAAGAACAGGAGCAACCAGCCCTTTATCACTGCCATTTTCTAATGAAGATTGTATCTACAAAGTGTTTTCAGTTCTGGTGTCTAAAGGGTATTTGTCATCTTCCAAGGTCATTTGTAGTCCCTGGTAATTACACAGATGGATTGGTGACCATCAAGAATACTTCTTCTGCACTAGAAGCAATGTAAGAATTAGGAAATAGTCAGCTGACCTCTTAAAATTGGAAAAGTTTGTTCAAGATTTTAAGTGAAAGACGCTTCAAAGATAATATAGATGGTGAGGGAACTCAGAAGAATCTCCTTAACCTACTCTCTCCTTCGCTCTCCTCTGAGTACTTCTCCAACCACTGCCTCCCCACTGCATCAATACTTGAACACACAGTCACTTACACACACACATACAAACATACACATGAGTGCACAGGTGTACAAAATTCCTAATCTTATCACTTCCTACCATTTCCTGTGAAATAACTGCATCAAAATGCCACCACTATATTTTTCATCTATTTAGGTAGAGGAAGCCCTTTGTGTGTGTTATGCCATTCCATTCCTTCTTGGGACAGACATGCCAGGGGCTAGATTCCTCAATATTTATGATAACAATTTTCTATCTTTCTGCACAACCATTATTTATAAACTGGTAATCATGTGTCACACTCCTAAGAAGAACAGTTCATTGGGCTGTCTGGATTTTATCATGTGTGCCCATTACATATTCTAAAACAAGTGTAAAAGAGTTCCTGAGACTATTATACTCTATTATACATATCCACTGTGTCTGTATATCTCAATACAAATGTATTATCTCATGTGTCTCACCAAAGATGCATCTTTTATTCATGAATCTCTAACTGTATTGATGCAAAAAATTTGCTAAATGTTCTAGTTTATAGAACAATCCAAATACTCAAATCAAAGAAAAATCTCTTAAAAGTGATATTAGTATTCAATAGTTATATTCATTTATGTGGTTATACATGTAATACTTGTATCAAACTCCTATTTTGAGTTAAAAATTGTAAATATGAAAGTCATTATTGTACAGATGCATTTACACAGATTTTATATATATCCTAGGTAAGAGTTGTTAATAATCTTCATGGAGAATAAAAAAAGAAACTAACTTATAACATAAAATATTGTTCCAGTCTAGTTCCCATTTGGAGAGATCTGTACATAAAAAGGTCATTTGATTACAGTCAACAAATAAAGGCTATGGTTACCAGTTTGTTTCTATCCTGGAGATCAGATATTAATATTAATTAATATCTAGGCAATGTTTTTTCAAAAAACAATAGCAAAATACTGAATTAACATCTCTTTGAAAGCAATATTCTTCCACAAATGTTTCAGTTAGTAAATAAGTGCACCTTTTTTTCTATCAAAGAAGATTCATTATTCAAATTTCTTTGGAAAATTGTCCATGCAAAAGAATGGAAATAAATACTTGGTCTTCTTAAGTAAAATTAGTGAAAAAGTTATTGGATTTCTAAATCCCTTTTCCTCATTTTTATTATTGCTCTTATCATTATTTGGGGGGAAGAAAGGAGGAAGGAAGGAACAGTGGGATTAGAAAAGCAAACAAGCGTGTTATGTACATTCACCAATGTTCCAAGATATTAATATTATTAAATTTTTAAAAGATCTGTTACCATTTTTTTCCAGTGATATTACCAAATTTTTAAATAATGGTAATGTTCATAATTCTTATCTAAAACAATAAGCCTTAAGTACAGCAATATTATGAAAGAAATATTTTTGAGGTAATCTTATTTCCCTTTTTCATTAAAAAACCTTCAGAATGCAAAGGTAAAAACATACAATACTCAGAAATAATAAAATAATGTTTAATTTCTTACTTTTCTATATTCTAAATAAATTTGACAATCTTGACTCTTATAAGCACATTTCAAAATAAAACATTGCTCAATAACTCTTTCCTCTTCTTCAGAAAAAGCAACCAAAATGTTACATTTTAAGTATTTTTAATTCCTAAACATATAATCTGATTTTATTTTGAATATAAGGAAGCCATACTTGATCTTTCCCTTGGCTATCTACTTTTTCTTTCTTAAGTCTGAATTACACACTCTGTCCTTAATACTTTCTAGTAACAGAAAATGTTACTTTTGTAAAAATTCAAAGAATCAAAATTCCAGAAAAATTTTCCTACATTATTTTCAATCTCCTTAAATAGATAACAATATTCATTATGACCTTCTTCCCTTTTCTGTAATTTTTTTCTTTATTCATACCTTAGGAAAGGAAAACTTAAAGATCAAAAGAATGAAAAAATGCTAACATTTATTGAATGTTTAGTAGGCTAAACACTGGAAAAAAATGCTTAAATTAAACCAGAATTGATTGAGAAGTTGTTCTGGTCACCCTTAATTTAGAAATGAGTCACTGAGGAGTAGATATGTTATGTGGCTTGGGAGCTCATCAGCTCTTGGTGCAGCTTGAAAGTGATCAAATCAGGAGCGAGTGCCTCCTGAAATATTTTTGCTTGCATGAACAAATTTCATTTGCACTTCTGACAAATCACTACATTCTTTCACACAATTTTGTCTCATCCTCCTTCTGCAGTGTTTTCAATGTGCTCTACTCCCAGTTCCAAACCACCTGGTGTAGGTTACATGACAGGTAAGCTCTAACAGTTAATTGACTTTTTTTCAAGCAGAATATATCACATTCCTCTCCCATTCCACCCCTTCACAGTGCATGAAATTCTTTGATTACACCACTGTTTTGTTAGCTTGCTTTATAAACTTTATAAATAAGGACAAGATAATATTCACTTTAGATTTTAGCAAACTGGGAGCAGATGTGCAATACCTGAAATATGTCATGAAATGAAAAATTAACAAAATGAATAAACAGATATTCATGAAACTGAAAGTTCAAAACACATATAGAATCCAACCTTGATTCATCCACTAATAATTGAAAACATTTCCCTGGATTTTTGGACAATTTTATGACAGTAGCATCTCAGTAGAAAAAGATGAAGTCTGATTGGTAGTGAGTGATTTGCATTTTAGAATTTTTACTTACACTGGTCTTCACTGAAAATTCTATGTCATTGCCACTATTTTTTGAAAGCCTCCAAAAAAAAGTAGATATGTTACTTGTTTTTATAATCACTATTTGTATAGAAGAGTTTACTATTTCATTTTACAAATGTCAATATCATGCCATTATTATCATCATAAACACTAAATAAGACATATTAAATATCTGTACCCCAAGAGAAATCTAGAATCACCAAGTGTCTAAGATAAATGATATCAAATACAGATAATTAGGGTAGTATTTTTCCAAATAAGATTTTGAAGTTGAAGTTATTGCTAAATAGTGGAAGATAATAGGATTTAAGGGTTTATAAGACACAAAATCAATATTAGATGAAGTATATACCACTTAAAAAGATTTATGGAAGAAATAGAGACAGTAATGATGAATTATCAAATTTTGCTTTGTAGTCTTATAATGTAAATTTAAGTTCCTTTCCTTCACATTTTTTTTGATACAATCTACATTATTGATATTTGCTTTTTCAAGATGATTTTTTTCTGGGATACATGAATAGGTAGTCATTTTGCATCAAGGTGGGTATAGGTTCCAAATGTCACTATATGGATATAGTTTGTCTCTGTACTCACCCTATATCAACTTTAATGCAAAATGACTACATAGTCACATATTCCAGAAAATAAAATCGTACTAATAAATCTGTTATGTGAAACAGTAATGGAAATCTTGACTCAAAATTGTTGATTGAAACATTTATTTAATAAACAATAACCCATTATTAATATTAGGCATGCCAAATAATTAAAATTAGCCTCTGCCTATCGAAGCAAATGCATAAAAAAACACTGTTCAATTACTGAAAATTACATCCAAACATAACGTAAATCATTTAGGAATTAGAACTGTTCAAAATTAAGCAGCATTTACAGACCTCCCTAGGCATTGAGTTAAACATCAATCAAAGTACTCCAGCTAGAGTGGAATGATAATCTTGGAAGATAGGTAGTAAGCCAGCTTTGGAATTGCAGAATCAATAAAATGGCTTCTAAATTCCTTTTAGCACATATATCTTTATCATTAATTGACTTCTATTTCTTTCCATATCCAGAAATCAGACAAATTAAATTAAAAGTTAAACTTTTCTACCTCCCTTTGAAATTTTGCAAGCATATGTAGTTTAAAAATAACTACTGAGAATCAGTAATAGGATGAGTTTGCTATCTATTTTTTGCAAATAATGTTTTATTAGAGTGTAGCTTCATAATTTTTGTGTGTTGTCTGTGCTCTTAACTATAGTGACAAAGTTAAATGGCTTCCACGGAGACACTATGTGAACAAAACTAAAAATGTTTACCATTGGTCCTTTGCATAAAGAATTTGCTGATCCCTGCTTTAGAAGCTCATTTAAACTATCAATACGATTTTCAACAAGTTACCCAAACATGTCATCCCCAAAAGATGATAATTACTTCATTTTACTAAAATATGAGTTGGAGATTTTTAGGACATATATGACTTTTTTCCATAATGTACCCATAAATAACCAAGTTAACAAAGTTTTGCACAAGTTGAAGTGATTTTTAAGGAATACTAGTATGTGATCAACAAATATGCTTATGCAAATATGAATATTTTCATTAACATTTATCAGATTATGTTCCCCAGTGATTGACTTTGAGTTCATGTAACAGGATATCTCCGAGCTGTGCGAGAGCACCTCCACCCACATCTCACTCAGGGTGGTTTTAAGAATCCATAATAGAAAACACTTTTCTCAAAACATTTCCAATTTAGAATTTTCTAATAAAAGAATGAATCTTAAGAAATTGCTCTGACATTCTATTTTCCCAAATCATGGTACATTGTAACTTTTTCATTTCAAAGGTTTTTATTTTGATTCTTTGTAACAAAGATGGTAAACATTATATTTCAGTCTGTGCTTTAAATGAAATAAAAATTCTACATTGAAGCCATTTAGCTGAATGAAAGTTTTCTAAATGATATGTGCCCTCTTTTCTTCTCTTATGCAGAGTTTATATACTCATAAATATTTAAAAAGTCAGGTTCTCAAATCCAATATAACTGCAATCCATTTTAACCGTGAGAACTGAATTGTTTTTGGCCCTGTAGGTGAGTAAGACAGACAAGCTAATTGCCTTTTTAACTTACAGATTTTCAGTGCAAAATCTCATTATCATTTTTTTTCAAGAATGAGTTTCTCTCAAATTCTGATGGTGAGTGAAGGTTCTTTTATCATGAAATGATGAATCCTTTTCCTTCTCTATCTTTCTCTAAATTCCCTCACAGAGTACTTGATAGAAGGCTGATTTTGCTCATCACTGTTTCAAGTGATCCTTAGAATAACTTGAGAAAACCAGGAACATACCACATTAGCATAACAGAATACTTGAAAAATCAATGACTATATCTAGGTAGAAATGATTGTACCTCATAACCAATATTCTTGACATTTAAAAAGGTCAGATAGAACTTATTTAAAAGTCTGTTCTCTAGAATGATTATCAGTGACATATTTCTATTTGCCATGTATAGATCTTTTCTATCATTTCAATAAATTACAACTGGTATAATAAAAATTACCCCCTTGGTAATGTACCATAATTGAAAAAATTAGTTCATTGAGTCTGCAGTTAATGAGCTACAAATTCCCTCACATTCACGTTCTTTACACACACATACATACACACACAAGCTGATATTTACACACTAGTTTTTATGTGTTTTGTGGCAGGTGTTCTAGAATGATTTCAATCTAGTGCAGACTGAGGCAAAGAGATTTGGAGAATAAAAACATCTAAGCCTGACACAGAAAATAAAAACATTTTGAAATTTATTTTGAAGGTAGAGCAAAAATAAGCTTGATAAAAGGAAATCATGACAAATAGCTTCATTTCATATTTCATTCTTTCATTTTCGACATTAGGTAATTTAACACAAGCCATTTATTTGGATATGGAATATATGATGGTCACGTAATTGCTTTTCCATTTGTAGCCAGTGTTTGGAGTTTGTATGTATGTTTGTGTGTGTGCAAAAGATATTACAATAAAAGTGTAAATTCTTAGATCACTGGAGGTGTCAAGTAGGCTTGAGATGAGTGTTAAATTCAGATGAAGTATCAGAGCTGGAGATGTGTTGGTACTTTTGTCCTGGTCAGTAAAAACATGAGAATTAATGAAATAACCTACAGTAAAGTGAGGAAGGCAGTATGAGGAGGATGATAACTGGATCCAGGAACCCCCCTTAATTTAGCAGTTGGGCAAAAAGAAATGATTGATGAAAACTCAAAGGTATTTAATGATATGATGCACTCTGAAAGAAAGACAATGTCAAGAACTAGAGCTGAGGGAGGGGAGGTGATGATTGCCAATTCTCCACAAGGAGAACAACATGACATCAGAAAATATCACCTTGAACTTAAAACTAATTTCCTTGGTGACATGTTCTAAAGCACTTTAGGTTGAATGGGTATTAAGAGCATGTTGCAGAGATACTAAGTGGAAAAATAGATGATGGACATTGACATGCCATTAAGAGCCAACGAGTAAATGTAGCAGAATCAAGGGAGTTTTAGTAGTCATATATATGTAAACATATGCAAAATGTGTGTACACATACACGTATATGTACATGTATGTATAATTTTATTCATATGTGAATATTCTCAATGTGTCCATGTCTATATCTATTATTACATTTATTAATATATAAATATCTGTATATATGCATACATACATATATAAATCAGATATATTTGAACATAATTAAATAAAAAAGGAGAAACTAAACACCCAGAGAGACAAGTGATCATTAAAGAGAAAGAAAGCTCCATAGCCAAGCATCTGTAGAAATACTGGGTTTTCCATGAAGAGTGAGACTTCCTACAATTCAAGAGATAAGTAGATTTCTTCAGATGGTGATAATTATCAACTTTTGAGAGAAAATGGTGACAATTTATTTGTGCTAATTTCCCTTTTTCTTACTGAACTATGGGGTAGCAGTGAGGCAACAGTGAGAAGAGAATCTTCGGGGTGAAGCTTCAAGAGATTATCAGAGACGAGGTCAGTTAGTGCAGTTCATGATGGAAGCATTGGTAGTTACATTAGGTCCTTGGGGAAGAGGGCTGCATAACACCCTGTACACGTCTCAGCTTAAAACAACACACATGCCTTAACCCCAATGAGTCCAGAGTCCTGGCCAGACACAGATGACTGCAGGCAGGATTTCACAGGGTGCAGTCAAGGTGCTACATGGAGCAGCAGTCTCATCTGAAGCTCTATGTCCTCTTCTAAGTTAAAGTGGTAGTTGTCAGAATTCATCTCCTTGCAGCTTGAGAATTCATAACCGTGTACTTTGCCCAGGCCAGTAGGGAAGGCTTAAGCCCTCTCTGCAAAGGATTCCAACTGGTTAAGAAACTGCAAAATTCCATCTTTTGATTTTGAATATAAAATCTCTTCAATCATAAGACCCATTGAGTTTTATTCAGTCACTCACTGATTTTAGTGCAACATTACTATCATCATTTTTAAAATTTAAATAAAATTGTCATCTTCTAGGATGTGACCTCCTGTCATTTTTGCTTATAGCCATTCATGGTTAAATCAAACTAAATTCCAATTCCTGCATGGCAGACATTGGCTCCTTATATTTAGGGTGACTATGTGCCAAGCGGAGGCCACATAACCTCACTTATTGTATATTATACATATATTATATATACATGAATTTTCGTATTACAGATGAGAATTGAATAAATGTGACAAAAATTATATGGCCCACAACATGACTAAAATATTCACAATGTGCCTTCTAAATAAAAGTTTGTTTACCTCTGTCCTAAATAACAGGAAAGAACTATAGCATGGAGGTTTTCTTGTCAGTGAATTAAAAGGAAAGGAAATGTAGGCAAAATTTAGGTTTGAAGCTATTCTTTTGAAGATTATAAATTTTGGAGTATAGAAGATGAGAAAAATAATTAAAGAATTAGAGACATTAAAATTGTTTAGTTATTAACTTTACTGGGAATGAAACTTTAATGTTTGGGGAAGAAGATTGTAGAACACAAATTCTAGTCTTAAAAATTGCCAGGAGTGCACGGAGGAAGACGGAGATGACAGCCTCGTGGTGGCAGTTGTGTAAAACATCACTCGTATACACATGCATGTTACTTGTGCTTTGCTTTACCTTTTCTCTACAAGCAAGGAGGAAAATATTCTAAAAGAACAATACTTTGGTTACTAGACATTGTGTCTTCTCTCACCTGGCTCTATGTCAAGAGAATTCTGAAGGAACAGATTTCTTAAAAAATGAATAAAAAGCTCATGACACCAGGGACTCCAAAGGGATAACCAGACTTTAGTTGGGGTCATAAAATACGTGGGAAGTTCTGAAATAAAATTTCTGTTAATCACAGAGTTAGAGTTACTGACAAAGAGCGGAAAGTTTGGACTGGGTTGGAGATGGGGGGCACATTAGTATAGACTGGCAATAACAAGCAGGAGACACAAGATGAAAACACATGACAAGTGAAGCTGAGACTCTGAGTCACAAAGATAAATGCAGATGTAAGGAACTATGGGATCATCAAGACAGTCTGCTTTGAACGATGCTATAAATATATTTTGAGGGGAATCCATGCATTACTCTTATTGCAGAAAATTCATAAATATATTTTGATGTCTTACAAATGCCTTTCGAATATATAAATTTTTTCTACTGATCTGGTACACTTAAAATAATTATTATGTAAGTATTTTAATTTCTGAATTTTCTAAAAATGAGATTGAAGTCCAAACACTGAACAAACTGCTAGTTAGTAAAGGTTAATATGCATATTTTCCTGTAAATAAGTTTATTAATGTTTTGGCCTCAAGCATGCTTCTGTAGCAGTAAAATAGAATTTTAGTCTAGATTTTCTAACATACAAAAGATTAAAAATAAACCAAATAAGGTAGATGGCTAATATTTAGTGACTAGAATCAGAAGAGCTTCAACTTCCATATCTTTAAAAAAGGATACCAAAGTCAGTTATCTTATGCCATCAATGAAATAATGCATTTAAAATAGTTTTATAACTGTATTTATCATTAAAACATTAAGTGATCATATTTTTATCTCTCATTTAGCACAATAGTGCGATATACTGTAACTGGGAAATTCTACCTCATTTCTCCCATGCAATCCATAGGTTCAGACACACTAAGGCTGTTTCCATTATCTCTGGATACAATATTTGTAGAGGTTCAACAATTTCCTACTTAACTTTCCTTGAATTTGACATATGCTCACTGACCAAAAAGAGTTGCAGAATATGCATGCATTTACAGGTGAGTAACCCAGATAAAAAATCATACACTTATGACAGATTTTTCCATCATCAGAGAATCACTGCCTGAGTTCTGTCAGTGCAATTTTACATAAAAAGTCCTATTTAGGTTTTTAAAAAAGTGAACGATTCATAATTGCTGTCATCTTCAACCTTAGCTATACCATCGTTGTCCTTGCCATTCACTGATCTGGTGCTCAGCGATGTCTACACCAGTCTATAGCAAAGGAACTTAATAGAAGGTTCATGGTATTTCAAATCTTATTATGTATGAAATTTCCAGATCATTGATTACAACGTGAACAGCAATTTTTCTTTGTGAATTACTTCATTTTTGTATGTACATTTAGATCCTTGCTTAAACATAGATTTATTCATCTACCCTTGCTAACCCACCCTTGTGATCTTAAGTAGAGAAAAATAGAAGAAAAAAATTTGCATATATTATTTAGTACTCTGAAACCATAGTACCCTGCAATTAAAAGACCAGGGAGTCTTAGCAGTTTTCTCATTTGTTTTATTTTCCATGGACAAATCTTCCTTAAAATGATGGGTTTTTTGTTTGTTTTGCTTTGTTGCTGTTGTATTTTTAGCAGAGACATTCTCTCAGCCTTGATAAGAGTAGAGAGAACATGTAGCCCAGTGAGCTAACTCACAATAATGGTTTAAGGACATTACAAATCAATTCTGATTTTTAAATTTATTTCTTAGATATGTACTTCTGTCCAACACTTTTCTACACTGGAAATATTATTTTCCAATCTCAAAAAGTTACTACTGGGCTGGGGATTTAGCTCAGTATTTCTGGCGCCTGCTTCTCAAGTGCAAGGTCCCAAGTTCAATCCCTGGTACCAAAAAAAAGTTACTATTGACATATCAGGTAATTGAAAGATGTACGTGGATTTAATAAACTTTCACATGACTTATAATATACTGATTTTGATGTTGATTGAACTCATAACTCAGCTGTAATACCATTTGTTGCCCATTTGTTGGAGCTGCCCTTTCTTAAGTGAATTTAATTATTGGTACAAAGTACATTAGCCTTGACTTCTTTATAGACAGATCAATGCGACTGGCAGTCAAATAAATATTCCTCATTGTTTTAAAATTTTACACATGGAAGTTGTCAGATTAGAGAGGAAGGGACTCTGTTTCCCAGGTCGCTAGGTCTGTCTCAAGTAAGAAGAACTTTTTCTTAGGGATTGAAAGACAATGAAACAAATAGGTATTCAAGATCAAGTACAAAAATCTATCAAAGCTGTTTGGTGTGAACAAAGATAAGATCTTTTCATGGAAGCAGAGACTAAGAAAATGGAAAAACATCATGTGGTTGCCAAAGGTGAGTGGGGGTGGCCCTAAAGGCATGCTGCGATCCGGGCCAACTTCGTGTCACTTGAAATTCATGAGTTCAGAGACTCAAACCAAAACTCAAAGGTTTTAGTGGTTTCTATTCATACTCTTACTGTTCAAAAAGTGCCTAAATTAGACATAAATGGTTTCATAATGCTTTTTAGCCATTGCATGGTTTCTTCAGAAATGCCACTTCAAAGATTTAGAGCTCCTGTTAGGAAATAAGGCAGAAGATTCCAGTAACAACGTATTTGTTACCCTGAGAATATTGTGTCTGAGAGGAAAAGTGTTTTGTGAAAAGCATCTTTGGTATTTTTATTACTTAAGAAGCATCTAAAAAGTTTAGCAATTTTCATAGTTATTGGAATACAGACACTTGTTTTTTGAGGGGTTTCTTTCTTTCTTTTTTTTTTTTTTTTTGGTACCAGGAATGAAACTCGTGTCCTTGAGCCTGCTAGGAAGGCAGCAAAACCACCTAGCTAAATCCCCGGCCCCAGACACTACTTTTTAATCTTGACTTCGTGCTTCTAACCGAACTATGTTTGCTGGAATTTACAACTTTATTTACAAAACTTACCTCCAAAGAGAAGTTGAATTTTGTTTTTCTATGACAAAAAAAAAAAAAATCCTTACTGAAAAACTAGCGTACTCCAAAATGTGCTGCAATTATTCCTGAATTTAAAGAAGATATTAGTAAGTAACAACACAGTGATAGTCTTAGGCTACAAAATTTTCCTAGACAAACTGGGCATGGTGGCACACACCTGTAATTCTAGCACTTGGGAAGCTAAGGCAGGAGGGTCTGCGAGTTTGATGCCAGCCTGAGCTACATAATTAGATGAAGACCGGCCTGAGCTACACAGAAAATGAAGTCTCAAAAAAACGAAAAAAGTCCTAGACAATATCTAAATTAATTGGAATATATTTTAAATGAATAAAAGAAGAATCAATATATTTGAGATGTATGTGATCTTGAATTTCCAGCGTCATTACAAATGTGTCAAAAGATGAATTCCTAATTAGTCACATATCTTTAAAGATTATGTTACAGTATATAGTATTTAAACATGAGATCCATCATTTTTATTTTGATGCATTATAAAGTATCTACCCTATTTTCATTCTATGTAGATTTTAAATTCTGTAATTTACGTTGAATAGTTTTTGCTGAGCAAGACATAAATTTGGAGGTGTATTTCAAAGGACCTGAATTAACAACACAATTACATAATCTGTTTAAAGGAGGCAATTTTGTATAGTTGCATTGATCACCTTTGTATCCTTAGAGAATATATCCTAACAAATATCTATTGAATCATTTAATATGATTTTTAAAAATTGGAACCTAGGCACCCACATATGCTAAGCAATAGCTCCAGCACTGAGCTATAAATCTAGCCCTTAAAAAATTATAATAATAGTTTTAGCATTTGGTTTCTCTTTAAATAGTATGGCTTTGACATAGTCTTATTTAAATTTTTTCATTTTTATACTGCTGAAGAAATGATTCGATATTATTTTAATTTATGTTATTTTAAGAAATGTAGAATCTTATTAGGAAAAATAATTGACATAGTAAGAATGAGTAAAGTTAAAATGAGGCACTCTACTGTTTTTATTTATTTTGTCTTGTTTAATACTCAATGAATCATGTTAAGGTTATTGTCATTTGAAAGTTGAGGGAAAAAAAGACTAAGATACGTTTGATAACATGACTATGATCATACAAATAGGAGATGAAGTAGGAACTTAATTTTGTATGAAGGCTATGTTTTAAAATAAATACTTAAATAAATGGGAGATACCAGATTTCTCAGTGAAAGAGCAGTATGAGTTCTCATGATGAAGTGATCATACCAATATGAATTACTTATAAAATATCCTGATACTTTCCCTATAGGGAGAGAGTGAGCTTTCCAATTTTCTATGTATGTATACATTTGTAATAAGATGTCTGTAATCAAAGGTCTAAATTCACATACAGCCACCTAACATTTTTGGATATTTTGTAAAAGTCATAGACATATACCCTTGTTACTTCTGGCAGAGCCTTTTTTTTTACTTTAACCCCACTGTCAAATGTTAATATAATTCTATTACCTTTTTTCTTATGAGTTGTGTGCGTTCATTTTTTACCATGTGCTTTCAGCCTTTTGGGCCCATGTATTTATGTAATGCCTTCTTAAATAGTATGCATTTAAACTTGTTACTTTTTTTGCTGCTTTGGCATTCTTTTATTTTTGAAATATAATTTGGCAATTTCTTGGATACAATATTGGATATGATGTGATGGTATGATAAGTGCACAATGTAGAATAATTACATCAAGGTATTTAAGCTCTCCATCACTTGTATATTATCACTTTTTCATCTGCTGAGACTATATGAAATGTATAGACTTAGCAATTTTGATATACACTGTATAAAATACATAATTATTAACCATAATCGCTATGCTGTATAATCAATCTCAAAAAAATTCCTAATTCTACCTGTATGGTTGAAACTTGGTACCATTTGACCAACATCTTTTCCTTTCTTTGTGCTCCAGCCTCTAGTAATAACCATTCTTCTCTGTTTCTATGAGTTCAACACATTAGATTTCACATGTGATTCAAATCACGTAAGTTTTGTTCTTCTATGAATGAGCTAACATCATCTAGTATTATGTACTCTGAGTAGATCCATGTTGTTATAAATGATGGAACTTCCTTTTTAAAGGGTGAATGATATTCTATGGTGTGTGTACAGTATACCACTTCTCTCTAGCCTTCATCTACTGATAGAAACTTGATTTGATTCCTTATTCTGGTTATGGTGAACAATGTTGCAATGAACACAGAGCAAAGATATCTCTCTGACCTACTGATTTCAAATCATTTGCTTTCATACCCACAAGAGGAATTGTTGGATCCATAGTAGTTCTATTATTTGTTGTTGAGGCACTTCCACGGAGTCTTAGATAGTGGCTGCACTAATTTGTGATTCCAACTACAGTCCACACGGGTTTTCTTTACACCCTCATGGACATTTTCTGATAGCCATTCTTGACAATTATGAAACAATATTACCTTTTGGTTTCAATTTGCCTTTCAGTAATTAGTGATATTGAGTATTTTTTCCATACATCTCCTGGTCAATTGCATATTTTCTTTTGAAAACTGTTTACCAGGTTGTTTTTTAAATTGGATTTTTGTTTCTTTATGTTGAGTCTCATGAGTTGCTTATATACTTTAGATAGTAACCATTTTGTGATGTAGAGCTTATAAATATATTCTCCTATTTCATAGATTTTATCTTCATTCTGTTGATTGTCTCCTATACCTTGCAGAAACCTGGTTTGATGGAATCACATTTGTTGATATTTTTCTGTTTTGCCTATGTTTTGAGGTAAAGTCCAAACCAACACTTTCTGCACTACTGTAATAAATCTTTTTTACTTATGTTTTCCTTTTATAGTTTTGCTTCAGATCTTATGCTTAAGTCTTTATTCCATTTTGAGTTGAATTTTTTTCATGCTATAATAATCCTGTTTCTTTCTTCAGCATGTGAATATTCAGTCTTCATTGGTAAGTGTCCATTTTTGCTTACATGTTCTTGACATCTTTGTCAAAAATCAGGTGATTATAAATGCAAGATTTTTTCTGAGAATTTTATTGTGCTCCTTTGATTGATTTGCCTACTTTTTGCCATTATCATGCTGTTTTAATCCTTGCAGCTTTATAATATAGCTTAAAATCAGTACAGTGTATTCAGTTCTTTTTTGTTTTTTCTCAAGATTTTCTGACGTGTTTGGGCTTATTCATGCTTCAATATAAATTTTAGAATTTGTTTCTTTTCAGCGAAAAAGTTACATGAGAATTTCAGTGAGATTTACATTGAATCTATAAATTCCTTTAGACGGTATGACTATTTTAACAATATTAATTCTTCCAAATCCATGAACTCATTATCATATTTATTTATTCTTTAAACTCTTTTATCAGTGTTTCAGTTTTCAAGGTACTTGTCTTTTACCTCCTTGCTTAATTGTATTGCTAATAATTTTATATTTTTGTAGCTATTTTAAATGGGATTCTTTTCTTGATTTATTCTTCAGATATTTGCTCTTCCTATTTAAAAATATGAAAAATTTTGTATATTGATTTGATAACATTTAATATTGCTAGATGAGACATTTTACTAACATTTATTATGTTTACTCATAATTTGAGATTTTTTGTTCATTTTGTTTACCATTTTATAGTTGCCCCAGTTTTACTTCTTTTCTTATTTAGTATTGATTAAAGTCACTGAATTTTAAACCTCAATCTATGTTGTTATTCACTAATTACTTCAGAGTTATGCACACTTCTGGTATTTTGGTGATTGTATCAGGAACATTAACTTATGACTGCAGTATCAGAAGGATATAAACAAGGACACTGTCTGTTTGATTAAATGCTGTTTCTCATGCCTAGAACTGTGCCCCTAACATAGTAAGTCCTCAATAATAATTGTTAAGTAAAATGAAACTTTTCATTTATTATCTTCAAAATTGAAAGAATGCCTTAAAATACGTAGTTTATTTCCTTAACATTTAGCTTACTCAATAAATTACCAGTATTTTCATAATTTTATAAGTACTCATAATGAATATTACTACTATTGCTACACAGAGCCATCATTTGTTCATTTAATAGTATAGCCTTTAGAATCTTTATACTCTATGCTGTACCAGATGAGAGGGTATAAAGAAGCTTACTTCTTAAATGCTGTGTCCAGAATCAGTTTTTCCACTTTGCCCAACATCCCACTGACCAGATCAATTCAGACTCTTATTACTTAATTTCAAGCACATTAAAGAAATATAATTTAGCTACACGCTGAGGCTGAGCATGGAGGGACTAGTGTTGGAAGAAGTCTCTTTGAAATAGAATAATAATTGTTTTCTTCCTCATGTTTTAAAAAATATCAATCTATTGTTCTCTGGATTCTATTTTTTATTTTAAAACACAAGTTATGAAGTTGTGATTCTTCTACAGAAAATGTCTCATTTGGACTATTTAAATTCTGCACTTTCACTTTTATTTTGCTGTTATGTCTGTTAATTAATCTAAGTTTAATATGAGTTGAGGTGAGGATTTACATATATCAACATAGCATAGGTACAGCTAAATTTCTGAAAAGTAAAATGTGTAGCCTTCATTAGTTCTTGAAAATTACATTAACTTTAGAAAAATGCTTTTTCCTCTCATTTCCTATATTTCCTTGCAGAACCTGATCTAGTTTATATGCTCATCTTTTCTTATTCTTTAACTTGCATTCTTTTTTTTTTTTAAATGGAACTGTGTATTGAAACCAGATCTTCATGTATGCTAGGCAACAGCTCTACCACTAAGCTACAGCACATCTTCTATCCTGTATGATATCTTTTTTTTCTACTTTTCCTGAAATATTCCTTAAATCTGTCTCTGTTTAATATTCTTTTTATTTCATCCATTATTGCAATGATCATTTAAAATTTTCCATTTTTCCCATTGTTCACAGGTGACATTTTTATAAGTACATATTTACAGTACATAATAATTATATGTATTGTAGGGAGTTTGCACACGTACATAACACATCTTTATTCATTTTTATGGCCGTCTTTCCATTCTTCCCTTCTCTCTCCCAACAAATTCCCAATTCCAAAAGTTCTATTTACATTTTTTCTTTAACTCTTTTTAAAAATCCTTTTTCTCTTTCTTCCCTCCCCACTCCTCCACTTTTGATTCCCCTCCCATTTGTAAAAGATCTAACTACTTCCTAATACCTATCTCTATTTTTTTTTACCCTGTGTCTATACTTTGAGTTTCTCATATAGGAGAAACAATACAATATTTAATCTTGTGTGTCTTATTTATTTTACTTAAGATTATGGTCTCAAAGTGCATCCATTTACCTAAAAAACCCCTCAAAATTACCCTTCTCTATGCAGAATAGTACTCTATTATATCATGATATAGGAGAGAGAGAGAGACAGAGAGAAAGAGAGAGAGACAGAGAGAAAGAGAGAGAGAGAGAGAGAGAGAGAGACTGAAGACTGACTTTGGGATCAATGGAACAGAATACAGGCTGCAGAAACAATTCCAGGCTCACTCAGCTACTTTGCCTTTGACAAAGGGGTCAAATACTTTCACTGGAAGAAAATAACTTCTTTTACAAACGATGCTGGGAAAACTGGTTATCCACATGCTGGAGACTGAACTTAGGCCCATATCTCTCATCACACACTAAACAAAAATCAATATGGATCAAAGAACCAAATATTAAAATAGAAAAAAATTTATTTGCTTGAAGATAAAATAGGTAAAACTCTTGAAGACATATCTGTAGGCAAGGACTTTCTTAACAAGACCCTGGCTGCACAAGAAATAATACAAAAAATCAACAAATGGTGTGATACCAAATTAAAAAGCTTCTGTTCAGCAAAGGAAACCACCAAGAGAGTAAACAGACAATGTGTAGAATGGGGAAAACATTTTACGAGCTATTCCTCAGAGACTGGACTAATACATAGAATATGTAAAGAACTAACAGAAATTAGATTCCCCCACATTTAAAGATTCAATTCAGAAATGGGTATCTAAAATGAATAGAGACTTCTTAAATGAGAAAACAAATGACCAATAAATACATTTTAAAAATTGAATACTTCTGGCCCTTTGAGAAATGCAAATTTTTCATTTTTCATTTCTATTTAGAGGTTCATGATAATGTTTTCTTATTTGGTGATATTTTTACACTCTTGTTAACCTAGTAATATTGAAAGTATTTACTTTGAATAATGTAAGTATTCTATATTGGCTTCTGTGGAGTGGTTCTGTGAAAAAAATCAGATAAAAGCACACATTGGTCATTATAGGGTACTAGTATTTTAGAGTCTTCTATTACAAACACTGAACCTACACTTTTCTAAACATATAAAACAATGAGATCATCATAAATTTAATACCTATTTTGTATTACAACAATTGAGATAGTAAAAATACTATAAGACTAAAAGGATCCATCCTAAATTATGTATGAGCAAATCTGTCCCTTAAGGTGAACTTTTCTGAGTGAATGACTATATGTCTCCTGCTGGGCCAATAAATATTATGGTGCACACACACACACACCCACACATCCATACACCTACCCCAGACCAGCAATGAAAACAGACTGAAAGAATTATTCTCTTGGTAATAGCACTTTCATTAAAGAAACAAAGTGAAAGACTATGAGTAATGCCCCTTATCAGAGAAGGAGATTGGATGAAGTGCCAAGAATATCAGTACTGTCACCCAATACAATCTAAAAAAAATATGTGTGTTTATGTGTGTGTGTGAAAGGAAGCAAAAAAATGTCCTGGGTAAATGTTTACCTCCTTTCTGTTTATGGACTAGTTCACTCAAATATCAAGGTTATTGCTTTCTTCCTCCAATATTTATGGAAAATTCATACAGTTCTCCTGCAAAGCTGTAAAAACTTGAAAACATAATATAAAATGACCCAGGACTCTGTATCACCGAGACACAAACACATAGAGCTAAAGTTGTTAGGCAAGGAAGTGCTCTTGTGGTGAGAAGAGTATATATGTGTATTGGCCTAATAAAAAATAAATAAAATAGAAGCATCATATAATTTTCCTCACACTAGGTATAAAATAAGGTACTGACACTTCCAGAGCAGAAGAAACAAAACTTCAGTACTAAGGTTTATGGATACTACTTTTGGCAGTTGTCCTTTGGATCTCATGAAAATATATTTTAACTGATAAAGTGGAGAAAAATAGCTTTTCTTCATAAAACTGGTTAAAAGTTTCACTAGAGGAAAAGATGTCAAAGCAAGATTGTGACTGACAGAAAGGTTCTTTTCTTCTGTTTGTTTTCCCCAGGGCGGCCAGGATCTATGTATGACTACGTACTGCTCCGTGTATTTTACTCATAGCTTCAGTGGTTTTAAATTTATTTTACTTTTCAAAATCTTAGGAAATCTTAATCAATTTTTTAAAGAAGCTTACCAGGAACAAGTATAAATAGATGTGGGAAATATTATCTCTCACTTTTTACATTAGCTACATGTGAATTCAGTGCATTGGATGAGTTAGTGTCAAATTGTAACGTGTCATCTTGAAAATTGAAACTGCTTAAGAAACAAAACTTTTGTTTCTCTTTTCAGAAGTCATAATTTTTAGAACTTGCTTTGCTATTCAGAAGGCTAGAAATGTGGACACCAGGTTTACATGATATTCAGAATTATTAGATTTGGTGGCAGAAGGTGGAATTCCCTTTAAGAAGAAATTACTAAAATAGATAAGTAAGCACAACAATATCTTCCCTTTCTTTTATTTGTTCTATATACATTGAAGAATTTTTTATCCAATTATTTCATGCTACAGTGTGCAATTTGATTCCTGAAATATCTTAGTCATTGTCTGTATGTGCTATGGTTTTATTGTGCCCTCCAAAATGTGTGTATTGGAAGTTCAATCACCAATGTGATGATTTTTAGAGGTGAGTCCTTTGGGAGGTGTTTAGATAATAAAGATTCTGGCCACATGAACAGGTTCATACCAACGCAGAAAGGGCTTTACATTGTTCTGCCATGTGAAGACATGACACATTTTCTCTTTGAGACTGCTATACCTTTTGTTGTGTAAGGTCAAAAAACACCTCCCCTACACAGGATGCAACTTCAAGTAGAAAACAAGTCTGCACCAGACAGCTGCCCGCAACTTGACCCTAGATTTCCCAATCTCCAAAATTGCCAGAAATAAACTTCTGTTCCTTATAAATTACTGAGCCTCCATATTTTGTTCTGCCAACATCAGTGAGACCAACAAAGCATGGTTCCTTTAAAAAATATAGTTTATTTTAGATTGAGATATAACTAATATTGTGTATAAGGGAGAATAATGTCTACACAAGATTTCCAAATGCTAACCTCTACAACCTGTGAATACATTACCTTATAAGACAAAAGAGACTTGATAAATGTGAATAATTTAAAATTCTTGAGATGGAAAGACTGTGTTGGACTATCTAGGTGAAGATACCATAGCCAGTAAAGCTTCTTTTAAGAAATTAGGAGAGGAAGAAACTGCAAGGAAACTACCAGTTTGATTTGATTTGAGATCAAATTGGTACAGCCATGATCCAAGGAAAAGAAGTAGCCTGAAATGTAAAGGAATAGATTTGGCTAGAACCTCCAAAAGAAATAGTCCATATGATTGTAGCACTATGGAAAGCATTCTAGAATATATGTCTCAAATTTAATATAATTAGTTTTAAAGCCATTTGTTAATGGTTATTTTTATAGCAGCACTAGAAGATGAATACACATAAAATATGACTAGGCACAGCTCCACAATGTTGAAACGTCAGTGTTATCACATGGATAGGATAGAAGCTAAATCTAATAATTTTAAGAATCTCATGTTGAGTCATATATATGTGTGTGTGTGTGTGTGTGTGTGTTTCTTTGTTATATTTCCCAAGACTGCTAGTGACAGATTTGTACAAAATGCCCTTATTCTCCACTTAATATGTTCATCATACATTTTTCTCTTACACCATAACTGTTTCTTGTGATTGATTGCTTCATTTGGTTGGTTTTATCTGACAAAGAATAGATTTCAATTTATAAGATATTGCTTTATTTTCCCTTACTTCTCTGTTTTGAAAAATTTTACACCTGATTCCTTTATGTAGTTTTTCTATTTGCCAGTGTCTCCATTGGCAGTAGCTCATCTGAAAGGACTTTATCAAGAAAGAAAGAGATAAATGCTGGAGTGATTGCCAACATTCAAAGGCATTGAATTCTAGAGATTCCTCTTTCATTTGCCTTGCTGTCAATTCAATGCCTTCTGCTTTGGGGTCTATTAAGATATTGAATGATTTCTGGAAACACATTCATTTCATGTAATGTCTGCAACTGAGAGTGATCTGAAAAATATAAGTGAACATTTATGTATTTTTCCCTCAACCCCACTATCAATAGTTTGTACAGAATTCAAGAGAAATAGCCCAAGGGTTAATGCTTTACATCAGGTAGTGCAAAAATTTACATAGCAATCAAAGCTTGGAAGAACTCAATCATTTTATCTTCTATACCATACTTTAGAAATCAATTTCTGACCTGACCTATGGCATTTCTTTATATACCTAATGCTTTACCTTGCTTTGAAGAAAGGAACAACCCCACAATAACCTGACAACCTTGAAATAATAACTTGACAACGCAACTCTTTCTTTTATCCTGACTTGCATATTGCAGTGAGTTCTACATAACAGTCCTGAGCTTAATTCTTTTTTTTTCTTTTCTTTTTTTTGGTACCAGGGATCAAACTCCAGACCTTGTGCTTGCAAGGCAGGTGGTGGAACCACTGAGCTAAATCCCCATCCCTATGAGGTGAATTCTTGATTGTAGTTCTGGCTTATTTTGACCAGGCTATTTGCTCTCTTCCCTAAAGTCTTATTTCCATATAACTAAGTCTAGTCCTGCAATTTCAGTTTAATTCACATTGTCTCCATTGCTTAATAATTTTATTCAAGGAATGGACTGAATCCCAATGTTAATTATTGTTATGCTGTTAGGCTTATTGTTACCACTTATTGTAGTTTGGATCTGGAATGCCCCCCAAGTTTTGTGTGGTAAATATTCAGTTCCAGCTTGATGGTAGTAGGAGGAGGCAAAAATTTAAGAGGTGAGGTCTAGTGAAAGTTATTCTCATCACTAAAAATATGCCCCCAAAATATGCCCTTTCATTTCCTCCCTTTTTTCCCTTTCTATGACATAAATAGTTTGTTCCTCTATGTGCTTCCAGGGATGATATTCGGCCTTACCTCAGGCCAAAATGCAATAGGACCAACTGACTATAGACCAAAACCTTCAGAACTCTGAAATAAAATAAATGTTTTCACTTTTTAAGTTTATTGTTTCAGGTATTTTGTTATAGTGACAGAAGGTAATTGACAGAAAATTGGGACCAAGAAAGGACTTTTGCTTGCCTATAGTGGATCATTCAAAGAAATCATTACGACTGATTTTTAGGAGGAATTGGGAGGAATATACTATAAAACGCCTAAGATGTCACAAGCAGAGCTTACTGAGAAATTCTAATTAGAGCTGAGGAGATCAGAAAACTGAAAGAAATGCAAACTGTAAAGGCAGTGGTGTTGAGGTTTCAGATGAAAATAAGTATTCTATTGGAAATTGGATTAGAAGTCACCTTGTTACACTGTAGCAAAGAATTTGCCTATGTTTTGTCCATGCCCCGAGACATTTTGTAAGGTTGAGTTTAATAATAATGGATTAATTTTTCTGTTGGAAGAAACTTAAAGATAGCACTACATTGATATTACTTATTTTTAGTCAAATTTACAGTGAGAATCAGGAGCAAACAGAAGCATAGTAGAAAATTTTGGGAAATTTGCTGTTTGTCCAGAATAGAAGCATATGTGCAGTTCAGCTACAGAGTGTGCAATAAAAGCTACTAATACTATAAACCAAGTGTTTTCCAACAAGGAAATATGCCTTGAGGGCATGTCAGGAATCTGCAATATTGCATCTATCATGGGATCAAAAGTATAGTATTACAAATTTGTTTTAGTGACTTTCATTTGAGAACACTTCCTCAGGGTGCTCTGCTTAGCCAGGACTCCTGGCAAACCATTACTGGCTGGTAGGTCCCTACAGCTACAATTCAAGCAGGCCAAGGTAGAGCTCACAGTGCCATTCACGTGATGCTGGTTTTGCAGGCATGCAGAATGTAAGAGTTACAGGGTCATGGAGACCTCCAATGAGATTTCAAAGGAAAGCCTGTGAGATCAGGTAGGATGTGGTAAGCCAGAATGTCTTCCAACAGCCTGACAGAGTGAATGGATGGAGCTGTGTAAGTGATGACAAAGGTTTAATAGAGATACCCCACCCCCCCAGAAAAAGAGATTCCCAGGAACTTTGAATATCACTGAAGAAAGCTGCAGACATTGTAAGGAACCAGAAGAGGCAGTGGTCATGTAGGCTTACAGTTGGGAAAATGTAGGGGTGACATTGCCCAAGTCTTTGGAAGAAATATTCTCCCACAGGGTGCTGTAGATGAACACTATATCTGTATGATTGAATGTTTGCCCTGGTGTATTTTGGCCTTGCTTTGCTTCAATTTCTTTTTTCTATTCTCTTATTCCTCCTTTTTGGAATGGTAATATTCTATTGGCATTTTATCTTGGACACACATAACTTAGTTTTGATGTTTATGGAGGTTCACAGCTGAGTTTACCTCAGAGAGGCAAACTCAAGAGAGGCTTTGCTAAGGCAGTTAGTATTTGGGGATACTCAGAGATGGAGTGAATGCATTTTGCATTATGAAAAGAACATGGGGCTTTGGGGATCAAAGGTAAAGCACTACAGTTTGGATACTGAATGACCCCTAGTGTCCATGTATTAAAATCTTAGTCTACATCTTGGTGATTTTAGCAAGAATTCTTGCTGGTCATTTGGACTATGCCCATCAGGGGTATAGTGGGACTCTGCCATTTTTTCTTCCTAGCTCTCTTTTCTCCAGTATGAAATGATTGGTTTTGCTCTTCTATGTGCTTCCAGACATTATGTACTGTTCTGCCTCATCACAGGCCCAGAGCTCAGCAGCCTTGGACTGAAACCTCTGAAACTATGCCACAAAGTAACCTCTGCTGCTTTTTTAAGTTGATTATATCAGGTACTTTTAAAAAAAGTAACAGAAACTGACTAGTACACTTCTCTGATTTCTTACCATTCTTCCTTTTCCTTGCTCCACTCTAGTAAAGCTGAACTCCTGTCTAATATGTGACAAGTTAAAGCAGTATGCCATCAAAAGGCCATTGCATTTATTGTTTCATCTGCATAAACCCATATTTCCTGGATATCTTCATTGTCAATCTTTGATTTTTTGTTTGTTTGTTTTGTTTCCCCTAAATCATTTTTTCTGTGAAGCCTGGAACTATACAGTGCTGCTGAGATAGGACATTAGGGTGTGGCAAAAATGGCTGGGGAAGTAGGTGTGACCTATTAATGACAAAATCCCAGGACACATGCACAGAACAGTTCCCAAAGCCCTGCATGTGGATTTCTTACAAGAACTCAAGCAGGTTTTCCATAGGATGGCCTAGACCTGATGGAAGTCTGAGGAGTGATACAAAAAGGACAGTATATATTGAATTTTTGAAACTGTTTTCTCTCTTCCATGGTGCCCCACCCTCATGCTCTAGGGTGTACTTCTTTTCCTATTTTCACTTGGCCCAAACTGTGCAGAGTCTGTTTCTTTCCCTACATTTTATCAAACTTTGCTACTCTTTGTACTTATCTTGACCAATTCTTTAGGACAGAAAGAACCCAGAGACTACCTCTAAAAGGAGACACCAGCACCCCCAAAACCCAGTAATAGTTTCAATTCAGGATTGCTTGGCCCTATTGCATTGGGTACAATACATCATGGTAGAAGTTTGCAGTGGAGGCCATTCACCTCATACTGACCACGAAGTGAAAAGAGAGGAAGGGCAATATGCCTTTAAAAGGGTATCCCTCCAGTGACCCAGCTTCCTTCTGTAGGGCCCTACTTAAATATTCTACTGCCTCCCAAAAGTGCACCAAGCTGGGGACCAAACCTTTCACACCTGGGTCTTTGGGAAACATTTCTAAAGCATAGCATCAGAATTGAATCCTCCTCCATTCATTTTCAATAAAGTTATTTCCTTCTCAAAATGGAAAATATAAAAGCAGAATGTCTTCGACTTCAGTTTTATTTGTTCCAAGGAATTATCCCTTTAGAAATTTGGAGAATTATTTGGAAAAGGAGACAAATGGTTTTGTATGCATTTCTTTTCCCTGTTGGGGTGATAATAGCTATTAAATAACTTGAAATTAACATATTAATTTATTTAAAATGTCCTTTTAATCCTCCAGAAGCTACATTAGAGAACATTAGATCATTGCATGCTGTGTAAACGCTTTTACTTTTGCTAATTTTTGCTGATAAAAGCTATTTGATAATACAGTCACATGCACTAATTTATTTTCAGCTTAATTCCTTTGGGGTCTAGTTCTAATATATTCTTAAAGCAAGTAATGTCCTATCCTCCATCATGCTCTCTAGTATTTGTGTCTGTTTGATGTAGACCTATTCATTATGCCGTCATGTTTTATGTTTTTAGTTACTCCAAGCAAACATGTGCACTAATTTTGGGAAGAAAAGTGCTCTAAATATATCTCATGTCTGAGCAATTAAAGAATGGTAAGAAATATTCCAAATGTTTAAAATTTTCACTTCTTTCAGTAATTTTTTATATTTTGTTGAAAGCAAGAAGAGGATGTATAGTTATTTATTGTATATTACTATAAATTTACAACATAAATACTACTAGCTTGATACTTAAACATATTTTCATAACAGTAATCAAAAACATCCATTAAACAAATTCATTAAACACTTTATAACTATTCGCTCTCAAGCAAAAGCATTTAGACTGATTGCATTCATACAAATAGTGGAAAGAATATAAATTAACTCTGGTTCATTGACCTTAAGGATATTGATTATTTTCACTGAATTTATTAGTCAAAATACAGCCTGTTAGTTGAATGTAGTTTGTTGTGCAGTTCTTATATGATTACACTGGAGACCTTGACTTACAAACTCAATTTGTTTTTGAGGGTTGATTGTAACTCAAGTTGGTCAACTGAAGCTCAGGCTCCTCTACACAGCCTTCAAAGTCTGACTCCTGCAGACAGGCAGATCTCTGTGTCCTTAGAGAGACATTGGCCCAAGATTTCTTAATGAACCGCACTCAGGAAAGGACGTTGTAATGTTCTTTCCAGAACTCTTTAAGGGTTAAATATGTATTTGAGACTATGTGGAAGGACATTTGGCTGGCATTTGGGTCATAACTCAAGACTTTGGATGTGAGTTAAAACTAAAACTTCAGTCATAACCCAAGTTGTTCGTATGTCAGGCCATCATAACTGGAGGTTTCACTGTAATGGCTTTTGTTAATCATCAGTGTGCACGCTAAAGATGATACACATTTTGAGGAGGAAAAAATTATGAGTTCAAGTCTAATAGATGTAGGCTGGTCTTTTCACAAGTTTCGTCATTTTGACTGGCTATGATTTCTTTCCTTTCCTTTTAATGATAATTGACAATATTTATAAAATACAAGGGTTGTTTAATAATTATCTCCCAGGTTTTTTTCCAAGAGAAATAAACATCACTCTTTTATTTCTTTTTACTTCTCTAATTCTTATCATTAAACTTCTGCAGGAGGTGCAAATGTCTTTATTCTGTCTACTGCATGGTAATGATTCATATGTTATTTGCTCATAATCCTGTGATCTGCCTTTTAGACTTTGTAAATATTTTTCTTCTGTTGTTCAGGCCCTCATCGTGTTCTACCAAGGTTCTTCAAAATGTCTTCAGAGGTTGGCTAGAAATATAAACAGGGAAAAACTAAAGGAAAACAAAATTAACCAACCTCCAAAATCTTTTTAAAAAACTCTTTGTTCGAATCATATGAGTAAATGTCACAAAGAATAATGACATTTCTTTCCCACATACTTAGAAGTAATTCAATAGTCATTTCCTGAATTAAAAATTAACTTTAGAGTTACTGAAGTATAATCAATATAGATAACATAATTGGGGATACTGTCTAGTCTGGTCCACTTACCTTCTGAACCTAGGAAATTTCTCAAAGCCAAACCCTTAACCTTTGCTCTAAGGCTTACTACCAGGATGCAGAGATAAGAATAACAGAAACTCTTGAAACTGCCCTGGAAAATTCCCAAATCCCAAACCAGAACCCATGATTTCCATGCTGTCCTATGTGTCCTACAGTAATGTTTCTTCCCTGGGATCTCTTTGAAGGTTCATGCATATGGCCTATATTTCTTTCTTT
>NW_004624734.1:18018540-18130243 GCF_000247695.1 Heterocephalus glaber
CTACAAAAAATTGGAATAGATGGTCTATACCTCAAACTGATAGAAGCCATCTATGAAAAACCAACAGCCAATATCATACGAAATGGTCAAAAACTGAAGTCCTTCACACTAAAATCAGTAACAAGACAAGGATGTCCACTATCACCACTCTTATTCAATATAGTTCTGGAAACATTAGCCAAGGCAATTAGACAAGAGAAAGAAATAAAAGTAATAAAGATAGGCAATGAAGTGGCCTATATTTCATATATCCAATTGCAACAGAGTTAATTTTAGGAAAGGATATGTACAGTAGACACAGCTAATGTGACTCAGCACCCTGTCGTTCACATTGTCAAACATGCTCTGGAAGATCCAATGGGAAGGCCCTTCAACCTGACACAATATTTTAAATCTCTGAAATGCAACGCCCTCAGCACTTGTGCCATTTTTCTTTCATAGCTGAGAGCCTTCTCATTCTGAGCAGGACTTTCTATTGAAAATCTGCTTGAGTTCCCTGCTTTGGGAACTGTTCTGCTCCCATGTCTGGGATCTTATAATTCTCAGGTCATATCTACTTCCCCAGGCAGCTCTGCCATGCCCTAATCTCCTATCTCACTAAGATTGCTTTAAATCTCATAACTTATCTGTGAAAGGCCACTTATAGTAAACATGAGTGCACAACTTGTTGTTCAAATATTTAACCAGAAAAATAAGACTATAAAACTCTTCTCAGAACAAGAATTTCATTTTTTGCTTCAACAACATCTGGAAAAAGGGGTTTATCTGAATAGTATCCTCACTGATGAAGTCTCTCCTCATGACTCTTGCCTTGCTGTGTCCATCAGTCCTAAATAATCTTACTCACAGCACCAATTTGAAAAATATTCCTCAAACTGGTACAGAATAGACCCTACAAGTATATAAATATCAGTCCCTGATGCCCTTTCTGAGACACTACTAGGCAAAGTGAAGCATTTCCTTTCAGTAAGTAATAAATCCAGCTTTGTTTGATCAACAGGTTATCCTGGTGGAGTTGGCAGTGAACTTTGTTGGACAAATTTTAATAACCCTGCTTGTGACCTGGGTTCCATCTCTGAAGTGGATTCTCCTTTATCTTTTCTCTCAGCAGAATCTTCTAATGGGTGCTATTGTTTTGTATACTTAGTTGATGAATGGAGATAATTTCATTCTTTAATAGCTGCTAAGTGCTGACAGTGTCAGATGTTGTGTAATGGATCTTAAAATGTTCACAGAAAGCAATGGAGAAGTTCAAAGCTAGGAGGAAAACTGCAAAGAGAAAAAGGTTAAAAACCCTTCTGCCATTTGTTGGGCATTCTGTTGTACATATGTGAATAATGTGGAAATCCCTTCTGTCAAGCAAAATTGTGGTTCAGAAACTGCTTCTTTGACCCTTTATGTTTCTAAGTAAATTACTATTGATTTCATATAAGTGTTTACTTTGAAGTTAACTTTTAAAAACTAGATCATTTTCTTTGTTGTCTTGAAAGTCTTTTTCTATTTTTATATAAGGGATGAAGATAGTTTCCTACTCTAAATTTCATAATGGATTTGACAGAAGGCAATGAGATGTCCATAAACCTTATATACATTTATATCAAATGTTTCTAAAGTGATTTGAATTATTTTGTTTACTGATACTGCTTTATCATATAATATTATAGCACTATAATTTCTAAATATGAGGTATATAACATGATTTTATATGGAATTAAGTAAAAAATTACCAAATTAAAGTGTACTTACCATTTTCTTTCAACAACTATTCTAGATTTTTAAATGTTTTATGTTAGTGAGGACAATATTTTTCAAAGATGGTACTTTCTTTTTTCATTTAGCTTTTTATTTGGCTATTATGGAATCCATAGTACATGTGCTTTTCAATTACTGAGTAAGAAGGAGTCTAATATAATTAAAGCCAAAGCTTCTGAAATCAGACCAATTTATATTTAAATTCTGCTTCTATTTTTCTCTTGTTGGATAAATTTTGGATAGTTCCCTAAACTCTCTAAGCTTAAAATTTTCCAGCTAGAAAATAGAAAAAAATAATGGTATCTAACTCACAAGTCTGATGGGTGGTTTGTAAATTAATGATCAGTCAGTATACAGGACCTAACAGTGTCTAGCACAGGGGAAATGATCAATAAGTTCAGTTATTATTATCTCTCCTCTAACCCTGGAAGACCTTTTGTATACCAATGAATTCTGCTGTCTTTTTCAAGATAAATATTAAACCACAAATGAGGATAAACGATAATAGGGGGTTTTTTTCTACATGTGTAGATAAGTATAGAGTGCCAGAATGGAGATGCATGTCCCTTTTACACATACGAGAAAATATGATAACGATAGCAAAGCATCCCTGGGAAGAGTCTGACTGGGGTCAAATTTTATAGTAATGCGACTTGGACATCCCAGAGCTTGGAAAGGAGCCTGCAACTAGAGAGCAGAGATAATATTTATGCACCTAAAGTCAGGGAGTCTAATCTCAATGGAAGGAAAATGCCAAATGTAGAAGTTGGCCTAATATTTTTATCCAATGGTTTTATGGTTGCAAAGTTCCTAATTACAAATTTTTCTTCTTTAGAGGACAAAAAATCTGATATGCTGTTACTTTGTCTTCAGTGAGAGATATAAATCTAAATATTTTGGAACTTCACCAGAGTGAAAAGAAAGAAACCCAAACTTTTGAGAAGTCTGAGTTTTCAGGAAATCAAGTAAGAAATGTCTGGCTTCCCTGCTTAAAGTATTCTTTTAGGCCCAGACAATGGCTAGCTCTCTGTGATTTATAGCAAATGAAGAGGTCCTACAAAGTGCAATTCCTTTTACAATGGTTTGGTGAAAGTTGAAATGTGTTAGGATACTCTGCAAGAAAATGTGTTAGGTAAAAAGATGGTCTCTGCTTTTATATTTTCATGCAGTTATTTTCTGCTATGGAGCTGGCTAAATTTCTTTCAAGTCCTTAATCTCCTTCCAGAAAGACTGGAGGATAAGTGGGTACTTTGGAATTTGCTTGACAGGTTTTTAAAGCCAGAGATAATTTGGAAAAAGGAAATCTCCAATTATAGTTCAGGAGAAATTATATATGAATCTTTGGCTTTTTGCAAAATGTTTAATCCCTTTAAATGCTTGATACATTCTGAATGCACCACAGTGCATTCTCGTCTGCTCCATTACAAATGTAGTGTGAAGGATCAGCACTTTAAGTCCAGAAACTCTGATAATAAAAATGGAAGAATTTAAAAAAAATATGTGCAAAGTACATAACAGACTGATTAAAGAGTCAGGAGGCTGGGCCTCAGTTCATTATTTTGGATCTATTTTATTTAGTTAGAAAACTTTGCATTTATGCTAACTTGGCTGAATGACAAAAGTACATGTGTGCACACAGATACCTCCACAAGAGGCAGAGACAGAAAGGGAAAAGCAGGGGAGGGGGGAGTAGGAGGAAGGGAAAAGGAAGAGAAAGGAAAGAAACATAGAGGAGAGAGAAAAGAAACACAAAGAGAAAACAAGAGAAGGAGAAAATGAAATTTAGAAGGGAAGGAAGAAAGAGAAGAATGAGACTTTTAATAGAATTTATACAATACCAAATATTCTGATGAAAATGAAAGCACAGTATGTAAATCTGATCCAATTTGTTGACATTTTAAAGACAAAAATGATGCAGCTGCCTATGATCATTATCACTTCTCCATCACACTTTATAGAAAATCCCAATTATCATTTTGCTCTATTGTCTGCAGGATAAAAATGGCCAGTTTACTCCAGGGAAAGCGATAATACTGAAGATGCTGCCCTTAATTTGGGGGGAGGTTAGAGCTATGGAGGTTGGAATGGAGGTAGAGGGCAACGATTGGAGCAGTAGAACACAGGGAAGCCAAGGACAAAACTGTCTTTTGTGTGTTAGTGCTGTAGCAAAGGCCTTGACTCAACTTAGCAACTTTGACGGATTTAACTGTTGGTGTTCTTCTAGAAAAAGACGAAAATGTGAGCTTTTAGATCTGTGAACAATGTGCATGATAATGGGTTAGATTAGAAGATTATTTTGGGAATATATAATAAGGTAAAGGTACTTCTAAAAATGCTAAAGAAAAATCAGAATGATATTGAGTTCTGAACTTGGATTTTTTTTTTCCAGTATTGAACATGATAGATCAAATCAAGGCCAAACCTTTTGTCACAAAATTAGGAAATACGTAGAAAGACAGAATGAACTCAGAATGTAGGAACAGATAAGTGTTGAAATTCTTCCAATTTAACAAAAGAATTTGATATTTGTTTCTATAAATAAAGAATCTTGGAAAGCAAATTTTCTAAAATATTTGAAGATTAGTAAGATAAAAAGCAAGAAATTTGACTAAGGGGGACTACCATACAGACATTGAGATAAGTTTTAACTCGTGGGTTAATGAGTTAGAAAAAAGACTGATATATGTACAGTTACTAACTAGGTAAAATACGTAAGAAATATTTACTTGTATTAACACTGTAAGAAAGACTAGATCATGGGAAAGTTAAGGAACAGCCATGTAAATGATTATAGCAATGAAAAGAAACAAAGTATCATGTCATCTAATTTTATTTAATTTGTACATGAGAGCAAAAGTGTATTATTCCCATGTTTCTAGGGGGAAGTGGAACTACAAAATGATGAACTGGCCTGTCCATTTTAGATGGCCATAAACACCCTGAATAAAAGAGCATCGCCTTGGGAATTTGTGCTGACATCTGTTGTACTTCCTGGAAACTATCTGAATTTTCTCCCTTTTCGTTCATACAAGAATCAAATTGGAGATGACCAAATGGCAAAAAGCACATGGGTGGATAATGCTAATGCTAGAAAGGATAATAAGAGTATTACCCCCTTTATGTTGCTGTAACAAAATACCATAGATGAGGTAACAAAAGCCACAGGAATATGTTTCTCACAGTTCTGCCATTGGAAACTCTATGATAGTGTTCTTAGAGGTCTGGTACCTGATAAGGAGACATTGCTCACTTGTGATACCTGTCAGCCAAGTTTCTGTGTCGTGAAAGGAACCAACAAACCCTCAGGTCTTGTCAGCAAGGATACTAAGCATAGGTCAGTGAGGACAGGTTCTCTGCCCTGCTGATCTATTTACTTCCTAAACTCTCTCCTCTTTATATCAACAAATTGAGGATTAAATTTCAACACATGAACATGGGAGGGCCACAGGCCTTCATACCATCATTCACAACAATAAGCAACTTGAGAGAATTTGCATTTCACTTACAAATAAAATAAACTTTGAGAATTTACATCTTTCTTTGAAGCCTTCACTAGATAATAATAGCACAGCCATAGTAAGAAATCATTTATCCTAAATTTGTTTCTTTTCAAACACTAGTAACAATTACACAAAATTATCAATGATATTCAAATTGTTTAAATTACATAAATACTGTCTGCTACCTTTTAATATGTTTATTGTATACAACCATAGTGTGAAGTAGGATATGTAAAAGAAATTTAATTGAGGGCCCTTGACTGAAAGATAATTACTTTGAAATGAAACAATAAAAGGATTACAACACCTCTAGCACTTGAAACATATTTAGACTATCACAGACTACAGGTGCTCTTAGGGATCGGAAAATATAAACCTTACAATGACTTGGATTTTGTACTTGAATTAATAATTAGAGGCAGATCAAGAGTGTAATAAGGTGTGATATATTGTATTTATGTTTTGTCTATATGACCCCAAGATTCCAAATCCACTGCCAGTAGACATTTCTGAAATAACACCAAAATAATCCAACTTCCTTTAAATTTTTATTTCATAGCAAAATAATAAGAGATTGACAATAGTTAATACACTGTGCCCCATTATCTTTAAAGTAATTACTCAGAGACAGAAAGATTCTCTTACAAGGAAGAAACAAATGAGAATAACACAAAACTTTTTTTTCAGTGAACTAGAAAAACTAGTACTATAAATGAAACAAAGTAGCATGTATCTTAAAACATTTTTAAAACAACAAAGTAGGTAGTTTGGAGAATTATTTGAACTTTTCCCTACTTCTAGTTATCTATTTTCTATTTTGTACTTTATTTACCTATATATTTTGAATATTTTGAGTTTCTCATATAAAAGAAACCATGAAATATTTAAACTCACATGACTGACATATCATTTTAAGTGTGTTCTTGACTTTGATCCATTGGCATATGAACACATCAAGTTTATTTTTATGCCACAGTAGTACTCCATTGTGCATAAATACCACATTTTCTATATCCATTTATCTGTTGACAGAAATATACATTGTTTCCAAGTATAGCTATTATAAGTTGTGCTGCTGTAAACATAGGTAGGCAGGTATCCCTGTAATATGATGATTTTAATTCTTTTGGGAAAGGTCAATGAAATTTTTATTTTTAGTTTTTTGAGGAATCTACACACTGAGTTCCATTCAACCTTTTCTAAAACAGGAGTAATCAATTCCTAATTCTATGTTTGGCTGATATGTGGTCACAGAAGGGCTGCTTGTCATCTTGGGAAGAACACAAGCCCGAGTCAGATAAGTGGAATTGATGGTATTATTTCCTCGTACACTTTGTGGGCAATGAGGTAATGCTCTCACATTTTCTCCATTTGTAAAATTTGTAAAGATCACTTTACAGTTGTGTTGTTGAGCTTTCTGTCACTTTGACAAAATTCCTGAGGAAAACAACTTAGTGGCAGAGATGTTTATTTGGGTTTACAGATTCAGAGGATCCAGTCCCTGTCAGGCTGGATCTGTTAGTCTGAGGCCTGGGGCAAAGCAAATGTATCATGGTGGAGTGGTATGGCAGAAGAAAATTGCCTTGTGGAAGCCAGAAGGACAGAGGGAGGAAGGGGGGGGGAGAGAGAAAGAGAGAGAGGTACCAGGGGGCAGGGACAAAGATAGGGTCTCCAAGGGAATATCCTCAAAGATCCAGGACCTTCAACAAGGAGCCACCTGCTACATTTCCAACACCTTCCAGTAGCTCACACTTTATAAACTCATAAATGGATGAGGTCAGAGCCCTGTTAACCTAATCACGTCTCCAAAATGCCTTCTCTGACCATCGCTCTATTGGGGACAAACTTTCAATAAGTCTTTGGGGAACATTTCATATCCAGACCATAGCACTAGCCAAATGCATTCTTACACAGGTGGTGTTCAAAAAGGGCCGCTCTTTTTCCCCATATACAACAGAAGTACAGTGTGAAATGTACAATGAAATTTAACAAGGACATGGTCAAGAAGAAATTAAAGCTTCAGGTTAGTTTTCTTTCCACTGCCTAATTTTGTGAACTATACACACAAACTCATTTTGGCACATGGAAGCACTCCGTTTCTCCCATTAAGAGAAAAACTTCAAAATCTGTAGTAAAATTCCTGAAAGTTAAGGTGGTTCAAGCTCCATACAATGTTTTGAACAACTTGAATGTTCTGTAAAATAGGCTGCCCAAGGGAGAACTCTGGTAGGATTTAGCAGTAGCCTGCACACATTTGGAGCATGAATTAAAGGGAGTAGTGGGGCTGCATCCTATAAGAGGATCGCCTTGGGCTCCCTCATCTTCTCTTGCTCTGTTTCTTTTGATATATGGTTTGCTGATCATTCCTGTGTGAATTTGTTCTGTCATCAAGGATCTAGAGCTCAGAGAAACTGAGTGAAGCTCATATGTATAAACCTAAGCTTTGCAGGAAATGCAATGCAAAGGAAGTAACCTCTTCAGAAATGTAAGGGTCTATGACTCTGGTTCTTTCTGGATATTTTTATTTTGTAGGGAGAATGATGGTGGGCAAAAGTCTCAGTTTACACCAAATAGACCCAAGAATCCAGGCAAATAACATTTTACACGTTAAGAGGTTTCTCACACTTGACTGCTCACATAATCCAGATGTGACTATGTGAACCAAGGGACCAGTTACACAAAGAGAATACCCCTGACAGTACTCTGTATTTATGATTCTGTCCACATGAACCAAACTGTTAAGAAAAAAAACCCTGTATCAAGCTAGAATCCAGTAAAATGACCTTGTTTTAAAATATTTAACTGATACCTAATTCTTACTTTGCATAACTGTTTCAAAAGGTTTTTTTGCTCCTTCTTGTAGTTGTAATTTGGGGGCCATGGGTTTTTTAAATATACACAGACATATCCTGCCAATCTATCCTAATATGTTACACAACCATAGATGGCATGGGTCTATACAGACACATACTTAAGGCATTAACAAGTTATCATTATCATGACATTCAGGCCAATATGTGAAATGGAAATAATATCACATCATTTCCTTATTCTGAATTTTTCAGAGGTTACCATTTGGCCTTCCAGTGAATGTGCATGCCAGACCAAAATAGAGACATGCAAAGCCAGCCCATGACTTATTTCCAGTAAGCAGAAATCATACCTTTTAATTTCTCCAAATTGCTGAGGGCAAAGTTTGCTGATACTGGACTGAAGATTTAGAGGAGTTGTCTAGTAAGCAACTACCCACACATGTTTTGAATTTTGCAGATAAAGGATTCAAAGTTTATCAGCACACTTTCAAAGTTAAGTTTCAACCTCTGCCATATTTGTGTTTTTGTAACAACATAGGGTTTTCTCCAGAAAGGACACCTTTTTCCTCTTATTCTATCATGAGATTAGCATAAGTCAAAACTTGGAACTTAATTTGAGCAACAAATAATCGTTGTCATTATTGTGTGTTTCATACATGTGCATTAAAATTGCATTCATTTTCTTTAACTGACTCCTCTGTCCTCCTAAAATATCAGTTACATTTAATTATGCTCTGCAGTATCATCATGCAGAGAAATACACTTCACAGTTTATGTTTTGATAAGTTAACAATTATTTAAATGTTACTTTTGATATTAGCAATATAAAAAATGAAAGAGACAAAGAGCCAAGTTTTTAAATCATTATCTGATAACTAAGAATCCTGATTTCACTATCATTGTTCTAAGACCTTGTATGTGGATCATGTAAAGGTTAGACAAGTTTTTAAATTCACATATACCATTTTGATAAAGTATTTAATGTATGGCAACTCATCTATTTCCGATACTAATGTTTACTTTAGGCTATATGTGCATGGCTCCCAAACAACTGTATTTGGTCAACCCTGTCTAAGTTAACATGGAGCATGGCTTTCAAGGGAAAAATTTTAGCCAGGTTATTGGCAGGGGAATGGTAGTATGGGTGAAACAACACTATTTTTTTACTCTAAACGGACCAAATTTGAATTTTAACACTACTTAGTAATGACTTGAATAATTTGTAAGTCAATTGCCTAATCTATAAGACAGAGACAATAACAGGTATCTCTTTTTTGCGACTATTAACTCTTTGTTGAGGATATTAAAGGTAGTACAATATACGGAGAATCTATGAGACACAGAGTCAATAATATTTACTGATGATTTTTGTTTCAAGTTTGCTCTCTCGCTGGCTAAAAAGTATAAGAACTAATACAGTGCATTTTAAAACATATCATTCATTACATCAAGCTTTAACCTGCTCATTGTTGAGTACAAGTCTTACCCTATACTTTACAAAATGGACTTTTTCTGGAGCAAATAAAATAGATTACTGAGTCTTGTGTCTCAATGCTACATCAAATCTGCATTACAGTTCCTCACTTTGTCTTTCAATGAATGGTTGACAGAGCACAAACTGATGGTTTGTTGATGATACCATACATGCAGTGTTTCACCAGCTATGATAACCTACAAACAGAAATTGTATCTTCCTGAAAACTTCATTTTATTTAATTGGTGAGTAGAGTAAGGCCCTTGCCACCAGTCTTTTTAGAATTGAATGTACATTCTAGAGCATTGAGGTTATCTAACAGAAAAAGGAAACATCGTTTGACAGATTTTTTAAAAAGAAATTTATCATTGCTCAAAGACTTAGTAGACAATTATTCTTTTAATATGGTTGACATATTTTACTATCCATGGCAATACATTTAGAAATAAAATTACTTAGCATGGACTATGAACTTGTGGTTTATAGTATTTTACAAAGTATTAATGTAAGGTTGAGTTTTACTAATTTTGTCATACATGTTTGCATAGAAAAATAATTTTGATATTTTAATGTGTGTATGTAGTTTTTGTCATTATGCTCTAAATGACATACTTATGATTTTCCCTGAAAAAAAATACTGAAATTTTTTTTATCGCTCTCTAGTTATTTTTCTGTTAATCACCTGAAATTAATTACAAGTAACTGTGGTGTGCACAGGGCCTAGGGCTTTGAGGCCCAAAGTGGATAGACACATTCCTTTCTCCAAGGTCAAATGCCATCTTAGTTCTCCTGAAGGTACCAGATAATGATCTGGAAAATAAATCTGCAATCTTCAAGCCATTCTTAGGGATTTAAACCCATGAGACTAGATGGAAAAAGTAAAAATTGTTCTCAATTCCCAAGCATCTGTGCCAGCTCTGCAGCTAAGGAAATCCAGAAATATTTGTAAAGAATGTGTAGCTGAAAGGACATGAGGATCCTGTTTTGCCTTTGTGAACAAGCCAAGCCCACAGAAAGTGCTAGCATGGTCATATTTCTGGCCTGGAAGATAAAGTATTATGATAACTCTTCCTCCCGTGTTTAGACTCATGGGAATTTGATAACTAAGGGTTCTGTCCAGTAAGTTAAAACATAAAGAAAGAGAAACTATTAACATCCAGATATATTTTAAATTTTAAATAATTTTGATTTTTGTTAGCTGATCTGTTTTGGTCTCCTATTCAAATCCTTGGTTTTTATTTATGTCTCTCTGTTTTGCACACATGTATATTTATATACACTAACTGTAGTATACATATCCACAAATACATTTGCATATAGTGCACAGGTAAAAACATGTTAATAAATATAATGTATTAATCAATAAATGTGCATACAGCTTTTGGCCTCTGTTCTTTATTAAACTGGAAGAAAAGAAAGCTCAGAATAACTCATGACTGAATAAGCTCTTTAACACCAGGAAGCTCCTGAGCTCTGAGATATGAAGTCACTAAATCAGAAGGCCAGATTCCCTCTTTCTGCCATGAGCTTTCAAAAGCAGCAGTTCTTCCTATATTACTGAAGAGGACTTAGTATATATGAAATCTAGTTTTTAGGTTATATAACTTGAACTAGATAGTTTAACGTATTTTTTCTAACTATAGTGATCTGTACTTATTTTGAAACATGGAAAGCAACAAGATTTCTATCTGTGTGTGGGTGTGCATGCACACACGTGTGTGTGTGTACATTTAACTGATGAATGGATAAAGAAAGGTAGCATATATGCACAGTGGACAACTACTCAGCCATAAAATTGATTAAATCTCATCATTTGCAATAAGGCTTGAACCGAAGGACATTATGTTAAGTGAAATAAATAAGCATAGAAAGAAAAATATTACATGATTTTACTCATAGGTTGAATCTAAAAGAGACAGTCTCATAGAAGTTGAGAGTAAAATGGCAATTGCCACAGGTTGGGGAAAATAGCAGGGAGAGATGAAGAGAAAAATTTAAAGAATGGGTTTTAATTTATAGTTAGATAGTTTTGATAAAAATAGTTTTGATATTTTATTATACAATAAGGTAACCGCACATAATGATAATAAACTATATATACCATAAAGAACTAGAATAAATGGCTTTGAATATTTTTAGCATGAAGAAATGATAAATGTTTAAAGGGATATATCTGGGGTTTTTTGATATCGGGGATCGAACTCGGGTCCTTGCACTTGAGCAGCAGGCAGCAAAACCACTGAGCTAAATCCCCAGCCCTAAAGGGATATATCTTTAATGTCAGGCATATCTCCTACTGTAAGGTTGCTAAGACATGGACTTGATTTAAATTTATGTACTGAGTATTTGCAGTTTTCTCTCACTGTTACACACTTCTATTCTTGTCACTGAATAAGTGTTTTCTTTATGTGTATATCACTCTATTCCTGGGCATATATTCCTTGATTATGCCAGCATATGATCTCTTCATTTTCTGAACTTCAGTATGTACTGTCAAAGTTATCCTTCTAGTTTTTATGGTAGTGTATTAATATTATTTGATGTGTGAAATGCATGAATCTGTTGAGTAACTCTTCCTTCCCAAATTAAATTATTTCTTGTAGAGAAATAAAAGATAATAGGGAAAATAAGATCAAAGTATGATCTAATTAAGTTTAGACAGTGATAATTCTATGAAGAGTGAAGAAGTTTATCTACCGAACTTCACTGTAAATTGGGGATTACCTTAGTAGAGCATGAATGAGCCCCTTTCTGAGAGTTATTATATGAGTACAATCAGGAAATATATTCAGATTCCAGAAATTTTGTCTAAGACAAGAAAAAGCTTTTCAGAGCAACAGTGGCTGAATTATAGAGAAATCATCGAGAGGGAGAGGGGGGTCAGAAGCATGGTCTGTGGGCCCTTGGTTCAAGGAAGAGATCTGAGATGTAATACTGACTACCATGGAAAGTAGTTGGTGTTCATTAAGTAGTTGGTGTGCACTAAGGAGTTACATGTGTGTGTGTGTTTGAAAATATTAGTACACCTGTGTAGTACATCATGGTTACATTCCCTCTGGGAAGTGAGTCCATGTACATAACACATCTTAATTTCTTTTTTCATCTCTTTCCCTTCCCTCCATCCTCCATCCACCCATCTCTTCATCTTTTTCACTTTTATGCTTTGTTTTGTTTTTTGTCACATGTTTGTAGCACATAAAGTTCACATTTCTTGCATGTGTTTTATTTTCTGAAATAGCACCACAGTGATTTGTTAAATGAACGGTAATAAAAGGTGAACATAAGAAATCAGTTTGGAGGCTATCATAGGAATACTAGAATTATAATAAAAATGACATAGGGTCAGGTTGAGTTGTAGTCGTATTTATTAATAATGCATTTTAGCTTTCTAATCAGTTGGAATTTGGGATAAAAGGAAGAGAGAAACCAATGTGGACGCTTCACATCTAGTTTCTAATGGTGGCATTATAGGAGATGAAAGAAGCCAGAAATGAGCAAATTTAGAAGGTGAGCAGCAGAACTTTTCACAGTAGTTGGAAATCATCTCATATATTAACAAAATGTGTCAGTTTCCCATCTATGTGACAAAATATCTTCCATAAACAGTTTATAAGAGGAAAAGTTTATTTTGTCTTGGTTTCAGAGACTTCAGTCCATGGTAGCTTGATCTTTCCCCTACCCCATCACCTCTGGGCCTATGGTGAGGCAGCACATCCTGGTGGGGAACACATGGTGTAAGGAAGTCTGTTCAACTCATGAAGAACAGGAAGCACAGACACATAGCACGGGGGCCCCAACATCTTCCTCAAGGGACTGCCTCGGTGATCTGAGTTCTTTCCACTAGACCCCACCTTTAAAAGACCACTACCTCCCGATAGCACCCCAGGCTGGCAGCCAAGCCTTTAGCATACTGGTCTTTGGTGGACACATAAGATCCAAACCATAATGCCTCATAAATCCCTATCTTTCTGAAACCTATGGACTTCTCTATTTATCTCCTACTGATCATTTGCAGCAATAGCAGCAACAAGAGGAGAATGTCCTAGAAACTGCTCAGATTGTGTACCAGGAGAGCCAATGGTTTAGAGTCAATGCAAGGATGTGAGGAGACAGGGTAATTAAGCTGACTAGCTCAGAATGGATTTATTCATAACACTGTTACTTATCTTCTCAAATACTCTACATGAGGAGAACAAATATTGATCATACCAAAGTTAAAGGCAATTATGATTGATTTGGGGGACTTGAGGGTTATCTGGGGAAGTGAGAGAAGGGGCTGTTAGAAACAGGGGAGCACAGAATCCTCGAGTGGACAATTGGAGCAATTGGAGGAATATCAGCACCAGAACTGAAAGCATACCACATAGTAAAATGACAATTTTTGCGTCTCCTCCAAAATATTTTCAAGTCCAGATTGACTGTATCTATGAATGTGACCTTATTTGGAAACAGTATCTTTGCTATCATAATCAAGTTAAGGTGAGACTATATTTTATAAAAGAATGGTGCATATCCAATGACAGGTGTCTTTTTAAAATGAGGGAAATTTGAACCTTGTGGTAGGAGACACACAGGCTGGAAGGCAGAGTAAAGACAGAGGTAGAGACATGAATGATACACCTAGAAGTCAAAGGACACCACAAATTACTGGAAACCATCAGAAACTATGAAAAGGCCAGAAATGATTCTTTCCTAGAACTTGAGAGAGAGAGGGAGAGAGAGAGAGAGAGAGAGAGAATATCCCAACTTGATTTCAAGCATTTAGCTTTTACAACTATGAAACCATGCTGTGACCACTCAATTTGTTTACCAGAAAAACACCTTAGGATACATACAGGGGAAGAATTGTCAAGTATAATAAATCAGTCATTGTCAATAAATCAATCATGGAGATATTTTAGAAACTATGCAGATGGGTAGAATGATAGATTATGGTAGAAATTCATGTCCTATATAATTATTTCATTATTCAAGGTCTTTAGGAAGTGGTTGTCAGGCAGGGTTAAATGTGCCGTTCTGAGAAATACTCATCAGAGGAAATGGAGAGAAAGACAGAAAGCGATAAGCCCAAGGTTCAGATGTGATCTTGAGTAAAAGAAAGAAAAATTGAGAGAAGGAAAGGTGTTGGAACTTTAAACTGTTGTGCAATCTAAGAACAGTTCAGAAAGTACACTCAGAGTCCTCTAGTAAAAATCACCTGGAAGAATCCTCATCTCCTGGGAATGCTCTTACTTTAGTATCCCTGTCATGTTCAGCCGTTGAGCAACATGCCAGCGCAAACACAGCAATGTCAGGCTGTAGCGCTGGGAACTGTCAGTTCTTTACTGTAACTGGAGATGGGATCATCGTCTTCTCTTGCTTACCTTACTAAGATAATGACAGTGTACTCCCTTCTTTAGCCTTGCATGCATAGCAGGAATGCTTTTATCACAATTTCAGTGAAATACATTTCTGTATTTCTTAACCATCCTTTACTTGTCCAGAGAGAATGGAGGAAGAGAAGGGTTAGGCACAAAGTTAAGAGTTCAGGGTATTAGCTGAGGTTTAGTTATGAATTAAGTCTCTTTTCTTATATAAGGTACATAAGGTATATTTTTAGTAGAAGGAACTAAAATATCAGTGTTGGAAAAGGGATCTCATTGCTTTTTTCAGTGTTCACAAGATAGATACATTTCAATTTAACTCTCCTTTTCTGAGCTACTTCTGAAAAAGCCAACCCAAATGTTGAGAATGGATTTTTCTGGACCTGATAAAGCCACTATTTTCACTTTTTCTTGTTTTTTGTTTTTTTTTTTAAATTGGGCAAGCATTCACAATATTCAAACATCAGCATTCATATTCCTTCCATTAGGCATCTAATTTTAGTTCAGCAAACATTTCCTAAGAGCCCTATGTTCACTGGATGCTGAGCCTACAAGTAGCGATTTCACAGAGAAAATGTGTGGTCTTTTATTGTAAGAATTTCATAGATAGGAAGACAGTGCGAGACAGCAATTTCCAAACAATATGATAAGCAGCAGATAAAAAATTGTCACAGGAGCACTAGAACACAAACCTGGGCCCTGAAATCAGCGTGAGGAGGGGAGTGGGAGGCTGCACCTAGCAACCACTGTCCTTTGCATTGGGTTTGCATATTCTGCTGTTCCATAACCATAGACTTCCCCTGATGAGTTTTCTTGTTCCATCCCTCTGCCCTCTGCCCCAAGGAAGTGGTTTGAGTGTCTAAATTATTATTAATAGCAGTGTTATAAACTGTTCAAGTAAAAAATAATGCTAGTTGTTCCCCATGATGACCAAAGTAGACCAGAACATTAAAAACTTAAAAATATATCATATCCATATTTAAGTAATATGTGTAAATCACGAAAGTTGTGATTGTACTTAATTGTAGAGAAAGCACACAATTAGCATCTGGATTTTGCTGGAAAGATTACACTGTATATAAATTGTTTAGAATGCACAATATAATTTTCTCATAGAAATTAAAATTATATATTACCAGGCTAATCCATGAAAGTCTAATTGGCTTATAATGTAGCTGTTCTATTTTATATTTATCATGAAATCATTAAAATCGTATTATTCACCAAAAGTGGAAAGATTAAATATCCAATAATAGTGGCTTAATAAAGTAAATTTTGTTTTAGCTAATTAACCTTATATATAATACAGCAAAGTGAAGTCATTAATCATTATCTCGAAAAAGTATTTTCAATCTATAGATTGTCTGATTTAAAATATTAGATAAGGGCCAGGGATTTAACTCAGTGGTTCTGCTGCCTGCCTAGCAGGCACAAAGACCTGAGTTCAATAACCAGTACCAAAAAAAAAAAATTGTAAAATATTAGATAATACAAAAGTGTTCTACCTTCAAGAAACATTTAGTAATAATAATTTAGCATGAGTTGCAGGCCTTTTTAAAGAAAAGTATTAATATAAATGAGGACTATTAATAAACACATTATTAATGAAAATACAGATGTAGTTTATTAGAGAATACATTTTTATTTTTAAAGCTCTTGACAGTAGTACAAAAAATGTTTTAGTAGCAGCTGGAGAATGAGTCATTCTTAATTCATATTTTGCTGCTTGTCTTAATTTAATTCAGTTTACTTGTTCATTTGTACTCTTCCAAACTTTCAGAATTTCCTAATCTTTTCCTTCAGGACTTGGTTTAGTTGTTACTGTTGAGAGTGACTTTATAAACTAATCAACCATCATTCTCCTTTCAGAATTCTAATATGAATTTTCATTGTCCCCCATTAAGATAGCTTTTCTTAACCCTTGTTAACCCTTGATATATGATATTTCCAGTCACTTAACATCCTTCACTTGTATTACAAGGTGCTTTCCATAAAGGCAGAGACTGTGTCTTGGTTGCCATCTTATATCTACCACTTGAGATAAATGTCAGGAATCCAGAAGGCACACAATGAATATTGTTGAACTATCAGATACAAGTAAATTACTATTTGATTAGAAAATGCTGTGTTTTAAAACTGTGTCTAAGTATACACATGCTATTTTAACTATTATTTTAGCTATTCAAACAGATAAAAACACAATATAAAAATACAACCTTCCAGATAGTAAACCTTGATAGTTTAGGGGAAAAGTTATTATACATGCAAAGAGGTCAACATATGGCTTTCATCAGATTCTGATGTAGTCATTTCAATACCTCAGTGTTTTCTGGATACTTGATAGTAGGTCTGTTTAAGGGTCTTCTAAAATCAGTGCCCTAAATCTGGTCACTAGACTGTCATTAGCACAAATCATATGAAGTGTAGTTCTGATTTTCTATGTCTGGATCCAAAATAGAGTGGAAAGTGGGAACAACTGAAGAGCAGGCAAAGAACGGAGAATGCTGAAGGATTTGAGACTTTTTTTTAGCAAGATTTAGATGATCTGATGAACCAAACGCATCATTCAAGGTAAGTTAAATTACACAGAGATTTTAAAATGCCAATATATCATTAGTTTAAGGCAACAAATGTTCATTTTTGGCCTATTATATGCTCATTATTTTCCTTTCCAGAAGACTTAGGCTGAAGAGTTCCTTTTATCTCTGACACATGGAAAAGGACTCTTTGAAGATGGGAAATTTTCGTGTACATAAGCTCTTTAAATCTCTTTCCGGTAGGTGACAACTAGCACTTTAATTTATATTACTTTTGCCAGTGCTTGACAAATCATCTAGTGTAAATTCAATGTAGTAGGAAAGGCCAATCTCTGTACCCAGAAGGAGAGCAAAAATCAAGCGTTTGTGCACAGTGTATTGACTACACAACAGAAGGGTGAATGGGACTCTATATGTGAGAAAATACATCCTGTCAAGGAAAAGCGAAGCGTGAACATTTAGCATCGCCCAGTTCCCGGTAAAAACTGGAAGCAAGACAAATTGAAGATGCTTTCACAAATCAGGCAGAGAGTGGGCTTTCTTATTTACAACATGGCATAATTTATATGCAGAAGGAAGAATAAAAAATACCTTTGCATGGTAATATTTAGTTTATATTTCTATATTTTCTCCTTATGAGTTTCAGATACAACCTATTGTCTACAATATTACTATGAATGAATAAATATTAAGAATTTTAATAGTAATGTGATCAGTGTCTCTAGTCACGGATTATAAGCATAACAAGACCAATGCCTCCTATTGATTTCAAGTGCTTTACACTTTTAATAACCAAAGAAATCACAGGTCATCCAAACTTACACTGTGCTATACTTGATGGTAAGTAACAAGCATAAAAGGTTTATTTAGGATAATTTGCTTTCAAAATTCAGTTACTACTAAATTCAAGTAATTTGGCTATTGTTAGCTAAATCTAGCACCCATTAGTCTTGAAACCAAGGTGTAACAGGCACTTCTCTGGTTTCTATGATTTTGAGTTGCCAGCATTAGCTCTCTCATTCCATTTCCTCCTTCATTATAATTTGCTAATACATTAGTTTGCTCCCTCTGGATATGAGTACAATGCAGCTTTTAACTCTGTTTATGGGATACAGGAATATGCATCTTGCCAAGTGATTTCACATTGAGCTACAAATTACTATCACCAATCATTTTTTTTCATTTCATTCTTCTCCTTGTGTTCATAGAATTAGTGTGAGGATCTCATTAGCAACAGTGCCATTATAAGTAGAGTATTTTTAAATACAAAACTAATCCAAACAATTTTCATAATGCCTGAGCATAAGTTCATATGAAAAATTGTATAGGTTGTTTATATCATGAAAAATAATATTTAGAAATGCGATAGGGCTTTGGCTATGGATATTTTACTGAACTTCTATAGTTGCAGACTTGCAGAATAACTCTAGAATACAACCATAGCATGCAATAGTTAGTGATTTTATGAGAAATTCAGAGATAAATTTATTGAAGTTGTCTATGTGCCTATTGTGAATTTAGTTTCCACTTATTCATATTGTAAGATGAAGGAATTATGGTTACATATATGTGCAGATTGTTTTAATTTGAAATTAATCTAAATTAAATTAAATTAATTTGGAGCCTTCTGGAAAATAAAAAATCAAGCAACGTTAATTTGCAGTACTTAATTTCTTTTTATTTGAAATTTGCTTAGTTGAATCTATGTTTACACGGAAGCAGTATAGATTCCTAGTCCTAGAAGGACTTTCCTTGATGTTTCAATTCATTTAGCTAGACATAGATAATTTATCTGTAGAATTCAAAAGTCATTATAAGGCACCCAGCATAACCTCAACCCTCTCCAAGGCACAACACACTTAAATCCCTGCCATTGTAGAGGTGAAACACCAATGAGGTAGAGTATATACAAAGTCAACACCACAGGAGGCAGCATGGAAGGAAGGAAGATGCACTGCCAGTGATACATCCAGGGATGGAGTGGAAATTTTAAAGGAAGGGCATCATAGTGCTGACAATCCATAATGAGATGACAGTCTGAGCCGTAGGTGTATCTGGGGATCGGTCTACAAATGAAGGAGGAGCAGATTCTGAGGTCCCTCAGACCATCTGAGTTCTATCATAATAAGGGGACTTGGTATGGTGGGGGAAGGAACTGGGTGGGAAAGCCTAGTCAGGAATGAAATGAACTCTTCCATTCGTACTTTTCTCCTCTTCCATTCCAATATCCTACATGGAAAATTGTACAGAAAATAAAACAAAAGATCAATGCCTCATTTTATCTCATGAATTCTGCCTCATTTTACATCACAAATCCTGCTTCCCTGACATGAGACAGCATGGTACCTTTTCCCAGAGCTTCCAGTCAGAGCATATTTACACACACAGCCCCAGGGAAACACACAGAAATTATACTTACATTGGTAGGAAGAAGAAAGGAGAACGAGAATACTAATAATAACCATATTGTACCGTGCTTATTCCTTTTATAACTAAAACAGATTTTTAAAAGTCATTTTACAAATGTAAGTGCAGAAACTCAGAGATTTAGTAAGGTTCTTAAATTTGAATGAGAATATGAAAGCTGAGAGAGTCACACCAGTCTGTCTAACCCTTGCCTGACACTTCTAACTTTACTGCAGTCTCTCAATGTAGTTTTGCATTGGATGTGGTATGCATGCTGTGTGAGCACAAATTAATTCCCAAGGAGGAAGGGCCAGTCTAGGGTCCTAGGCATGATCAGAATGAATAGGAGAAATAAAAATCAGACACTGAAAAGATAATTTATAAAAGAATACACTGAACTTGAGCTGCTAATAGGAAAAACCGGCAGAAGCCAAAAGATATAATTAGCGCTGTGATGAAGTGGCTGCAAATGAGTTGTTCTAGGTTTTGAGGATCACTATGAAGAAGCAACTGATAACATTTGTTTACGAGAGAAATGAATGTTCTGGGACACTGACAATCAAAGAAAAATAAATTGGAATGGTCTAGCAGGCAAGAAACTAAACCTTGAACCAAGCTAAAACCTTGAGCTTCTGTTACTAACTCAGTCTATATAGTGGTATTTGACATGTGTAAAGTACTAGAATAAATAATAGATTTAATCAAAGGCAATTATGAATATTTTAAGCAATTTTTGGATTGTTATGTTTGATTAAGTTTCAATTTAATTTTTTCACTTTCCTGGTACTTTATGAGAATTTTATTGATGGAAAAGAGCTGGTAAAACTAGGACCATATTATTTTCTCAGTGTAATGAAGATGACTTCACAACTTTTAATTGTATATGAATTAAAAAAAAGAAACTGAGCATCATCATTCTGTGTTAAGGGCTATGGATTAGACTTCCAAACCAAATAATTATTGATGTTATTGTCTTACAAATTCCAATTGACCTACCATGAGCAATTTGTTTTCAAGAAAATGGTGTTGCCCTGTGGTGATCAGGCATGTTTATTGAAGGAAGGTACTCAGAAAGTTCTTTGGGGTCTAGTTTCCATGTGAGAAATTTAAAAAGCAAGAAAAGAAGGAGGAAGGAAGGAAGGAAAGAAGGGAGGGAGAGAGAGAGGGAGGGAAGGAGGGAAGTGGAAGATGAAGAGGAAGGGTAGGGAAAGAAAAGGAAGGGAGGGGAAGGGAAGGAAAATGAAGATTTGGGGAAGATGTAACAGTGCTTTTAGACATTTTTTACATGATTGCTTCAAGATTTATTAGGAGACAAGAAATGCCAAGGTAGTTTAGAAAATATGTTTACAAACAGCAACAGAAAAGGAAGTGGATGAGCTAAGTGACTTTAGAAATGGAGAGAACTGGAGTTGAGTGTGCATCCCAGTGGATGGCTTCCTCAGGCATTCCAGGTGTCTTGATTTCCTATCTTTTTGATGATTCTTTGATGGACTGTAGAGTGTCTTAGAATGTGCACCATTGCCTCATCTGTCACTACTGATGAACTAAATAAAAATTTCATAATTACTTGTCACAAAAAGAGGAAACAATTTTTTTCTGTCAGATGGAAAGAGAGACTAGAAAGTTTATATACTGTTAAATATTATGTTCAAAATTTTGCTCTGACGATGGAAAGAATCATGACTCTCAAGTATCTGAATAAGTAGTGGTCACTTAATGTAAATATTAATCAGAACTTATTCTTCTAGTTTTTCCTTTAATGACTGGAATAAAAAATATAAACACTGAGTGTTTTTAATGAAGAATAAGCAAAAATGTTTTCATGCAATTGTGTGATCCCACTGCCATCATGCCTTAGAGAGTTTGTTAGGTTACATCTATGCAGTGAAGCTAATAGGAATATCACACTGAAGTGTATATTTGATACCATATTTAAAATAGGACTTCAGCTCTGTTTTATCATTTGTTTACAACATATAGGTACTACCTGAAAGTGTATTTTGCTGGCTTCCTTAAGATCACTTACAGCATGGTATACCTGGTTTATTCTTTATTCCTTCAAGACCGGGTCATGCTACATAGCTCAGGCTGACTTTGAACTTACTATGTAGCCCAGGCAGGCCTCAAACTTCCTGTAATCCTCCAGCCTCACCCTCCTGAGTTTTGGGATTACAGATATGTGCCACGATGCTCAGCTTTAAATGTGTTTTATATTTATTCAAAGGAAATTGTACTTGCCATAACTATTACCTAAAAAAAATACAAAATTAGACCCCATAAAAGTAATAATTGAAATCTTATCTTCCAATTATTTTATGTATTTGGATTATCAGTAGTTATAAATGAGTAATAAAATTAGTGAAGATTTACTTAAATTGAAATTCAAGGCACATACTAAATCCTATCCCCAAGATATGTAGCCTCAGAAATGATTTTAATGTGGTCAGTTTAAGAAGAGACATTTTTCCCCTTAAGATAATTGGGTACTAACAAGCCAAGAAATCTCTGCAAACACATATTAAATCACTCTGTAGTTTTGTGGTTTACATTTGTCTTGGTTTGTTACATGTGTCCTTTCATTCACAGTATAACAAATTAATAATTAATAGCAATAAATAGCAACAGGGGAACTATACTCTGATGATCAAAAGTGTCATCAAGAATATATACATATCCATTTGAAGATAGTATATTTTTACAAGTGTTCTTTGCACTGGAAGATTTTACTGAATCCTTTAGTGTTGTCATTTTGCTGATTGAAGAGTTAAGATAGATACTTAATTGATTTTTGCATTGTTAGATTATAAAATCACTTCCATTACTTATCATTTTTTTCTTATTGGAGGAGACTCATAATTATAATAATAGTTATTATAGCAATTTACACTTACACTTATACAATGGTGCCTATTCAAGTGAATTCTCAAACTCTTTAGAAAATGAGTAGGACTCATTTTGCCACTGAAAGGCAGATGTCACTGCAGAGAAATAATGACAGCTATCTTTATATTTCCAGATTTTCCCAATAGTGCATAGACAAAATGAAGACCTTAATTGAAGGTCAAAAAACAAATATAATTTGTGAGCATTAAATCAGAACTAAAATGTATCAAGAACCCTAATGTACAGTGGTTAAAAAAATACTGATAATGTCCAAGACAACTTCTGATTTTTTGTTATAGCAATGAAAAAATGGATTAAGAAATGTATTTAGCAGCTATTGCATCTTTCACTGTGGGTATATATAGCTTCTATAATTTATATATAATCTTTAGACTTTTTCTTGGGAATCAGTAGTGTATTACTTACTCTATGAAGGAAAAAACATTCTCTTCCAATCTTAGGGCTCTTTTGCTTCAGCACTTTCTAGAACACACTGTATCTTAGCTTTATTTTGGCTACCCTGTAGAAATAGGTGGATTGTATGTGGATAGCTTTGTGGCAGGAATTCCTAGTTGGCAATCTGTCAAACATTCTGAGTTCATTTGACTTAAAGTGTTTTCTCCTTTTCTTAATTTCAATGCATCTATAAATATATTAAAACAGATTTGTTTTAAAAGTTTAAGACTTCTATGTATAATCTTGGCTGGAATTAATAGCTTAAATATTTTAAGAATAAGAAATATAAATTCTAACCTTCGGAATAAAGCTCCCTAACTTTACAATTTCTCCTTAAAAGCAGTCTCATTGTATCGTAGAAGACAAAAATAGTTTAGAGGTCCTGATTTTCTCCACCCTCTTGTCTGCCTTTCCAAAGCTGGGTCTTTCTTCAAATCCATCCCTCCTCACACAGAATAAAATAGCAATCTTTTTTCCCCTTCTGAAACTCATAGAATGGGCACAAGAATGGGCTAGTGCAGTACTTTCTTACAGTGCTGAGAAGATCTTTGCTATGTGATAGGAGGGGCACTGTGTTGATTGGCACCGTAAACATCACAGTGCTCATTACATAGTAAAAGCTCAACAAAACTATTTTGACCTGCACTCGTGTCTACTTTATAGAAATATAGATGGATGCTCATGTTTATGTATGAACTTTAGAACACACAATATGCCAGGGGCATATAAATATTCAGTGAATATCAATGATTACTGTTAGCAGTCTTCAAGATGAACACATTCATAGAGAATTAGACTCTTATTTATTCTTATATTCTATTACTTATTCAGCAGACAAATTTAGTCTAAGAATTCTGTTCAGCTGTGGTTATCTCATATAGACTATTTTACCCTATATAATGTATATTTAATTAAGAGTCATATTGCCAGAAGTACTTTATAAACATGTGGCAAGTATTCCAAAGGGCCTATCCAAACAAAATAAATTTGAAATACATTGGAAGAGAAAAGAAAGAATTCCCCACCCCTTAAAGAGCTTATCTATTCTGGAGGACTTAATGTTCCTACCACATAACTACAAAATATGCTGAACCCAAGCAAATAATTAATGTGTGGCATCTTCACTTCAAGAAATAATTGCTCTGCTAAGATTTATCTTTCCTAGGATTGGGTTAATAGCTGGCACAGCGCATTGGGGTATGCTAAGAATCCTTTTTTTGAAATAAAAAAGAAGTTTAAACTTCTCAGGCACATTATCTCTGACTTGACAAGGAAGTTGCCCCAGCATATGATATGTTACAGCCAAGTCTGCAAAAATGCACTACTTGTAATTGCTTAAATAAAACTAATACTTCTTGGAGATTCACAAGATAAGTCATATTTTCTGGGTTGTGTACTGCTGAAAGAATGAATGACTCTCCAGGAAAAACACAAGTTTAAAAAGCTTCAAAAACAAGGTATCAGTGATTTTTCACTGTAAGAGAAGACACGGAACAAGGAGGAGAAGGATTTCCATTTAAAAAGAAGCTTGTATGTTTGCAACTCCTAAGCCTGTGTTTCAGGAACACAAACCATGTGGTTGGTGGGTGGAGTGACTCTCATTTAGGTTTTAGATAAGCTGTTGCCCTGAAATCTATCTTGCTGGGTTTGTGTGAAATGACAAGGTTGTGAAATGAAATACAAATTAGGCTTAGCTAGGATAGATTGCATTAAAAATGTGCTTGACTGCATGAGGAAGTTCACCCAAAGTTCAGTGAGTTCACGCCCTTGTGAAGTTGGGGCTGGGCACAGTGTCCTGTCTCCTGTGACTGGGACTCAAGGAGACATCTTCTGGCCCTGAGCAGAGGAGATGTAATGTGAACACACTACCAGTGACAGACAACCTGCTGTATGCAGTTAATTTGAGCCACCTGAGAGTACATCTAGCAATTGAATTTCTGAGCAGTCTGCTCACTATTGGTTCACACTAAATATGTTGACCAATTCTCCAAACACAGAATTTAACTGCATTGTGAATAGATACTTCTGATTTTAAAAAGCACCATTCATTCGCTCCTGAGAAACAACATAAATTGAATTGAACGGCATCAAAATAGATATTCTTATCTTTTTCATCTACTATACATTTTCAGCATGATATATATAATTTAACAAAGAACTTTGAAGTGCTTCACATATCCGGCTAGGAAAATTATTTCTTTTTTTTCTTTACATTAAGAACACATAAATTTGAAGCAGATGACTTTTTCTTTCCATCTTTATATTTTATCACTGAAATCTGATGACATAATTGTCTCTGCATAAGAATCTAAAACCATTTGCATGGATAAATATAGTTAACACAAATGCCATGAGTTGTTCAAATACTTCAAATTTTTTATTTAATTTAATTCTTCCAAGAGTGCTAGGACAAAGGTACTATTATCACCTTCATTTCCAATTCACAGATGAAAAAGCTGAGGCCCGAAGAGGTTTAATTAATTTAATAATTAATAATTTTTAATAATTTAAACACATGCAGTTTGCTGCATGAATAACACATTAAACCACAGTATTATGATAATTCACCGCCTTGTACTTAAGGAAAGGAGGAATTGGGAATGATAGATATATGACTAAGAATATCTGAATGGTCAAGTGTAGGAAAACATATAAACCACTTGAAATAATTATATTGGTTAATGCTGCTAGTGGGTAGAGAATTTCATTTTAGAGTGAAGGAAGTGTTCAACTCTCAAGACACTCAAAGCCTTTGAATTTGCATTCACACAGGTGACAGCAGGCTATTTTTTAATACATGTGCTTTGATATTTTAATTGCTCAAACTGTTATTGAAAGGTGGTTAGATTATGAAAAGATAGTTGATTTCACACAAGCAGATCTGAGTACAAATAAAAGTAGTCTAAATCATGTTTTTTGTTGTTGTTGTTGTTGTTGTTTTGTTACCTGGGATTGAATTCAGGACCTTACGCTTGCAAGGCAGGTGCCGAACCACAGGGCTAAATCCCTGGCCCTAAATCATGGTATTTTTAATCAGCTGAATTAATTATTTGTTCCATGTCACAGATTTTGATGACTTGCTTATTGTACACAATTGACTATGACATAATCTTGACATGATGAATTTGTGTCACAGATACACATACGTATCCTGTGATTGTATACCTCTTGTATTTAGATATTTAGTTATTCATATAAAATTCTATTGTCTTTCTATTTTAACAAATAATTATTGAATTATATTTGAAAATATAAGAAAATATAATATTTTCCAATTAGTCTTTCTGATTTTTAATTTGTTTTCAATTAAATGGAGACAGTAGAGAAGTCAGTTTGGGGTGTAGTTTCTTCTTGAAGCAACTTATCTTTTAAAGTAAATTGGATCTCAGCTGCCTTGGTGCTTGCCTGGGAGTTGACAGGAAAAGCTGCCTTATTAAACCAAAGTACTGGGTTCTCGATCTATGCTATTAACATTCATATATTAATTTTCTTAAAGGTCTAGCATCATATGTTACACAACATTTCTGATGCCCCAGGGAAAGATGTGGGGGATTCTTTAATCTCATAATAGATTGGATACTTTATAAAGCATTGAGTTTTATTTCATTTTAATTAAAACTATATTTCATTCTTTGGATTATGAGAAAAGACAAGCTAAATTCACTCATACCACATTTCATTTAAGTTTACAGTATATTATATTCTTTTGTACACATAGTGAAAGAATCCTGTTGACCCTTATGTTATAAGCCACATGTAAAATATACATGTGTCCTTTAATCTTAAACAGATTTATTCTCTACTGCTTTCTTTTAGCCTGTATCACAAGAGTTTTTTAAATGAAGCATTTATTTGTAAAAGTAGGTGTGTGTGTCTTACTTGAAACAGCTAATTACAATTCTGTTTGGGGTTTTTAGGACAGTTATTTTAAAAGAGTAACTTTTTAGGTTAAAATTCAAACATTTCCAATTAAAGCACTTTATATTTGATTAGACTTGCTTGAATTAAACATATCCAATCTATCTGAAACTCCTCTTATTTCAGGAGCAGCATGGCAGTTAACTTCTGCAATTGGTGGCTTTCCAAGAACGAATTAAAATGTGTAAAATGATTTGAGATTCTTGGTGAAAGGATGCTTTCGAGTGCTAATCCCCCATGAATTCTGCCTCCAGGATCCTGTTTAAATGAGCAGGAAACTTCTGGAATTGAACAAGCAATGTGGGTGGCCAGACTCTGGTTAACAGGAAGAGAGGGAAGATTTCAATTAAAGATGTGAGCTAAGTCACATAAATACTATTATTTGTAGGTATGCATGCATGTGTGAGTACAGGCCTGTGGGAGTGAGCCAGGAGGGCAAGATACAGTGAAAAATAAATTCTCGCATGTGCAGCATAAATGTCCTAGGGATACAATGGATTTCTTTCAGGAAATTATTTTGTATCTCTTTCATACTTTAGTGGTTTAAAATACCATTGAATTTGATTATGATCAGAATTCTGGAGAGTTGCTGATGAATTAAAGTGCAGCATTAATTTTGGTTTACTGCTGATATTTTAGAGTGTAATTGTTTTTCCATTTCTATTTCCATGATGAATGTAACATACATTATTTCTTGTGTATTACAGTGGGAAAAATTCCCACATTTTATGGCTATACAGTTCTGATAGAGTTGCCTTTAAGAGCAGAATTAGAAATCCGGTCTCTAATGATTACTAAAGAAATCAGCTATGATTTTTTTCTAGATTTGTCCATTATTCATTTACAATAGTGTCACAAATATTTCTACATTGGGAGTACACCGGCTGAAGTAGTTTTGACATCAGTCTAGACCTGGACACTACTGACCATAAAGTGTCGAAAGAAAGAAATATTTAAGGTGTACTTCAGGAAAGGCCTCAAGAATCCACTCAAGGATGGTGTACTTTTGAGGACAGATAAGGGGAAAAGAAATCAGCTTGCGAGGTCAATGATATTTTAAAATCAAATCTTGAAAGCTCCCCTCCAGAGCATATATTATAATAGCACATACCTCCCCTCAAAAGAACGCACACGAGTTTTGAAGAAGGGTGTTGACCATTTACAAATGCACAAAAGAACCCTAAGATTTCCCTTCTAGCTATCCAGTCAACAAGCAGCATTTCCACTCTCCCTTCCTATAAATCACTGCACTTTCCTCCATGCTACTAACAAGTGGAAAGCAGATCTGAGCTTATACACCCTCGTCTTTCCTGTTAACTCCACAATACAGTCTTTTCTTTTTGCAAAAACCCAGAGTCCTAGTGTTGGCTCCCATGCAGCCCAAGAACCAAGCCCTTGTACAATACCAATTTTTTTTAAAAACCATCACATAAACACACACTCATATTCCTATAATTGAATTGATACTGTTGATGACTTAATTAAAAAATAAAAGGCAAGATGTATTTCTTCCATTTCTAAAAATCAATTATTTCAATATTTTCATGTCATATTTAAAACTATGGGAACTATGATCATTTAAGGCTAGCTTCATATCAAATATCAAATACACTTATGAAATGGAGCAAGGTGGCAGAGGGCTGGGGGTGGATGGGAAACACTTTCTAAGAATATTAAAAATGAAGAGATAGGTGACATTATCATTTGCTGTTTAATACAACTATTGCTTACATGGGGGATTTGTTTCTTTAAAGTGCTTTGAGATTCAGCATCCTGGTGTATTTTTAAAGCCATATAAAAGAATTGGAATTAGGCACTTAATCCTTCAATTTATCAATGTCAAGGAAAATGAAAATGGATTAAGCAGCCAAAGATGCCTGAAGGTTTAACTGATGTATTCATCTTTTAGAGCATACCTCATTCTTTGGGCTTTTCTATTTTTTTCATCATTCCTCATGAATAATGAAGCTGCATTGTGCTGCTGCTTTAGTGGCAGGGCTGAATCCCAGTCACGACATTGGAGAATTGCCTGATCCTATAGCCAACATCCCTCTGATATAATTAATGAAGATCCCACTCAACCAAACCCTCCAGAAGTCTGTTTGTAAATGAGGACAACTTATCTCTTTCTGAATTGTCACTTCCTCTTCATATGTGCTTAGCATACTGTGCTTGTTTTCTTCTTTGTAATAACAAGCACGAATTGGGATTTTCAGTCTCACCATTATACCCAGGATTTCTTTTGAAAGAACTTTAACTTATAAGTCTCTGTTCCGTGTCCTGCGAAAGATTGTTCTGCAAGTGCATTCACATGGTCATGCTTTTGTAACATTTGTCGGAGAACTTCATCAAGACTGATCAAGACCTCACCCTGTACTACTGTTTTCTCTTGAGTCACAATTTCCCTTATGTCAGGTGCCATTGGAGAGGTCACAGCAATTTAGAAATTGGCAAAGGGAAGAGGGAGTTGAATGTGGATTTAGCCTGCCTGTTTGAGGATGTACTTGGTTCTCGTTAATGTCCATGTATAGTTACTGCTGGCCGTATGTCTAATGACATACGCTTGTCATGATGCAAAGGAATGTGTCCAGAATGTCTGGCTCTGCAACCATGCACTTAATGAGACAGATAAATATTTTAAATACATGGAATGAGATGTTAGTCTGTGGAACATTTTTCAGAGATCTGATATATATAAAGTTAATGAAGATTAAGGATTTACAATGATCTCCAATCAAAATAGAAATTTTCTCTTTTTGCCCGACATAGATTAAAGTATATTTTACTTTTCTTAATTAATGAGAATGAAATATTTCTAGAATTGTAATGTACTTTCTCCTGTGGATAGATGTGTTGGAACATTTCACTAAATCCAGAAAGAAATGAAGGTTCATTATTTGGACCTGCATGAGGTGTACCTTCTTTTATCATGTTAGATTTATTGTAAAAATAAAATTTCTTCAGATATACTGAGTGAAATATGAAGGATAAGTCATAGTTACAGGAGTAGTGAACTCAATTAACAAATTTATCTTGATATTGAGAGGAAATTAGAGCCAAGCATTTTTACATTGTATCAAAAGAAATAATTTATTATGAAAGAAGGATGTGTCAATAAAAGGAATAAATTCTCTTTTCAGTGTTAATCATTAGCTTAATAAGAGGAAATTACTGCATGGACACTAAGTAAAAAAAATTCATTGGTTTTCCAATTATTTTGAAAAATCTTGCTGTTAACAAAAACATAAAACTCAAAATACGTGAATATGGGGCTGCTGGGCTGCTCTCAGCATGGCGGTGTTTTCTGGTGCTGCCGCGCCAATTCTGTCTTTGAACCCCCAGGAAGATGCCGAGTTTCAAAAGGAGGTGGAGCGGGTTGGGCGTCGCGTGACCCAGCAAAAAAAGCAAGAGCGAAAAAAGAAAGAAGAACTTGCGCCTGGAGAAAATTTTGTGGGTCAACTACCTCCAGTACTTTTTGAATCCCAAATCAAAGAATATTTCTCCCAATCTGGCAATATTACAAGATTCAGACTGTCCAGAAGTAAAAGGACTGGAAATAGCAGAGGCTATGCCTTTGCAGAGTTTGCATCTGAGGATGTTGCCAAGACAGTGGCTGAAATGATGCACAACTACCTTTTTGGTGAAAGACTCCTGGTCTGTCGTTTTATGCCACCCGAAAAGGTACATAAAGATCTTTTTAAAAGCTGGCAAGTTCCATTTCATCATCCAGTATACCCAGCAGTGAAACGGTATAAGCATAAGTGGACACTTCTACAAAAGTTGCAAAGTTGCACATGGAAGATCTATTCACAAAGAAAGAAAAATTACTAAGGAAGAAATTAATTGCAAAAGGAATTGATTGTAATTTTCCTTTAATGGTTTGACCTACCAAGAAGAAAAAGGTTTCAGACAAAAAAGAGATTTCTGCAAAAAAGAATAAGGCTTCAGGCATACCTAAGAAGAAGAAGAAAAGGGTTTCAAAAGGCTCTCTTGTCCCTCCCGATAAGACTGTGGATAGCCAGAGCGCCACACCAGTTTGTACACCAACACTTTTGGAGACACGAAAATCTGAAGTGGCTGAAATGAATGATGATAAAGACGATGAAATAGTCTTCAAACAGCCGGCATCCAGGGTAAAGGAAACACCAGCGACTCCAACACCCACTCATTCAGGGAAGAAAAGACGACAAAGACCAAGGAAAAGCAAACAGTGCTTCTGAATGTACTGTGTGCAGCATATCTTACAAGAAATTGTGATCTGTTGTAAGGGCTGACTCCTGTATTATACTAGATACAACCAAATCAACTATTAAGACTTGCAGAGGGAAAACATACTGATTATTCCAGGTCTGTAAGGAAAGCAGTGAGTAATTTTGGCTTATCTGTCCTTGATGAGATCTGAGGAACTTGGCAGCCTGCAGTGCAGGCTCACAGGGCCTTTGTCCTGGTCTCCTATTTTTGTGTTTAGCTCCCCTTGATTTACCTTGCCTATATGTCACTGTTGACTGCAGGTTGAAGTACTGAAGGGTTGTGGCCTTTTGCCACCAACAAATAAATTTCACCAGTCTTGCTTGAAAAAAAAAATGTGAATATGATGAGATCCATTACAGAAAATGGTAATGTAAATCAGAAAAATCAAAGAAAATTTAAATTTTGTCAATGTATACATTTTAAGTGCTCTGAAGTCAATCAAAACCCCAAACTGACCATACTGCTGAAACCTAGGTGACATTATCTAGAACGAAGCATGAAGCTGAAGGAATTGTGTTCACATGACTGGTAGCAAAAAAATATTTTCAATCATGCCATATAAAAACTGAATTATCTCTGTATTCTTAATATAGATACAACACTAAACTCTAGCAAATAAGACCATGACATAACTACGAAACAAAAGGTATATATAAAAAGAAATACTTTAAATTATATTTAAAAATTAGAAAAATCAGAGAGTTGTTTGGATTTCTTATTTTGTGGTGTTTGTTAGCTTTTTAAATTTTTTAAATGGTGACATACTTCTCATTCTGTAAATGGATATGCATGTATATATAAACAGTTTCCTATTTGATTTTCTATTCATAAAATGAAATTCCTAAGTTATTTAAACTTCAAGTTTCTCTAAATTTGAAATTGTCCCTGCCATGAAATTACATACATTTCTTTGAGGATATAAGCAATACAAACTTGGTGTGTTTAACTTAAGGGAAAAAAAGACAAATGATTTTTGAAAATCAAAGGAAAAGCTGAATGACTGTTGTGTTACTTGTCACATTGCTGAGACAAAATATCAGACACCCAAAGTTAAAGGCGTAAGGGATCATTTACCTTATAGTTTGGAGAAGTTTCAGTCCATCATAGGCTGGCTCCAAGGCAGGGTGGCACATGGCAGAGGGGAAAGAATTCATGGAGGATGAAGACAGTAAAAGCAACAAGGGGGGCCAGGGATTTAGCTCAGTGGTTCCACTGCCTGCCTCGCAAGTGCAAGGACTTGAGTTCGATCCCTGGTACCACAAAGAAAAAAAAAATGTTACAGTTGATTTGGGCTGGGGATTTAGCTCAGCGGTTCTGTCGCCTGCCTTGCAAGGGCAAGGACCTGAGTTCTATCCCTGATACCAAAAAAAAAAAAAAGCAACAAGGGAAGTTAACGGTGTCTTTCTGCCCCTTTTATTTTATCCAGACTACTTAGGGCAGGCAGCACTCACACCTTTAATCCTAGTGCCTTTGAGCCTAGAATTGCATCATGAATTAATCACACACTCTAGATTCATCCACCTCTGAAAAAGCCCCATCTACAACTGCATGACGTTTTGGGGGGACATCTAAACACAGGCCATGAAATCTATGATTAACAAAGTGGAAGTAAGGGTTGGGGAAAAGTCAGGACCTCAAAGAGTCATCTCAGAAACATTCTGCAGATGATCACCATCACCTGGGAAGTCCTCCTGTTTTTATAACTGCATTGTTACTTCAAATTAAAACATGCAGGAGGTACAGGCTAAGGGAAACACGATTATGTTAGTGGAATCACTTGAGTGACAGGTACTAGAATACATTGACAGTCAAACACCAGGACAATGTGTGAAGCAAACAGAAATAAGGGCTCCCCACAAACAGATACTGTAATTAATGTTGGTCATACATAGAGAATGGAGTGGAGAGAGGAGAAGACAGAAAGAACGTATTCTTTAGTGTAAGAGATACCAACATAATTACATAATTTGGAAATGGCTTTAAGGATTTAATCAGAGACTATGTCCAGGGAAATTTGAAAGCAGAAAATAGGGATAAAAGCTCCATGAAGTTTTTGGACAGAAAAGTGTCTGAGTTGCTTCTTTTTTTTTTTTTGGTACCAGGGATTGAACTTGGGTCCTTGCGCTTGCGCAGCAGGCTGCGAAACCACTGAGCTAAATCCCCAGCCCAAAATTTAGACACTATTTTTGTTTGTTTGTTTTGGTACTGGGGATCGAACTCGGGACCTTGCGCTTGCAAGGCAGGCACCGGAACCACTGAGCTAAATCACCGGCCCTGAGTTGCATCTTGATTCTGGGTCTAACTGTTCTTTTCTTGAATTGAATAGACAGTGTTTAAATTTTAGGATATGACTTCTTAAGAAAAATAATTTGGAAATCAAATGGTTCCAACTCATCCAATACACCATCATGTTTAGACACAAGAAAATTGAATCCTAGAGAAGTACAATAATTGACAGAAGAAAACAAAGAGACCTGGTGACAACATTTTGCTGAAACCTAGGACCTCTGAGTATTAGTCCAGTATGCTTCTGATCATTTTATACAATAGATGAAAGGAAATCAATTCAGAGAACTTCCTAACATCAAGTGAATTACATAGGAATTTACAGATAGTCTTATGGAAAATGAGGAACATGATCTGGTACTTTTTTTATTTCAGGAAACATGACTTAAGATATATATACAAAAATCTTTAAATCACAACATAGTAAATAAGTTTACACAGAGTACTATTAGGGAAGGATGAACATTTGATAATAGGAACCCATAGGCTAAAGTCCATAGAATTTTTAAGCTAATAGCATGTTCAACTATGACAGCAGTCCCATATGTCAAATATCATTCTACAGACTTTAAATCTGCACTTAGTAGCAAATGCATAACCAGCTTAAACATAAATTCCTGCCTTTGATTTCTTAAGAACAGGTAGACAAGTACACTTTATAACATATTAAGATTCATGATTTACAACATGCACAAGGATGTAACTTAAACTCAGGGTAAAGCATACTAGAAATTCCAGATCTGTAAATATGAGACTAATACCAAGCTTGTGGGAAAAGATCAAGACAGAAAAAAAGTAGGAAGGACTAGGAAAAGACCCTGCTCTAAAATTCATTCCTACTGCATTTGATATGTTGTTCAGAAATCCGTTTATTTCTTCTCCTTCTCCTCTTTTTCTTCTTATGGTGCCTTGAAATCCAGCGAATTTTTCCTCACAGTCACTACAAGCAATATGCTTTCCAGTATTGTATCATAATTGAAACAACTTCCCCACCTAGTACATTAAAGGATTAATTGCCTATATTTCCTACAATTAGGTAAGATCCTAGTGAAATTTTAGGAGTAAATATATGGTTATTAAGATAGTGATAATACTATGTCTTTTCAGTCAGACAGAACTAAGTTTGAATTTTCCTTCTATCATTTTACCACCTCAGCACCTTAAGTAAATAAACAGGAAAATGAAAGGTCAGAATCTTCCATTGTGATATAGGAGTAATAACAATAATAGCAATAATAACAACAACAACAACAATAATAGAATCTGTACTGTTTGATGATTAAAATAAATATTTAAAAGAAAAAGCTCACAGTATCACATTATCTACTATAATCAATAACATCACTAATAACAGCAATTTTTTGGACAAATTTCTGTCTTTTCAAAAGCAAGCATATTCTATCTACGCTATGTCTATATTTTTCCAATAATGATTCCTTTCATTTTTCTTCATGGTTATTTTCAAAGATTTTCTATAGTAATTTTTTATGTTTGAGCTTTTTTTTTTTTTGAGTTTTTCATATAAAGCAGAGTGAGGAGCCAGAAGAAATCAGACAATAGTACTGTGAAAATAAAGGTGAAGAAAGTGTATATTAGTTATTAGTACTATATATTTCCCCATTGCATTTGAATCTATTACTCTTACTTTTACTTCATCTGGAATATCTTTTTCTTTCCCTCAGGTACTGTCTAGCAGGGAGTTAGGAAGTTCAAGTCTGCCAGTTTTAATCTGAGTGAAATACCTGACAACGTTATCAGATGAGAATGAGCTGAGCGAGGCAAAGGTGAATTCAGGGGCTTGGGTGAATTGTGCATATTTTAGAATAGCTCCTCTGGGAAATTGTATAGTAATTCAACCACGGGTGAATAAAGGGTTACATAGAATTTCTGAGTGGAAAAAGAAGATATTTTCAATGGATCCATTTAGACTAGTTAGAGGACTTTCTCTAACCTAGCTTAGCAATTTTTGGTTAAAAATAAAAACACCACTGGTGCCCACAGAGATCCTAATAGGTAGAGATTTCTGCTTCACTACTGCATATATCATTGAGAATGGAAATCTGAACTCTTTCAATTTTTTCACATTATTTAAAACTTCTACGCACAATAATGTCTATTTTGTTTTATTAATTCCTTTTATATTTATGTAAATAGTACCCTGTTCTTCAATCTATTTCAATTTAGTTTTTGATATTATTCTAATTTCCTATCTTCATAAAAATACATATGTATGTAAGATCTTTTGTTCTTCTCTTCTTTCTCTCTTTTTTCTCTTTTATTTTCATCCAGAATGCACCATGTCAAAAACTTGTTATAAAATTTTCTTCTTACTTTGAAAAACATATCATAAACATCTTTATACACCATTAACTACAGGGCTAGCTTATTTCATTCTTTCCAGACAATCTGAATGCACTGTAACTAAGTTGAGTATAAGAGAGTATTTAGCTTGTTTACAATATTTTTGGTTCTAAAGAACTGCAGTATGTATTTCTATAAACAAATCATTACATTTCAGAACAATGTGTTGGTCAGATTTCCTGTCACTGCACGAAATACCAAACGCCCCAAATTTCAAAGAGGAGGAGCTCTGGCTCATGATTTCAGATGATTCAGCCCACTTCCTAAGAGCACATTTAGCTATAAATATTAGTGGACTAATCCACTGATGAGTATGTCACACCCTACGATCTAATCATTTCTTCAGGAGTATCTCAATTCACTCAAGTTGACAATTAAGCCTAACTTCCGCAAATAGGCTGCCCTTGAATTTGGAACCAAATAGCTCACACTGAAGTTCCTCTGTTGTTAGAACCTTACAATAACACACGCACCACACACGTTTCAAAAATTAACAGACTAGTGTTGACACATAATTACTAAGCTCCTCATCTTCTGATTTCCTTAGTTTTTGCCAAATGTCCTTTTCCTCGTCTAAGACTTCATTCATGATGACACATTTCTTCTTGTTATTAGGTTTCCTGAGGTTTCTCTTACCCATAAAGATGTTTAGGACTCTTCTTGCTTTTGAAGTTGCGGACAATTTTTAAACACACTGATTAGATATTTTGTAGACTATACAAGGATTGTTATTTAGCTAATGACTTCAAATTTTAAGACTGAGATTTCAGGGAGAAAGATCACAGAGATAAAGTATCATTCTCATAACATCATAGTATATCAATATAGTACATCAGCAGTATGTAGTAGCCCATCAATTGACTAGAGCATCAACATATTTATTCACTGTTGATGGCACTTCAGTCACCGGGATAAGGTGGTATTGATTAACTTTCTCCACAGGAAGTTCTTCTATTTTCTGGTTCCCATTCTGAACTCTCACATGGAAGGCAGTAATTCACATACTTTGGGATTAGGGAGTTCTGCAATAACTCCTCCAGGGAAGAATATCTACATAAAATTTTATATCATTTTGCACATAAGATTTATCTTTTCTCATTGTATTTATTTATTGAATAATTCATATCACTATGGACTCTTGAATGTTTATTTTATGCTGGGTATCATAATCCAATATTTAAAAATTAATTTATTAATTTATGTTTTTAAAACTGTTCCACCTTTGCCCATTGGAAATATTGTCAGTAGTAGATGTGTCCTCCTGACATTTTCTGCTCTTCTCCCTCTCCACATCATTGTGATGTTTTGACTAGATACTTCGTGTTTATGCTATAATATGCTCCACACTCATATATTTCTTGCTCCAGTCCTAAAATCAACCATTTCTGCACAAAGAACTGAAAGAGGGATGTGAGAAGCCAAGAGTGAGTGCTAGGTATGTGCTATGATTTTATGTATGTTTCCATTCAATAACTGTTAGTTGGATTTAAACACCAACGTAATAGTACTAAAAGGCAGAGCCAGTAGGAGGTGATTAAATCATAATGGTAGAGCCTTTATCAGTGAGATTAATAACTTTATAAAAAAAGCGAGGAACTATTCATCCCAGTTGCCCTTCCGTCTTTTCACCAGGCAAGGACACAGGTTTCTTCCCATCTGATGAAAGCAGGCAGAAGGTGCTATTCTGGAAGCTGACACTGTAGCCTCACCAGACACTACACCTGTTGCAACCTTGATCTATACGAAATAGTTCAAGATAGTTTTCATTTTTGATTTTTGACAGTTTGCATAACATGCTCTGAGGTATGGCTGTCATTGGTATAGGTTTTACCCACTCTCATTTTGTTATTTCTGCACAAATGGAGTAAGAGAATGTGCTTGTCACTTCTGCAGTGGCATTGCTCTGAGCATCTCTCAGTTGAGCAAACAAGGAAATGTATGTTTCTATATTCATATATGTATGGGGGATGTTCCTCATATATGGTGACTGTTTAAATAGACAAACAAACTATTAAAGTAAAAGACACATTGCCATTAATCTCCCTCAACATACTCCCGCTTGCTTCAAACCCACTTTTTCCCTTATCCTGACCACTTTCTGAAGCAGTTCTGGAAGTACTCTTTCATGAGAGTCAATATGAGGTATGATTAAAAACAATCAGTAGAAAAAAAATAAATAAAAATAAAAACAATCAGTAGAAGCTGATGCCAAGTGCCATTCAATAGAGAGGCAGGCTGGTAAACACAAGTGAACATGTGTCCTCATCTGCCTTCTTCATTGAATCTAGCACTGTGCGAATTCTGGCTTTCCCTCAAACTCAAAATGACCATAAAAAGTAACCATTTTGTATTGATTCTAGACATTGAGGCATCCAGGACAGAACCATTGAAGATGCTCACAAGAGAAGACTTTCAAATTGCTTCAGAATGTGGCAAAAGTGATGAGATGAATGCATTCAAAGCATGGAGGAGTATTGTAAGGAAAGATTAATGTCAATGTCTTTCATTGCAATGCAAATATTAATTTAAATATTTACCATAGTTTAATATCATACCTCACATATAAATACCTCTACATATATCTATACCACTACATCTCTATTTAGCTATATACATCTGCATTTATATTAAGCTAAACATGAGTCTATAATGATATTTCCATGTATGTTCCATTACCGTGCATGGATCATTCTGTCTTCTTCCTTTGCTTGTCCTTACCCACCTAAGAATTTACCCCGAGTGTCACTCAGGGAGTGAGTTTGTTTACATACTGACGATCCCAACTGATGCTTGGGTAGGTATCATTTCAATTCTTGCTTGCATGAGACATGAGATACACACATACATCTGTTTGCTTCTTTTGTATTGACTACTTTTTGCATACTATTTATCGAGATCATTGCATCCCCTTTGATGTTCATTTCTAGTGAAATCTATTAATGAGTTCTGGTTATTTTCTTTTACTAATTCATGTTTATTTTATTTGTGAAAAATGACCTATACTTTTTTGTGCTGAAATCTATAAAACTGCTCCAAAACTCAATGATATTCTTTTGCAGTTCAAAACAGACATGTTTGGGACACTTGGACTGAAGGAAAGAAGTGTCAAAAGATCTACAAAAGAAAAAACTGAAAAAGGGAGAAATGTTAGCATATCAGAGAGGAAAGATCTGTATTATGAAATGGGAATGCAAAAAAGATGCCCCTTACTGTCAACTATTCACAATACAGAAATTATGGAACTTGAAAAAAGAATGAACGAAAAAATTCCAATAGTGGTCAATGATTATAATAATTCTATGGGTTATATTGACAGAGTTGACCAACATCTAAAAACTATCCTGTAATTAAAAAACAAGGAAAAAATTATTATAAAATATTTATGCACCTTCTGGACCAAACAATATGGAACTTGTTATTTATTCAAAACAAGGGGGGTGGGTCAAAAAGTCATTTACAATTTAGATTAGGTCTAATAGACCGAATAATTGAAAAATACTAGATAGCAAAATGCCAACCAGGATTTCCATCATGGATGTCTTCACCATTATGTTTAGTGGGCAGACATTTTACTGAAATCATACCACCCACAGAAAAAAAGGAAGGGCCAACATGACTGTGTAAAGTATATTGTTCAAAGACAGACAATATGGTAAAAATAATTCAGAAAGAGACTAGAGACTACTGTCCAGATTGTAACATTACATTGTGTATTGAATGTTTTAAGATATACATACACAGAAAAATTATTTAATAAATTTCAATATATCAAATTAATTATTGAATAAATTATTGAATAAAATGGATGTTTGTATATTTGCTGTTATATTATCTTTTAAAAATCTTCAGTCCATAGCATAGGACTGATGTCTACTTTTAGCCAAATCTGTAGTGAGAATCAACAGCACAGAGCAGAGCCAAAAACGTAAATATTTTACAAAGACGTAAAAATTATTTTTAGCCAGAAAGGAAGCACATGTAAACCTGGGGCCAAGGAGAACATGGTTCCTGAAAAGATAAGTATTAAAAAGAGGCCATGTACTTTGCATCAGGGCAATAGGAACAATGCCTGGAAGGCATCTGAGGAGATGGTCAGAACCTACCCATCACAGGTTAAAGGGTACAAAAGGATTGAAATGTGTAAGCATTTTCCCATAATTTAAATACGGTTTCCCAAAATAACCTATTCAATGAATGTGATTAATTCTTGATCTTGTAATCCTTTACATGTGCATATTTTATTTATGTTATATTTGGTTATAGTTTGAATATGGAGTTTCTATACTCTTTTAAGGTACTATTATAGGTTCTCTGTGACCATAACTGTTAGGTGGCATAAACAAAAGCAACAATGGCAAAAAAAAACCCAGTATCAATAATGTTTAGTTATATTTGATATTTATTTAATATTCATTCAATTAATATCATTATCTTTATTTGTTATTTAACTAATATTTGTTGTATTTAATATGTATTTGTTAGTTATGTTCAATATTTAATATATGAAATATTTTGATATTTAAATTTAGTATGTTTAATATTTAATATTCTAAATTTAATACTGTGTCCTTAAATTACAGAGTTAGTCTCTGAGAATGTTCTCTTAGTGCCACTCTCAGGGGACAGTGGGGTCCTGAGGACTGTGTCTGGTGCAATCTCAAGGCTTTGGAGAGAAGAGCCACACAGGGGCCATCCCGTTCCCTGTCTTTGAGCTCGATGGTGTCTTTAGATGTGGGAACGGTGGCCTCCTTCCAGGGCCTCCTTCTCTGTCCATCCTCAATACAGCTAACTGCTGAATGAACTTCTATTATTTCTCAGCACTATTAAGGCCAGTGACCTCCTCCTGCTGGTTGCTCTCTTGCAGCCCTCGCTGATGTTACCACCCTCTCCGATGGTCAGGCCGGTGCCTCATTGTTGATTACACCCACACACCGGACGGTGTGTACAGTGTTCACAGGGCAGAGGCACCACGACCATGCCACGGATGGCCCCATGTCTGCCTCACTCTCTTTCAGCACTGGCCCTGTTTGTATTCAAGCGTAATTAAAGCTTGAAAGTGAAACTTTGATTTTTCTCTGTCTGATCATGTTATCATTTCTGTTGCCTTTTATGTGACTTCTTGAAAACCCAGAGTTCATCCCTTTAAATATAATCAAAATTTTAGAATGGATTCCTGTCTTCAGTGATTCCCTAACCTTCCTAGTGATCTCCTCAGTGATTCTAGATATTAAAGTTCCAGTGTGCACGTATGATGATGTCTATGTCTTGCAACTTCCTTCATTCCTTCCATCTCCTTTCTTTTGCCTGCTGTCCCTCAGGTCTGAAAAGGCTGATACCTTTCTTTTTTCTTTTTCTAGCTTTATTCTTCTGACTAGAAAAGTGACTTTCTTAAATGACAAACTTTGCCTTCCAAATGTTAAAAGCTGGAAGCAAATCTTTTGTTGTTCTCTTGATAATGCCTAGATCTTGAGCCATTACCTTGCTGCTATTTCTATTAATCCAGGTAGGTTAATTTTTTCTTCTCTTTTTATATAATTTCTAACAGTCCTAACTACTATCTTTCTGAAGCAATGTTGATATTTTAAGGATATATATGAGATACCAATATTATATTTGTATATGAAAATGAGTGAGCTCTGTAGACAATATATAGCTAACAACTAAGTAATATAAGTTATTTTGTCATAAAAAATAATAGATCAAAGCACTAAATGCCACAGATAAGAAATTTGTATTTATCAGGCACCTATACCTCTCCATTATAATAGATTTTTTTCATTCCCCAACTGACTCTGATTTGTAATAACCGAACACCTTCGAAAAGGCGAATAAATATATAGTTTCTTGAGATTTTGGAATTGTAGTATTATTGACAGCCAAAAGCTACATGAAGTATTCATTAGTCTCTGAAGATTTCCTTGTTAGAGATTAAACTCTGAAGAGCTGATGATTTTATTTGGTCTGTTTTGAACTTATATAACTTGGTTAAATGTCTTTCTCTTCCCTCTATTACTAGGATTAGTTTCCAGTGTTCTGTAAAATATAACCTTTGCTTTGACATTAATGCTATGTGAAAATCAGATGATTTAAACATGTAATTAGTGCACTGCAATTGCAGAATTGTCTTGGAAATTGGTAGCTTTAAATAAAAATATAATGTGAAGTGACTTCAGCAACCTAAACATAAAAGAGATTCTTCAGGAAAATTTCTAAGTTATTTCAAATATACATTATCTTTCTTGTCACACAATGAGCAAGAGAAGAAATGACAATTATCTGAGTAATCGTAGCTACAGCAATTCATTCTCTATAGAAAAGTGCAACAGTGGAGTTTGTAAAGCTTCAGTCTAATCATATAATTGGTTTATATTAGAAATACTGTTCCTAAAAATTTTATTTGCAATGTAATTTTAGTTTAATACATTAGCTTTCCATAGTATAGACCTGAATAAAGAACCTTCAGGAAAAAGTAGAGATAAATCCATGCTGATCTAATTTAAAAGTTGCAGTAGGCTGTCAAGTACCAGAAATATCTTCCTGGAAATTTTCTTTATTCTAAGACTTTGATTTCAGAATTTTAAACATAAATAGTTATGATACTAAATAAAATGAAAAGGTATGGTACATTAAAACTTCAAAGGAAAATTTCAAGCCTTCTAGACTTATATGATCTTTTCTATATACCAATAACTTCAGTGCTAAACATTTCACTTTAATTTTCTTTTAGAAACTTATATGCACGTCCATGTTTTTGGCAGCACACTTTTTAATATCTAAATCTTGGAATCAGCCCAAATGCCCATCTACTGATAAATGAATAAAGAAGATGTGATATTTTTATACAATGGAATATTACTTTGCTATAAAGAAGGATAAACTTGAGGCATTTATAGGTAAATGGATCCACCTTGAGGCCATATTTTTAAGTGAAAGAAATTAAACACACATATTTAACTTCCACATTGTTTCTCTGGTGTGAGAAACAAAAAAGTTTAAATAAGGACCAAAATGTATAATAGATATTGGAAATGGGAAGAAAATGTTCAGATGGGAAGGGAAACAAGGGGGAGGAGAGGAAGAAAAGAAGGAAGAGAAAAGAAAAAAAAAGAATAGAAAAGAAATGGAAACAAAACTTTTAAAACTAAGAAGGGAAAGAGAGGTTGAAGTGGGTAGGGGTTGGGGAGAGGAAATCAAGGTATATCCTATACAGGTACAAATTTCCTATGATGAATGTGATCACTATGTATGTATAAAATAAACCAATTAGATAAAAGCAATTTATTAAGAAAGTTTCAAATACAGAACTTCAGGATTTGAATTAAACCATAATTACACAAAAAGAAAAATTCATTCACTATGGTAAAAAAAAAAGTATTTAGAAATTAATATGAAAGTCCCTGAAATTATACATGAGTCATGGCTCCCAAAAGATGTAGAACAATTAGAAGTGATATAGAAATGGAATTAATTATAGGAATTAGAAGTTTTCCAATGGTGCAGATATTTATTCAAGAGTATAGTCTTTGCCCAGTGTTGGACTTGATTATGCTATGGGTTTGTCAGATTAACGGTCAAGAAGGAACTTGGACCATTATGAGGATGAACTGAAACTCACTATAAAACTGGACCCATAAATACAAACTGTGAATTGTATCCATCTCACTCTCTCCAAGCTTGGTGTTGTGGACATCCAGGAATAGGAGAGAGTGTTCTACCACCAAGCGACACCAGGTTTGTCTGTGTCTCTTACTCCCAGGCAGCGGTTTTATAATAGCAAGAAAATGTCAGATCTTGGAGGAAACTTGTTCTGAGCATTCTGATTAAGTCAAGGAAAGAGGGATTTATAATTAAGATGGAAAAATAGTCTTAGGTCTTGGATTGAGGATAAAAATTGCATCTCTATAAAACATGGTGTAACAGATACAGCCCTACAACCAAGGCACATACAGATCTGAGTGGATTCAGAAAAAGTACCAACTTCTTTGTTAATTTGTTCATTTGAACTACAGAAAAAACCTCTAGATTAGAGACAAAAAAATCTGTTCTTTGAGCTTCAAAGGAAAGATTTATAAATTGGTAATCAAATGTACTCAAATATAGTTAATATAGGGAATGCAGATCCAGTAATATCTTAACAATTCTTGAAAATCATATGAGAAGTGTAAAGAAATGTAGGAAAGAAAATAATGGAAGAAGAGAAAAAAGAAAAAAAGGTATATGAAAACTTCACTAGTTAAATTTACTATAAATTATTTCATTTTAGCCTTTCTACAAATTTTGAGAGCTTTTAAAAAACTTTTACACAGGAATTATTAGACATGCCTACAATTAAATAACTGGGTTCCAAGAATATATTAAATGTTGAAGCAAAACTCAAATTTGTATTATCTTATTTTGTCATCAATTTCTACTCAACGAACTTACCTCAAGAATTCAAGAAGATAATTACAAGATGATTCTTCTTCATGTCTTCTGATTGTGGTAATTTTTTCTAAACTACTCTGGCTTGAAAATTCTGCTTAGATCTGAAATAGCAGATCCAGTAAAATCCAGTACTATTTGTAAACTTGATTTTCAAGAACACTGACTTGTAAAATAACATAAAGGTATAAAATTTTTTATATGCAGTTAGACCATGCAAGGTATTTTTACCATGGCCTGTTCATGGAACTTGTCTACTGAATGGGTGCTTGCTTTCTTCTCTTCTGTTTTCTTTTCCTTTCTTCCTGTCCCCCTTTCCTTCCTCCTCCTCCTCCTCCTCCTCCTCTTCCTCCTCCTCCTTCCTTCCTTTCTTCTTTCCTTGCTTCTCTCTCCCTCTCCTCTCCTCTTCCTGTCTTCATCCCTCACCAACTCTCTTTCTGGTGTTACTAAGAACAAACCCAGACCTGCAAAATTCACTCTTCCAATTCCATTTTTATTTTAATTTGTGTTATAGGGTCTCTCTTAAGTTACCAAGTTGCTCAGGCTGGGCTGAAACTTTAATCCTACTGCCTCAGTCTCCCAGAGTGCTTACATTACCAGCATTCACCATCCCACCAGACAGGCTCATTACTTATTTTTAATATCTTAAATTTCCTGTCCTAGTGTTAAATATACTTTAAGGCAGATATCAGCAACTTTGAATCATATTTGAACATTAAAATATATTAACTGGCAATCATAAAACATTCATTTAACCTACACCTTTACATCACATCCAATTAAAGTCTCACTCTTTCTCCAGTTGAAGACTCATCCTACCTAAGATGTTCATCATGGGAACATGGGTGAGAGTAGAAATCTCAGAGTGTATTTTTCCCTCTCCTTGCTTAAGCCACTCACTCAGCAGGATGGATCAGCTCTTGTTCTTTATGCAAAACATTGTAAAGAAGTATAAAAAGATTTTTAAAATGATAAGTTTATTCAGATGCTTATGTAATGCATTTATTACATATAAGGTTTCATGGGAAATGTAAAAATAATCAATATTTTCATGAAGGACTCAGAACATTTTCTATATCCCTTGAACTTCCAGGAGTTTTTTCAGACTGAGGGACTATTTGTGGCAATGTTAAACAAAAATACACAGCTGGAAAGGGCATTTCTGGTCTCCCTTCCTGGCAATCAGCCCCTCTCTCTTCAAACATGTTTGTGGAATCCCATTTCCCTTGACTTGGGAAAGGCTGGAAGAAATATCTTATTGTTTGTCTTATCAATACCAACACTCTTGAGAACAAACTTTATTTACCCTGATGAATCTCTAACCTGAAAGTAAATATGGCAAATGGATATTAACAGTATCACAGATGGTTTTGCTCTTTCTTGGTGGGTCCTACAGATATATTACCCAATTTCCGTAAATCTTTGGTGGTTTGAAGCAATTTATCTCCACTTTGGATATTAGCCACAAATCCTAAAACAATAGAAAATTACAGATAACAGCCTGATACCTGGGAACTCACTTCTGGAAATATTTGGAAAAAATATGCCTAAAGATTGTATTTAGTTATCGACATCTCATTTCTCCTGTTGTGTAATCACAAAAGATAAGTAAGTTCACCTAAAATAGAAAACAAAAAATAGCAATAAAAAAACACATACTAGATATTTCTTTTGTTTCACTTTTTTCATTAAATAAGCATTGGGCATAGTGGGCAGCTATCCTGATAATCAAACAATAGATCAAAAAATATATTTTGTGGTTTTGTCTTATCTCTACTACTAGATTCTAAACTACTTACAAAGCATTTACAGATTGTTTTTACAGATTGTTCTACAGTTTGTTATAAAAGTACTGGCAGAATCTTAATTGTCATAGGGCTGCCTGGCTCCATTAACCTTTTTTAGAAACACTGACGCTGAAAAGAGGTAACTGCAAGGTATTGGTGTGTTAAACAGAGACAGGTGTTGCCAAGCCCCAGCTGGTGTGCCACCTATGGACAAGTCATTCTTTTAAAGCAGTCAAGAGGAAAAAGAGAGAAATTGAAGATCAGCCAGGTCCATTGTAGACCTGCTGAATGTTGATCAAAAACAAAGGCGCCTTGGGTCGGGGATTTAGCTCAGTGGTTCTGCTGCCTCCCTCGCAAGCACAAAGTCCTGAGTTCAATCCCCGGTACCAAAAACAAACAAACAAACAAACAAAACAAGCAAACAAAAAAACCAAAGGTACCTTTTCACAGGCTGAGTACAAAAGGACACCATCTCTGGCCCAGGAATGGGAAACAACACTTACTGTGGGTCCCTGACAAAGACGACTGCATGAAATCTTATGCTTTTGTTTAATAAGGGATGGAAGAGAACAATAGGTCAGATTTTAAGTACACTTCCATGTAAAGAGTTTTCTCCTTCTCCTTCAATCATGGTGAGAAAGTTCATTTTACTGGGTTTAAGACACCATTGGCTGTTGAAAGAATGGGCTTTGTTCATAAGCAAAACCATGAACAGAGGTTTTTATTTCTTCCCTTTGGGAAATATATCTTTAAATGTCAACGAAGAAACGTGTATTATATTTTTCACTTAGAACAGATATTCAGATTAAAAAGCAAAAGCAGCCCTGAATTTACTCAGTGTGTAACATTTTCCCATGTTTCTGTCTTGATGTGATCATGTACAGGAGGAGGATAAAACTTTTACAAGGCCAAAAATTTCCACCAGATGACACGGCTACTGTCTATTATTTTATCCATTCTTGTAAAAGTGAATGGTGGTCCTCTAAAGAGGAGGGGGAGACTAAGTGCTGAGAGCTGCCATAGCTAATTATTCTTTGTGAATTCCTTTTACAAAATCTATGTTGGACCTAAGGCCAAGCTGGTGAGATCTCTAGGCATGACAGTCAGTTATGGCAACAAAAGAGATTCTCCCTATGACATGTTCACTTTGTCTCCTAGAAATTAAGTGTCATGCTTTCTCTCTCTTTTATCCCTGACAGGCTCACTTTTCCCTGAGCACCTAGTTATGCAATGTGGGCTTTTGTGGAAAGGTGCGACAAGCGTGCTGTACCCATGTTTGGAATCACAGCAGCTCCCGGAAGATGAAGAGGCTTCCAGAGTCTGTGTTACATGCTTTCTTCTGGACAGTTATTTCCTTATCAGTTGGGGAAAGGGAAGTGAGAGGTAAGAAACGTCTTGGAAGAATAAAACAATATTGGATCTTAGACATTTAATATCAGCATGCTTTGAAGAGATAAACTTTTTAAAGTTTAACTTTTATGTTTCAGTAGCTAATTATAGTAAAGTGTGATTCCAAGTTGTACAGTAATGAAGCAATGTACAGCATGAATTCAATCTGGAGTGCACTGTTAAGTTCAGGACTATCAGATAGCAGAAATGTTTGCCAATTCGAAGCACCCAAGGGGAACAATTGCTGATAACTGTACAGAAAGTCAAACGTAACTCTGTTCTTCTTGGAACAAGAAATCAGACTAGATTAAACAGAGAGTTTCTCAGTGGATACTCCTTGATTGCACTGCAAACAACTAGCTTTTCCCTGAGCTAAGATGCATAAGCCTTGGGTTCGATAATTGTGTGCGGAGCAGAGATGTGTGGGTGGGTAGGTCTGTGTTTGTAGAAGAAACTGGCTGTGAACCAAGGAGTTTCTCTTGCTTCAAATACTCTCTTTTCAAACCCAATTAGTCAGCTGGCTGGCATTGGTCTGGTATATCTCTCACATGTTTTCTTTTCGGTACACCGAGAGAATCACAGACCACAAACATGAGCCCGCAGACCTGAGTGATTAGGGCTCTTTTGATCAGCAGCTTATGAACCTGATCCCTGATTTGAGTGAATGCCTCCAGGTTGATGTAAATTGCAAATGAAGAATTGAATGGTATGAGATTTTCTTTTGTACCACTGGTTGGACTAAGAATAGAAAAAGTCTTATAAAATAGTGATCTCTTAAATTTACATTATACTGAATGCATTCTAAGGTCTTTGTGTATATGTGTATGCATGTATTATTTTCCCTGAATTTCCTTCAATATTGAATATATCTTATCTGAAATTGTTCTTTCTTCTGTCTTCTCCCCATTAACTTTCCTTGAGCAACATGGAGGCAGAAATCTAGCATTTTGTTCTTTTTCATATGGTCACCTCAAGAAAAATCGTTATAAATCTTATTTTCTCACTAGAACAACAAAGCCACTAGGAAATAGCTCAACTAAGAAAGAATGAAGAAAAAAGGTAAAATGGAGAAATAAAACAAAGAAAGAAACTTTATTTTGGTGAAACACCATATTGACCACTATTTTCAAAACCCATTTTCATGAAAAAATTACTTCTAAATCTCTAAGTTATGCATACAATATGCTTTCTGGATCCACAAATTTCATATTCCCAGATCAACTAGCAGATCAAGGACTGAAAATATTCTAAAAATAAAATATATCATTACTAACTTACCATGGTTTTATCTGTACAAATCGTGCACAAATTTTTCTTTAAATTATTCCCTGCAAATACAGGTAACTATTCACTTAACATTTACATTATATTAGGAATTATAAATAAGCTAGAGATTATTTAAAATATATAAGAGGATGTGTGTAGTTCTATGCAGATACTACACTGTTTAATATGTGGGAATTGAGCATCTGTGGATCTTTGTACCCCAGGGGGTATCTTGGAATTAATCCCTCACAGACACTACGGGAGCATCTATGAATTCTCATATCCCAAGGGGTGTCCTGGAATTTGTGATACTAAGGGGAACAATATAATAATACTGTATTAGTCTGATTTCCATTGTTTTGCTGAAACACCTGACACACACAATTTAAAGGAGAAAACTTTTGCTTTAGCCCCCAGTTTCAGGGGTTGTAGCCCATGTTCAGCTGGCTCCAAGGCAAAAATTGCATAGGAGAAGAAAGCTTCGAGGAATCACTCATGGTAAGAAAGAGTCAGGAAGAGGTCAGTCATTCAAAGGCTAACCCCTATTGACCTACTTTCTCCAACAGCACATTCTAACACCTCCTAATGATACATTCAGCTATGAACTCAATTGATGAGATTAGCACCCTCTGTCATAAATAATCATCTTCTAAAAGCCCCACCACTGACCACATGAACCTTTTGCAGAATATCTATTCTCCAAACTATAACAAATAGATTCCTCACAGAAGACTGAGCTCAATGGGGAGGGCAGGGGTGTGGAATTCCCTTTTCATATGTCCTGCTATGCATCTGGTAGAGTGCTAATGCTGTCTTATACTTCATTCTTGAATATAGACTAGGATTACTCATATTGCAGATACATGCCATTGTATGGGTCTACAAACTAATCAGAGAAGCATTTACCAGGATATTGTGTGGTAACTGAATTTTCCAATTCCGGTTGGAAATAATTAAAAAGGGTTTGTTCTTAAATACACTGTCTAAATGTATATGTTGTTTCATACACTTCTGTATTCCATTGAGGTGAACATAGCAGTCTATCTATGCAAGGACCATGTCCCTTGAAGTGCCATAGTGTCATTCCCAAGATCCTTCTTATTTGCCCTACATGTGGCACAGGTGGAATGAATATAGATAAGTCTGTGGCTGTACCTTGGCTCCAGAATTTTAGGAAACTTCTCCAGGGCCACAAAAAGTGTAAGCGCTCTTTCAAAGAACAAACATCTTTTAGGTTGCAGCTCTCCTTTTAAGTTTTTATCACAAAATGGATGATTAATTCTGCTAAATTTTCTAGAAATAATTCCTAGAAAGACAGCAAAACTATAACTAAAGAAATTTAGAGTCTTTTTACACATGGTAGGAGACAACTTTTCCATTCCTTTCATATGGAATGGCTCCCCTACTTTGTACAAGCCCCTTACAAAGTCACTGCTGAGGACAGATGTGCTTATTTTCCCACCTGGGTATACATTTCTAATGCTGCTCCTGGTGAGAGTGGTTGAGTTCAGAAACTTGGAAAGTTTGGCAGAACACACTTCAACAACTCTCTGACCTTGAAGTTGTCCTGGAATATAACAATTCCAGAAATTTTTGGTATGCATGATTGTGTCTCCTTCCCAACTATCATTCTTGGCTGTAAGAAGCAGAGAAATCTATATCTCCCACCCAGGAAAAGTCTCTCTTGACCCCATAAAACGGAGAAATCCCTTCTCTCGAAGAATTATATATTTGACATAACTTTCAAGAGAATTTTCTTATCATAGACTATTGATGTTGCACAATAGTGTTTTGGAATACACCGTTTATGATTGAAATACTGGAATTTAAACCACAGCCTTGAATTTAACATTGCAGTAACAGAGGTTAGAGCAACAAGACAGGCTAAATCAATGTGATATTTATCAACATGCTGTTTTGTCATAAACATTCCAATTGATGAAAAGTAAAAGATAGAAATAGTGTAAAAACTCACCTGCTTCACTAGTTACAGCAATAGGCATGCGTGCATGTTCTTTCTTCAGTACATAATAGGTCTTTGATTGTCATCAACAGGAAACGTTGAACAGGTTCTACTTCTAATTTGTCCTTGAAAATGGTACAGGTGAGACTCTTAGGAAAGAAAGCGGAAAACAAGTGTGTGTGTTTTCTCCTTCATCTATCTGAGATCCTTTATTTTCTGTCTTTATGGAAAACAGTAATAATCAGCCTATTTGCCTGAGGTCATATTGTTGAATGGATGAGCAAATCTCTTTCATCACAATTGACATAATCACATCCTCAAGTCTGAAGTTAGTGCAACTGAAAATGTGGTGTGAAAAGAATCACATCCAGGTGACATTTTGCAAGCCCTGCATAGTCTGGTACAATCCTGCAGTTGTTTACTTTCCGTTTTCTCTCCAACATGCTAGTGTTTATGAAATTAAAGGGAATTTCCCAGTAGATCCTCAGGCTAAGGACATAGCACATACTTTCCACAGGGTGGGGAGATTTTCTCATTAAAGATTAGGTTCACCACGCGCATCTCTTCACCAAGTTTTGTATCTATAATCATTTTATAACCTATCATCCTGGGATTACAACTATTCATTAAAATTACACATACACATTGTTATTTTTTATATTTTTGTCGCTAATGGTATGATCTAAATAATGTTGTAAAATAATGTTCTAGTATTCAAACACACACACACACACGTAAACATCACTTTTTATATATCTTTATAGCTGCAGCAATCATTTGAGAGCATTACACCATTTAATAACACTTCATACTGGATACAAATTGCTAGAACTCCCAGTACATTATGGTGATTATTGACCTTACATAAATGTAATTTACACAATACTTTCTTCAGAATCAATAGCTTTGGTTTTGGAATTGTTTGTGGAAGAGTAGAAGTGATTTTTTATGTTATATTTTCCTACAATGTACCTAGGACCCACTGTGGGATAAAACACAGCTTTTTAAGAATGTTTCCTCTCAGTCTTAAATTGGCTGGTAGAATTTACATTTATGTTTTGAAACTTCTGCATTCTACAAGAAATGTAACTAAATTCTTTAACTCTGGGAACAAAATAAATACTTTGTTCTGATTACATTTTAGGCTTCTAGAAATATTTTCATTTATTTTCTTTGGATGTTGTAGAAATTACGTTACATTTGTCTGTTACTGTAACACATTGGGCTACAATTATCTGAATAATTATAATTATTTATTATACATCATTATATAATAATGTTATATATGATCACATTAGTAATTATTATAATTTTGTAGCTGGCAGCACAAGCTAGTATCTACCTAACATAAATTATTACTTAAGCTCTCTCATGTTGGTCTAGCCCTGCTTGCACTTGAAACTGCATAACGTTTTTTTAAAAAGATAGTTTTTCCTTCATTTTTTAATTCCTCAAACACTATAATTTAGTAACATTAAAGTGTTGAAATGTAAGTCTAGTTCCTCAGCCTTGGAAAATTTAGTATTCTGCTGATAGCAAAAAGTATAAAATATCAAGAGATAGCAATTAAAAATTGTGTTAACTACAAAATCAGTTGGAAAATAAGCACAACTCCTCAAAGAAAATAATAGTTTTCATTGCACTAATGTGTGAAAGATAAGATTTTCATAGTGTTAATTTGTGCATTTGTAGTCCCTTATAGTATTTTTTAGAGGCCCTCTGTAAAACAGTTCAGTTAGACTGAAGAATTTGAAAGATAAGCAATAAATTGGTGTTACTAATGTGTTGGTATCTAACATGAAAGATAAATTCATTTAGCTCTACATTAAATGTGTTTTAATTTTAGCAACTATAATAATTATCCAGACTCTTAGGCAAAAATGAATTTATGGAAGTCCTACATTTGCAACTAGGCAAAATGTGCTTTAAGAGATTTATTTCTTTGCATATGAAACATCTTCATCTTTTCTGATATTAGACTATTACAGAGTGAAACTACTCAAAATGTGGCTTGGACATCACCTTTCATTTGTAGAATATTTGATGCATACTTCCAATGAGATAAATGCAGAAATTAAAGTGAGAATTTCAAACAATGTATAGCAATTTTTTATTGCTATGACATTCAAGTACATATTTTGGATTTTACATGTCCTTTTCCCCATATTTATTTTTTCTGTTTATTATATTGTCCTATATTTTTACAAATGTATCTGTCTATGATAAGAGGAAATTTTTTAAAAGGGTTCTTTAGCAGATATAGTTGGAAAGACATTACTTCATATAAAAATTTACTTTCATATATTCATGGGGCTTCCTATACAGATTTACCACTCTTAATCCAAAAATTTGAAACCTGAATTGCTCCAAATATCAGAAAATGTCTGTGTTCCATCATGGAACTCACCTGAACTTTTAAGTGAAAAAATTCACAACTGATTTCATGGGACAAGTTGCAGTCAAATTGGAAGCACACCAAAAACATTATATAAAATTACCTTCAGACTGTGTATATAAGGTGTATATGAAACATAAATGAATTCCTTTTTAGAATCAGGTCCCTTTCCCAAGGTATCTCATTATGTGTGTTCAGATATTCTAAAATCTGAAAAGAATATGAAATTGTAAACACTTCTTGGACCAAGTACTAGCAGGAAAGGAATAACAAATCTGGATTTGTAATTGCTATAACTTTTCTGTTCTCTTTATTTCTGATTTATGTTTTGTTTTTTGAGACAGGGCTTTTCTGATCTTGAACTCACTGTGTACTCCAGGCTGGCCTCAAACTCATGGCAATCTTCATGCTTTAGCCTCCCCAGTGCTGGGATCACAGGTGTGTGCCACCACACCCAACACTTTTTATTTCTATCAAATACCCTTTAAACATTTCCACAGCAGATATTTATAGTGTATAAATGCTATAATGAAAAGTGAAATGTTATAAAATTACTAAGAAATGATTCTTCAGCTTGTTTTTGTTTGTTTTTACTTTGCAATATACATAAAATGTGACAGAACTTGACCATCCTTCCATTCTAGGACAGGAAACTCATGCTATATTTTCAGAACCATTACACTTCTGGATCCAGGCCACAGCCATTGAAGTGATGACTGCCTATACTGGACCATGCTTGGGGCATACTCGGTGCTCAACAAGTTGTTAATAGCTAAAATATTATAATTCAAGATATCCAACTTTCCAGAAGGCCAACAACTCTTCCTAGAAAATTAACAGGGTCCAGAGAAAGTCCTTTTCAGATGTGGACTAATCAAAGGGTTGAGATGACACATCACAGAGTCCTGAGGAATAAGAACCCCAGTGATAATTCCTGTTGGTAGAGAGAAAACAGCTGTGCTTCATGTTTTGTGCAGTCTCTCTGAGAAATGCGCCTCAGTTATCAGGCAAATCAATTAGAGTAAGCTGCTACACAGAAGAGGGTATTTTCCTAGCAGACACATGAAAACATGGGGGTTTCATAAACACGGGGTGTCTGCAAACTGAGTATATTAGATAATATTTGACACCAAGGACTTAACTGTCGAAATGTATTATAAAAATTTTTTGAACATTCTTGTAATTGAAAATGCACCTAACAAATTTAGAATTTGCCATTTTTTCATGAAGAGCAGATTTAATTACAGAAGTAATACATGAGGATTTTATAAAATTGGAGTAACACCAATGTGTGGACATTTACAGTACATATTTTCTGATTTGTTTTAGATTTTGTTATATAATTATAAGTCTTGTATCTCTGGTTAAAGATGCTAAAGTAACATTTACCACAGTTTGTCATTTTCTAGACTTGGCTTGATGTTATTGATATCACTGGTTGTACATCTTTAGCCAAGGTGACAGAGTTGTGTGATCAGTTGTTCTTTTCTGTATGCCAATACTGAGATTGTCTGAGGTCATAAACATTACCATAATTAAGTACCAAAGAACTGGGTGCTGAGCCAAACAGGCAACAACTTCTCATGATTAATAAATTGAAGGGACAGGATCTTCAGACAGGCTCAAAAGCCAAAACCCAGAAACCCCTAGAAGACATTTGAAAAGTAATCATTTCCTAAAAAGTTCTTGGCACTAGTAATAAAGTTACCTACCATAAGCAATTTACAAGCATCAATTCAGAAAACAAATAAAAATATAGAAAATAAGAAAGCAAAGAAATAAAATTCAACTTAAGACCTCTAGTTCACCCAGGGCAAACCCAGGGATCACTGAGGTAGAAGAAATCAAAATCCTCTCACCTGAAATTTTTGAAATGGTTGCAGCAGAAGTAAAAAAGCAAATGAATGAGTCTCTAGAAAAAACAAATCAGAAATAATTCCACAAATAACTAAAGAGAAGATGACCATAATGAAAAACATTAATAAATCTAGAGTAGATACAGATTAAAAAATAGAGGAGCTTAGGAAAGTGATGGAAACCATGAATGCCCAACGTAAGAGAGAACTGGATTCTATGAAACAGATTCAAACAGATATCCAGGAGATTAAAAATTCTATTGAAAGTATATGTGGCAGAATCAACCAATGTGAAGATAGAATATCAGATCTAAAAGACAGGTTTGTTTAATGATCATGAAATGAAACACCTTAAAAATAGCAAGGGACAATGAAAAATCCATCCAGCAGCTTCTAGATAATGCAAGAAAGAATAACACAAGATTAATCAGAATCAATGAAAAATCAGAAGATAACACCAAGGACATACAGAACCTGTTCACAGAAATAATTGCAGGGAACTTCTCACTCACAGAAAAAGAATTTGACAGACAAATAAGTGAGGCATGTAAAAGTCAAATTAGCCATGATAAAAAACTAATAGTCAAGTATAATAGTCAAGATTCCAGAAATTTAACACAAGAACAGAATATTAAAAGCTATTAGAGAAAAGAAAGAAATCACCTATAAAAGAAAACCCATCAGTCACAGCAGACTTCTCAACACAAACCCTTAAGTCAAGAAGAGATTGGAGTGAAGTATTTCAAGCCTTAAAAGACAGCAACCTCTAACTCAGATGGATGTACCCCACAAAATTATCCTTCAAAATTGCTGGAGGAATGATACTTCTAAGATAAAGATCACCTAAAGAAATTCATGGTAACCAAACCAACACTCCAAAAAGTTCTGAATGATATTCTAGAAAAAGACAATGAAGAAAAAAATTTCATAAATCCCATTAGAATGAATCCACCAGGCAAGGTAAACATTAAATAGAAGAGAAAGAAAGGGAACCAATAACAGGAAAATGTCAATATATATCAGTTATAGCAATCAATATGAACAGTCTTAACTCACAAATCAATAGAAACAGATTGGTAGAATGGCACAATATGCTGCATACAAGAAATACATTTAACTCAAAAAGAAATGCAGAGACTAAAAGTCAAAGGATGGAGGACAATAGTCCATGTCACAAGAACCCAGAAAAAAGCAGGGTTAGCTATTTTAATTGCTAACAAGGTGGGTTTCAAGCCAAGACTAATCAGAAGAGACAAGGAGGTCACTACATACTCATTAAGGAAACAATCCAAGATGAAAAGATAATAATCTTAAATATATATGCACCATACACTAACACACCCAATTATATGAAACAAATATTAATGGATATGAAAAATCAGATAAGCACTAATTGTAAAGGGGGACTCAATACCCCACTGTCTCAAATAGACAGATGAACTAGACAAAAGAAAAATCACAAAAATATCTGAGCTGAACAAAACCTTTGAACAAATGGATTTAGTAGATATCTGTAGAGTGTTCCACTCCACAACACCAGAATACACATTATTCACAGCACATGGGACTTTCTTCAAAATAGACTAAAATGCTAGCTCATGGATCATGCTGAAGTAAATGTAAAGGAATTAAAAGTCTCCTATGCATATTATCCAATCATAGTGCAAAGAAATTGGAAATCAATGACAAAAGAAACCACGAAAACTACATAAACACATGGAAATTAAAAAATACTGTCCTGTACAAGAAGTAGGTCACAGGTGAAATTAAAGAAAAAATCATTTTCTACAATTAAATGATATTGCCAATACAACATACTGGAATTTATGGGATGAAATGAAAGCAGGAGGAAAGTTATAGCAGTGAATTCCCACATCAGAAAAACAGAGCAATCTCAAATAAATAACCTAATGTTGAACCCCAAGCTTCTAGAAAAAGATCAAATTAAATCCAAAGCATGTAAGAGGGCAGATATTATAAAAGTCAGAGCAGAAATTAAAGCAATTGAGACTAAGAAAATAGTACAAAGAATCAATGAATCAAAGAGTTGATTTCTTGAGATATTAAATAAAATAGACATACCCTTAGACAAAATTAACAAACAAAAGGAAGGAAAAGACTCAAATCCATGAAATTAGGAATGAGAAGGGTAAAATCAAAACAGATCCTGCAGAAATCCAGAAGATCATCAACACCTACTTTTTGAGAACACCTATACACTACTAAGATGGAAAACTCAGAAAAAATGGACAAATTCCTAGAAGAAATGGACTGCTATTCCTAGATACATATGAATTAGCAAAGCTGAATCAAGAAGATACAACAATTTTAAATAACCTAATATTCATAATGAAATTGAAGAAATAATTAAAATCTACTAATAAAGAAAAACCCATGTCCTGATGGAATCACTGTTGAATTCTACCAGAAATTTAGAGCCATTGCTCCTTAAAATCTTTAATGAAATTGAAAGCGAAACACTATTTCCAAGCTCAGTCCTGGAAACAAGCATTACCCTGATAGGAAAACCAGAGAAGGATCCAATCAAAAAACAGAACTACAGGCCAATCTCCTTAATGAATATAGATGCAAAACTCCTCAATAAGATACTGGCAAACAAAATGCAGCAAATCATTAAGAAGATTATACAGGGTGACCAAGTAGAATTCATAGAGGGGAAACACAGGTTGTGGAACCCTAAGACGTGACCTCACTTCCTTGGCAACATCTCCAAACAGAACTTGGAACCCTTGCTAACGGGCATCACAATCTTGTAACAGCAGTCTCCTGAGCTCACTTGGCTGGAGACAGTCAACAGCGAACATGCTGAGCTGCTTCTCCACATTGAGAGGCTGCAGCCTTAGGACCCCAGGTAGAGAAAGTACCTGTGAAAGATTAATAAGATGGCTGACTCCAACCAGACACTGCAGGCCACACTGCAGCAGCCGCACAACTGTCACAGACACTGCAGGGATGGTATCCCCTGGAGTGACCACCAGTGACCTACCAAAATCAAGGTACCCCAGTGAAGTCTCCCTAAACCCAAGTATCAATGGCACAGAAATTGGGAAGAGTGTGGGGCAAGTATCACCAGGCCCAGAAACACCCAGTAGCTCTGGGCAGGCCTCCCCAGAGCTGGCATAGAAAACCTAGAGAGTCAAAGTCCAAGGAAGGGAGACCAAAGTCACAGCCACCAGCCCCCGAGAGACACAGAGCAGCCTGGTGTACATCCATCCAGGCCTGGCTGCCACTACTGGAAACATCTTCACAGAGAGCCTTGTAGAATTCTGGCCAGTATGGTCCCTGCAGACAGTCAGGCCACTCTGGTTCTCTGAGCCCTGCCTGCCTGTTTCCCTGGGCAGCCAACCCAGGCAACCCTATAGTCCCTTCTATACCCAGGCATCTCCACCACCCACACCTCTACCCGATCAGCCCTGATTTTGGGAAGAGACATCATGACAATGTCTTTTGAGAATTACAGTTCCTTTGAAGGCCTGTGTGATAAAGATCAGGATGTGTGGTGTTTGGACAATAAATAGCTTTTCACCACACACTGGGTAGAGGAGGAAGGAGAACCGAATACTGTGTCACCTCAGTTGGAGTTAGAAGAAGCTATTGGGCTTTCTGAGCTAAAGAAGGGTTCTGAGCTCTTAATTCATGCATCACCTTGTATACCAGAACATCCTAAAGTGCCTTATCCAGGAGAAGAGAAATCCATCCACCACAGAGCTGCAGGCTGCTGGAGAAAGCTGTATTGTGCAAATGGCCATGCTTTTCAGGCCAAATGCTTCAGCAGGTGAGCTCACTGTGCTGTCTGCACAGACCGTGTAGGGAGACTTGGCTGCCAGGTATATAAGTGCACCAACTGTAAACTCTCAGTTCACAAGAAGTGCCACAAACTTGTCACAACTGAATGTGGGCAGCGTTCTTTACCATCAGAGTCCACGATGCCAGTCGATCCATCATCCATGGCTTCAGACCCTGTACACACAGCAATCCTACATAATCTTTCAACTCATGAGGCATCAGAACAAGTTGATGAAGAGAGTGAGGCAGGGAACACTGGGGAAAGTGGCAAAGCTTCATCTGGTTTAGGTCTTGAAGACTTTGATTTGCTCCACGTGATTGGCAGAGGAAGTTATAGGAAAGTACTGTTAGTCCAAATGAAAAAATCAGATCATATGTATGCAATGAAAGCAGGGAAAGAAGAGCATGCCAACATTGATCGGATACAGACAAAGAAGCACGTTTTACAGAAGGCATCCAGTTGTCCTTTTCTTGTTGGACTGCATTCTTGCTTTCAGACAGGAAGCAGACTGTTCTTTGTTCTAGACTATGTAAATGGTGGGGATCTGATGTTTTATATGCAACAACAAAGAATGATTCCTGAAGAACATGCTAGGTTTTACCCTGCAGAAATCACTTTAGCATTCAACTATCTTCATCAGCGAGGGATACTGTATAGAAATTTGAAATTGGACAATATATTACTGGACTCAGAAGGGCACATTAAACTCACTGATTACTGCCTGTGTAAGGAAGGCTTACAGCCAGAAGATACAACCAGCACTTTCTGTGGCACTCCTAATTACCTGGCTCCAGAAATTGCAAGAGGGGAAGATTATGGTTTTGGTGTGGACTGGTGGAGTCTTAGAGTACTGATGTATGAGATGATTGGAAAGTCTCCATTCCATCTTGATGAGAGCTCTGATAACTCTGACCAGAACTCAAACAATAATCTCTTGCAAGTAATTTTGGAAAGAGACATTCTCATACCTCGTTGCTTGTCTGTAAAGGCTGCAAGTGTGCTGGAGGGTGTTCTCAATAGGGATCCAAAAGAACAACTGGGTTGTGATCCCCACAGGGGCTTTCCTGATGTTCAGGAGCATCCATTCTTTCAAAATGTAGACTGGGACATGATGGAGCAAAAGCAGGTGGTGCCTCCGTTTAAACCAAATATCTCTGATCAATTCGGTTTGGACAACTTTGATCCTGAGTTTACTAATGAACCTGTCTGGCTCACCTCAGTTGATAATGACATCGTGAGGAAAGTTTAAGGGTATGAATTTGCCAGTTTTAAGTATATCAATCGTCGTACAATGTATGAAGAAGAATAGGTCTGACCCTCATTTTTCAACTATGCATTCTGCTTAATGCTATTTAATGCATGAAAAAACTTATCATCCTGGATAGAATTAACCATTTCATAATTGTCTGGAAACGTATTTTAATTTCATTTATATAGTTATATTTAGATATAATACTGGCTTATAATCTATAATACAGAATATTGAATTTTTTGGTTAATAGATTTGCTTTTCATCATTTGACTTAAATAACAATAAGGTAATTGCTTGTTAACTTGTAAACACATTCCATTTGTTGAGTGGAGACAGAATGCCTAATATTTTTTCTTCTTATTTATTATACAGTAAAATAATCTGTCTTTAGATAGAATGTCTTACCTATGCTAGTTTCTCTCCAAGCCATATTACCTGTTCTTTTGGGGACTAGTTTATGTAGTCTTCAGGGAAATCCAAAAAATAACAATTTTGAATAAATCTGCAGAAAACACATATATTATAGGTCTATCTCCTTACTTAAGTTTTTTTATTTAATAGGATAATATGAAATACATAGTTGAATTCATGTCAAGGGCAGAGTTCTTGACACTATTTTTATTAAAATTAGTAGGTAGCAATTTATTATTTAAGGAGTTTCCAGATATAGCATCCCTCTATTTTAGTACTATTTTTATGCAAAGGAAAAGTAACCATCTTCATCTAAATAAGTTACAATGGCGCAATCTTAGTCAAATTTAGTTTTAGATAAGATATGTAGTTTTAAATATAAAATTATTTAAAATTTATTGGCATTTAATAAATTATCTGTTCATTTTTAGATGCCTCATTTTATAAGAAATGTAGCTTTTCCAAAGCATATATTGTCTTTTCTCCAAATAACTAAGTAGAACATAATGACAATATCAAAGGAAAATATTTTTAGACATTCATGTGTTCCTTTCTAAGGCATATATGTTTCTCTTAATGGCTGGAACTTGTTTTAAAACAAAAAGCAGTCTTTGCAACATAAAATTATAGAGAATTCTAACATGTCAGAAATATGTTTATGAACTTGCTTTTAAATGTTGCTGTTTGCTTTAGAGCCTTCAGAATGTAGAATAATCACACAGATGTTTGTTTAGCATGTTTATTACTGAACTCACATTAGAATTCTTTTGGGGCTTTGGACCTCATTTTGAGAAACACTTCCTTCAAGTTATTCTTTTGACCTCTGATTAAAGAGTAGAAAGTATATTCATAGTATACTATTTTAAGATGGTATAAGCAGCAATTTACAGTGTTATAAACTTTTTTTGAACAAATTTTAAACGAATAACTTCATTAGATATCTTCCCTGTTCCCCCAACAAACTCTTACTGGTTTTCTATCAGTAATATACAAATGACAAGCACTTTTCTTTTGAGAAGTTTTAACTTTGAGTTCAGATGGTCTTTTGTTTTTAAAACTTTGTAGTAATAAGATTGACTGTGTATATTTTATGCAGAATTGCATTAAAATATGTTTGTAACTATGTTCTATTCTTCACAGTTTTTAAGTGTCATGCCAATTCTTTTCACATTATATAGAAGTTCTCTCCAAATACTCACCAAGGGGATGAGGCAGTTTAAGTCAGAATGGTAGGCATTTTGGTGTTCCGGAAATAATTTATTTTGCATAACACTGTGATCAAATCATTTTATGCTTATACAGCCTGGATTAAATTTCAACTACTCTGTTCAGTGTTGATACATTTACTTCATAAATTTGTTTTGTTTTGAATTTGTCATGTAAAATGCTGCCTTGTTCATCATAATGTAATCTGTATTTGTGTACCTTCTTTTTCATGTTAAAAAAATCCTTAAATAAAACATTTAATACTCACCAAAACAATAAAAATAAATAAAATTGGAGTAACAAAAATTACAAAGAAAATATGAAAGTTCACTATTAATCTTATTTTTTCACATCTAACCACTATGAATGATTTCTTATATGTGCAATTTCTTATCAAAACATACATATTCATTGTTAACAAAGCATGAACGTATTTTAGAAACATTTATGACCTTCTTTTCTATAGGATACTAGATATACATATTTTCCACAGCTTGATTCATTTTTAATTTTTTTAATCTATTTTTTGAAAAAATAGAACAAACTACAGTAGACTTCAGAGTGGTCTCCAAACGTTTGAAAAGAATGGGTTTAGTTTTTCCCTTGTCCCTTCAAGGAAATTAAATCTAAGAACAACATCATCTTATCTGTTTCAGAAACTCCATTTTCTATACAATTTTCTGTGCTGCTGCCTCAGACCTTCTGTGTTCTGACACACTCGCAGAAAAGTTATGTGATGCACATTTCCACTCATGTGATGAGCATTGTGGTATCTGCTTGTTGGGTGGTGATAATTTTTGAGCTGTGACAAGTGATTTGAAGCTGGAATGTGACCCCAGATTTATAAATCTTTTTTCCCCCTATTTTCCTTTTCAGTGCTAGAGTTGAGTCACTGTATTTTGCCACTATGTTAGGTCTGGATGAAGGAAAAGGATTGCAAAATTAATAGACAATATTAATTATTTCACGTGTCGTACTAAATTCCTGAGCTAACATAAATCGTTGAGCCCAAGATTGTTGTTTAGTTTTGATGCTATTTTACATTACCTATATACTTGATTCCAGGCTACCATTATACACAAATTATACTCTGTGAACAGCTATGTGTAGTAAAATATTTGTAACTCAGAATAGTTATTATTTTTATGACAGTTACCATACCTATGTCTCCAAATAAGTAAAATATAATGATTGAATTCCAAATGCTTATTTTTATACTTAAATGTGCTTCATTTTTTGCCCTTTCTACATCTCTCAATATAAAACATTTTTAAATGATTGCAATTTTGATGTTTACTTTGATTTAAATTGTAAAGGCAAAGAAAAACCACACCCTTTTGCACAGTCATGGACTGACCCATTCATTTATTTATTCATTCAACAGGTGGTTACTGAAAATCTCTCTGTTGTGTGGCTATGCTTTAGGCAGTGAACATGCAACAGAGATGCAAAGGACAAAACTGCCAGCATTCACAGTTGCTTATATTCAGCATTTACAATGACTAGTGCTTTCACTGAGAATTTTTGATAATCCATGTGGTTAATCGCTAGGCTTCAGCTCCCAAAATGTTACACTCTGAGTGAATTTTAATCAATGGTCTCAGCAGTGTGGTCAAAGGGCTGCCAAAGCAAGTTCAGAATCAAGATAGGAATAAAACATTTAATTCCCAAGGTAGAGTTGATATCCAAGTATTGACTGTCTATTCAGTTTTCATTATCACTTCAATTACCTTTTACATAAAAATGCTATATAATACTGGTGAATTCTGAACTTTATTTCCAGTGATGGGCAACTTCTTTTTGTATATCTTCATATTTGAAGTGCTTTATATATTGCTATTTTTCTTTAAAAATTAGGAAGACTACACATCTGTGAACAGTGTCACTAATTGCCACCCATGCAGTCATTCAGTTATGGCACTGCTTTAAGAAAAAGAATCAAAATTCATAAAATGCAAACAAAACAATTTTTTAAAAAATTATTTCCTTGTCTTTTCATTCAAAACTAGCAATTGTTTGTAGGTTCTTTTGACCCAATCATCCCCAAGATAAACTAATTAACTAATAAATAAATGAATGTATATAGTATACTGTACATTTCAGGTGTCTATTCATTCAAGCTGATTAACAAGAACCCATCATATTATACACATTATTCTGTGCTACCTCTTGTATAATTAATAAAGATGTTCTCCTTATTTCCTGTTGAACTTCTCTATATTGTGTTCAGTCATATGAATATGCCATTATTTATTCTGCTCTCCCCTGCTGAGGACACTCTCTCCACATATAGATATTTCTGAATGAAGCAGATAGATAATTAAACCATTTTTAGTAACTCATAACAAAATCTCCTCGTTTTGCATTCCAGTTCCTTCAGGGTTTGTAAATATGCACTTCCTACATTTTTCTGCAAGACATGCACACATGTCTGTCTTATTCTCATCCATTCGATGTTTCTGCAAAGGAAGGACCCACTCAGATCTATGGGAGCTCCCTGACTTTCCCTACAATGGCACAGGTTGGCTTCACAAGGCAAAAACACAGGTCTTTGGTGGAATTAATCTTTCCTGGGATCCGGCTCAGGACTAATCCATAAAGAATTAGTATTCAGTTACCTGTGGCAATGAATGATATACCAAGGATGGGAAAAATCTAGAAATAAAGAATATATATATATATATATATATACATGTATATGAAAATTAGGTTTTATTCATATTCCTCATCCTACCAAAATAACTTTTGCTTTACTTATATTTGTTCCTCTAACTCGGAATAAAAACTCAAACATTAAGCAAATAAACTTGCTAGAAACATGCCAGAAAGGACAGGGAAAGGCACTAACGGCAGGATTTGCTCTTATCAATGGAAGCTGATAGTAGGGCAGGGTTATTCCTTGTGATTTATCACCATTCTCCTTAGGAACATACAGGAAAGCAGTAAAAATACACTGAAGAGCAGAGCGTTTCTCCAAGGACACGTTGGCAGCTCCGGAGAGCTTCTGGCGTCCAAGAAGAGGAATGGCGTTATCTGAATATAAAGAGCTGCGTGTCATCATAAAATTTGAGATAGAATGTATCGCTGGATTTGTAGGCAGCCCAGGACAAGAGTTGGCTGGACCGTGTTACATTTGGCTTCTTGGTGCCTCTGACAGCTGCTCCTGGAGGGGAGTCTCACTCTCCTCTCCCTGACCTCACTCATCATCTGGTGGGGCTGGCAGGAACCCGAGTCCCACGCCAACTTTCTCACAGTCGTTAGCTTCTTGTCTCGCTCTCGGTGGAACCAGGAGTTCACCGAGCAGCATGTGGGCTCACAGCGAAGCCCACAGCACCCCCTCGCCTGCTGAGGGCTAGCGAGAGATGTAGAGCTCAGCAGCAGGAAACCGCACTATGCTTTCCTTTACAACACAGTAGCAACGGTCTTGTGTACATGTTCGAATTTTATTTTTAAAATTGTCCTCCATGTCATTCCTGAAACATGGAAAGCAAGTGAACACCCGCATGTTTTATTTGTTAATTTAGAAAAATAAAAATTTTTCAAATATGAAAGTTCTACTATAGAAAATAAGGGAATTAAACTGTTTTGTGCATATATCACTTATTGTTAATTGAATTCATGCATAGTAGTGATAATAAAAATCAGGAAGGACAAATAGCTTGGCAAGGGTACTTTAAGGAAAAATTTATTACACAGAACTTTTAAAAAATGAGGAAAAAGCTGTAGCTACTATGTTGCTAGAGATCTATATCTGCATTAACTTTGAAGTAACTAATCTCTTCCAAGAAATGAGAAAAATTTTAGATATGGAATAGAATTACAATAGAATAATTGCTTATGGTCTGTAAACATTTCACTTATTTTCCGTTTTTTATTTGTAATAAAGAGTAGGTTTCAAGTTTCTGATAAAATTATAACTGAGTTAAAAATATGACTAATTATACTTCTTTGTGCACATTTAATTGGAAACTTACATGCGTTCCAAGAGATGTGTCTCTTTAGGAGTATTTTCAATGGCATCTATCAAGTTTCTTACTAATCCTTTATAGCAGTTTAACCAGTGACATAAAAATTACTTTGATGGTACATCATTTTCATCATTCTATTCATAGATTTATAGAGAGAAGTCTTCAGGTTATTGATAGATTATATATATAATTATCTAGATATGTATACAGATAATTATATATATGTATATATATAATTTAGTGTTCCTTGTTTACTCACTTAGTGAATAATTAACTGTGTGTGTGGCTAATGAGAAAACTGGAGATGTATTTTATCATATAGGAATACACAAGACAATTGTGGTAGGAATTGTTCCTTCTTATCAACAGGAAAGACCAAGCAGAAACAAGATAAAATGTATCCTTTTTCTTATAGAATTCATAGCAGACCAGAGAAAATGATTTACAAAGATATGAGTTAGGTAACTGAAATAAATTTTCATGTGTTATAACAGAGAATTTATATGCCAGAGGAATAGCGCTGTCCTTCATTATCCAAATGAATTTGTTCTGGGATCTTTAAAGGATACCAAAATTGTGAATAAAAATATCTTTGTAGAAAATGGAGTACTATTTGCATGTAGCCTAACACATCCTTTTATATATTTGAAATCACTTTAAAATACTTACAATACCTAATATAATATGAATTGTTGTTGTAATAATATTTATGGAATAATTATAGAAAATATGTTACATATTCAGTACAGACACAATTTTAAAAAATATTTTCCTTCTGCAGTTGTTTGAATCTGCCAGTGTAGAATTAGCGATATGAAGGACCAAGTATATATAGTATGTGTCTCTCAGCTATTTTAGGAATAGCCAAAGAACACATCTTAAGCAAATGTTAAATGTGTTGCTCCACTTTGTATTTAAGATCCATCCCAAAGTCTTAGCCTCTTCTTTCTAATTCAAACTCTATCCTCTCCATATTTATAAACATAATTGCTATTTTACTTTTCTGGGGTTGCTGTAAAATGTAGATGGCTTAAAACAATAAAAATCATGTATGTCACAGTTCTGGAAGCTGAAATTCTGAAATCTAGTTATTGGTAGGGCTATGCCCACTGAATCTTTCTGGTGAGGATATTTTCTCCCCATTGTAGATCCTTGTAGCCCAGTAAGGTTTTGGGCCTGTGACATTGCTGCTCCAATCTCTGTCTCCATCTCCAAAGGGTTGTCATGTTTCCCTCTGTGCAGTGTGGTATTGTGCCTTCGCATTATAATCTTCCTGCATGTCTATGTGTTTGCCCAGAATTTTGTATTTTAATTTTAGCTTTATTAAGGTACTAGTTATATTGGATTAGGGCCCACTTTAATACATCATCTCACCTTTTAAAAAAAACTTCACAGACCCTATTTCCAAACAAGTACTGAGTGTTAGAACTTCAATATAACTTTATTGGGAAAGAGGTGTGAAACAATTCAACTCAAAATATTTATTAACTCCTCTTTGCTCCATGAGCAAAAAAAACACTGTGGTACTAAGCTTTTGATCCATGCTCAGGGTGTTATAATTTACTTACTAGTGGAAGGAAACATATGCTCATCTTCTTTGAGTTCATTTTCTCATACACTTTGCTTTTGAGCATAGTAACTTATTAAAAACTGAACAATGGATTAAGAAAGATATTTTCTAAATTTATTTTTCAATTGATTTTTTTTTTTTTTTTGGTACCAGGGATCAAACCCACTACCCTATGGTTGTGAGGCAGGCGGTGGCAACACTGAGCTAAATCTCCGGCCCCATTTTTCAATTGATTTTAAATTTAACTTGGAAATGAAAACAGAAAAATGTCCTGCAGTTTGTGCATGATCTCGCATTAACTTCTAATTTGTCAGAAAAGTACCAAAAGGGTAGCAATACTCCCAAGGTGATAATATGTAATAGTCTGATACATTATCCTGACAACTTCTCACAGGCTGCTAAGAAATATGAAATTCAACATGGGAAGATTATTTGCCATGAAAGTTTTCTGTAAAAGCAAGAATGATCATTTTCAGCAACTACACTGAAGACCACTCCAGCTACAGGGGAATTATGTGCAGAAAGACATTATCTCTCAGGCTCAAAGCATGATGCTGAGTCATGCAAATTATACTCCACCAGCACCATTTGAGCAATTTTCAAGAATAATGAAGTATAAGTCAACTTCTGTGGTCTCTCTTTAATAAAACAGAAAGAAGTAAAGATTAGGTGTTGGAAGAAAGAAAGTAATCCTCTAGACTTTGCATTTCTTACATATCACTTCAAATTTATGAATTGAAATCCATTTCATATTGTCTTCAAACTACGTTTTTCTTATTTCATCCCTATGGTGTTAATACTAAAGTAAGAAAAAAAAAGTCAAGGATGCAAATCCTGTAACTGTAATTTTATCATCAGTAGTAAGCAGAATTTTGTCTTCCATTTCTAGGGACTAATTCCTCAATTTATTAATTAATAGTTTCCCTAAGCTATCAGTGATTGACTTTTGCTAATCATCATACAAACCAAAGATGTAAGAATCAAAATGTCAATTTAAAAGCTTTTATATAATGCTATTAAAATGAAAATTGTTTAAGCTTACCAATAATAAAAATACAAGTTAATGAAGGAAAACTTTAAAATTACATATGTTGGAAATCAAAAAGTCCTAAATATTTTTTAAAAAGCAGTGCATGGAAATAGGTCTTCAGGATTGTCAAGTATAATTCAAAAGCAAGATCATTTACCGAAGGACCAATTTAACTGTCCGTACTAAAAGATATCTGAAGAGCAGATTTTGAGTTCTGCAATATAATTTTTAAGAATTTATCTTAAGTAAATAATCAAAGAAATGTACAAAGACATATCCATGTGAAATTACATTGTATAGTATTTATAACAAAGCTTTTAAATATTAAAATATCCATTAATGTAAAAATGATTAAAATTTTATGCAATAAAATACTATGTTATTTAATCCTAACCTAAATGGTCCACTGGATTAAATTACACAATGTAGGGAAAACAAGGCTATATTTAATGATACGATAGGAATGTAATCAGAAAAAGGTTTTCTTGAGTAATTTCCAAGGGACAAAATATCTATGCATTTCATTAAATGAATTAAAAAGAAAGAAAAACAGAGTAAAGAAGTAGGAACCCATAAACTAAAAAGAATTTAAGAAATATACAAAATTTAATTTTTTTGAATCATGAAATAATGAAAAATAAGAAAGATTGATAAGACAAGCAGGAGGTTTAAATATCAAATGATATTTAATTATATTAAGGTTTTCTAAGTAACTTACAGGTTAAGATAAGGATATCATTAGGCTTTAAAATAAAATAGAGGCCATACTATTTAAGTGAAATAAATAGGACACACATGTGTAAATACCGAATAGTTTCTCTAGTGTGAGAAACTGAAAGTGTAAATAAGGATTAAAATGATTAAAATGAATAATTGATAATTTGAAATAGGTAGAAAAGGTCCAAAGAGGTAGGGGAAGTGGGAGGGGAAGGGGGAAGGAAAGAAGAGAAAGGAAAAATTATGAGAAAAGGAAAAAATGGAAACAAAGTCTTTGTAAATAGGGAAGGGTGGAGGATGTGAAGGGAGCATGGGGAATGGGAAAAAAATAAGAACCAAGATACATCATGTACAGGCACAAGCACCCAATGATAAATGCAAATGTACTGTATACCTAAAATGTACCAATAATACAATTTAAGCACAAAAAAATTCATATTTGTGAAGCAAGTTCACTATACACTGACTAGGACCTTGTCAAGACCCAAGAAATTTGCAACAAGTTAATAAAAGAGATTTTAAAATTATGAATAGGCAGAAAGGATGGGAGAAGCCTAGGAATCAATTTCATCCACTCCTCCAATACTCAAGAAATCTCCGCAGGTTGGATGGAGTCTCAACTGCCCATTCCCACTTCAGCCTGTAGCTGTGGGACCCTGGAAAGTCTGTCCTGATCATTTTAACCTCAGAGTGGTATGATCACTGGTCAAAGAGTTGAAGGACATCTTTCCAAAGGACACTGAAAGAGAGCCCCATCTACTCTTGTTTGCCCTTCCCTTTTTTGAGATGTTTCATTACTACATACTTTGGAGTTAATAGAGAAAGTATACAAGAACCAAAAAAGGAGAATTGGATCTGTCCAAGGCCAACTAAAGAACTGTTTTGAAATATGGTTAGAGATATTTGTCAATGAATTGGCATAATTGCTGGCATTCATTTACAACTAAGGATTGTTGTTGGAGGTAATTTCTTAGGTCTGGGTTGACAATTGAATTTCATTACATTTTCTCTATTTTATAACATTTTAGAAAAATTATTAGAAATTTAAAACTGTTAGATATGATGACACACACCTATAGTCCTAGAACTCTGGGGCGTGGAGGACTCAAGATTGCAAGTGAAGCCTAGCTTGGGGAGTTTTAAGAATTAGGGAGACTCTGTCTCAAAACTAAAAAAAAAAAATTAAAAAGTGCTGCATATGTAGGTCAGTGTGGTTCAATTCCCAGCACCACAACAAAGAAACAAATATTTAGAGATAAACGAAAAAGTGTAGCATAAAACCACATATAATATTACTTTCTTTGCATAAAATATATGCCTGTAAGGACACATACATAGTAGAAAAAGCTAGAAAGATAAACCAAATGTTAATAATTATCTCTCTGAATGGTGATATATTTAGATGATCATGAATTTCATTGCCCTTTTCAGCAATTTGTGACTCAGATTGTAGCACAAATTGTACAAGAAGGAAAATGAAATTATTTCACCTTAATATTTGTTATTACCCGAGTTTTTACTGTGACCTGAATATTCATATCTCTTTACAAAGAATTCTACTGTTTAGATCAAAGGGAAACTAACGTGTGCCAGAGAGCTGTAAGGGATAGCTCATGTGGTGACAGAGCCTACAAAAGAAGTGGTTAGAAATATCTTCCTTGGAAGGAGTGGACAAAAACAGCCAAACCTTGTGTGTGTGGTTCAATGTTTTTCATTATTATTCACAGACTACCTTCTTTCGTTGATACTTTTAAGTTCTCTTTTCAAAAATGTTAGTCATTTTACTGGGCCAGAGTTTACTTCTCTTTTTGTGCCTAGCTTTGCCTTGGCAAACAGCCAGCCTCTAAGGATTCCTACATGTTTAAGAGCAGCCAAGTTGCATTGGTTTTACAAGTTCAGTTCTCTAGGAATAATTTTACTTCTGTTTGGGAATTCCATTCTATAGACTAATAATTTTGTTGTTTGTCTAGTGACTAAGAATGCAAAGTTGAATTATATTACCTATAGCACATCTGGCTGAAGCCAGTAGGACATATTATTCACTGTCATATTTATTATACTGATTTGAATACATATTTCCCACAACAAATTTAAAATTTTCCCTTTTAAGCATTGTATTCTTCAATAAGTTTCCATTCATTGCCAAGTTGAAATGAGTTTCCTGTATATCCTGTACGTATCTTCTACATAAATCGTAAGGGCTGTTTTCTTCCACACCACACCTGCCTCCTTCCCCCTCTTCCTTCCTTTTCTCTCCCTTCTTCACTCCCTTTTCTTTCCATCCTTCATTTTTTTCTCTTCTTCTTTTCATCGCGATCTATCTTAAAATTTGCAATTAATTTGAATTATTGAAAAATGACAAGGCAGCTGTTTTGATGACTAAGGAATTGCCAATTAGGTGTTGCGGGCTGGCTAGTGGGTCTGCTCATAACACTACCCTACCTGGCGTATGTGCCGCGCCCCTCCACAGTCTCAAATGTGGGTCTCACGTGACCCGTCAAAGTCCATAGAAGCTCCCCAGTGACAAAGCTGATTTTAATTACTATGTTTTTACTATTCCAATCACCTGAAAAATATCATTTTTTTGGACATTATGTGGTTTAACCGTAAGATGATAAATCGTGGTCTGAAATAGAGCACCTTTTATGAACATCACGTGTTTGCTGTAAGGGGAATGACAAGCATAGGTGGGTGAGCCTGCTGGCATCAGAAGAAACCTAGTAGCTGAGCCTTTGGAGTCAGTTTCTACACATAAGAAGCAGGAAGAGATTCTTGAATGGCCATGATTAAAAAGAAAATTTCATAAAAATGGCATGTTTACTGTACTCACAGTAGTCCCTGCTTCCTGTTAAGATTGAAAAACCCAAGAAATATTCCTTGGGCAGAACTTTTAGAGTTTCTCTCTGAATATTATAATGTGACTGGATGAATTTTAATGCACATATTTCATCTTCAAAGTACAGAAGTCACACCTACCTCTTAAGAGAAAATGGCATTTTTTTGTAAATCTTATAAGTTATTTTACCAATACCTACAGGTGTATCTATGCATGAGAGGTATGTCTCACAGCTGCTGAGTTTTCAAGGTGAATTTAAACCCTAGGTGCTTCATGGTCACAGCCCACTGAGTCTTGGGCTGTCATGAAATCAAAATGTAGAATGAACTACAAACATACTGGCTTTAAAGTGTTGCTACTGGTGTTTTTTAAGAACTGTTATTAGAGGTGGAGTAAATATACTCTGCCTGTAGCTCTCAGACTCACCTCCCAACTTCCTACTAATTTTCAGTCCACTTTATATTTTTTAATGTAAGTACAATAGGTACCTTTTCAGAAACAATATATAGACTTGTTTTGAATGGCTTTAATGCAAAAACCTATAGTTTGGAAATCTCATACTTTTTTTCATTCAATATTATGTTTATGTTGAAAATGTTTTCATTAGCTATCTAGCTTTGGAATTGGAAAACAGCATTTATACAACTATTTAAGAGAGATTTTCAAAAGTTTTGTGGATAGGGGTCCAGGGAGAGTGATTCAAGTTTTGTGTAACAAAATGTAGCAGATTATCTGTTATATATTTTGGCCCTTATTTATACTTTCTGTTTCCCATACCGGATAAATATGTGATATTTGAACATATGTGTCCAATTTATTTCACTTAAGAGTATTGTCTCAAGATGCATCCATTTACCTAGAAATGTCTCAAGCTTATCCTTCTTTAGGGGAGAGTGGTACTTCATTGTATAAAAATATCACATCTTCTTTATCAATTCATCCATTGATGGGCATTTGAGCTATTTTCAAGATTTAGCTATTACAAACTGTGCTGCTATAATCATGGGTGTGCATATACTGTGGTATGATGCTTTTAATTCTATCAGGAAGATATCAAGAAGGAGAATAACTGGGTCAAATGGAACATCTAGTTTTAGTTTTTTGAGGAATTTCTACCCTGATTTCTACAGTGGTTGCTCCAGTTTACACACCCATCCACAGTGGAGAAGGGTTCCTTATTCTCCACAGTCCCACCAGCATTTGTTATTGGTTGACTTCTTGATGATAGCCTTTCTTTCTGGAGTGAGATGGAATCTTGGTATTATTTCCATTTGCATCTCTTGAATGACCAGTGATGTTCAACATTTTTTATATATTTTTGGCCATTTGTACTTCTTCATCTTGAGAAGTGTCTATTCATTTCAGATGCTCATTTTTGGAGTGGGTCTTTAAATTTTTTTGAATTCTTTATATATTCTAGCTACTAGTCCTATAGTCCTATTGTGAAGTGGGAAGAAAATGTTCAAATGGAAAGGTGAACAAAGGGAGAGGAAAGGAAAGAAGAGAAAAAAGGAAAAAAAATGGACACAAAGCTTATATAAATAAGAAGGGAAAGGGGTTGAAGACAGGGGAAGGAAATGGGGGGGGGAAGAATAATCAAGATATATCTTGTACAGGTACAAATTCCCTATGATGAATGTAATCGTTATGTATATTTAAAATATACCAATAAAATTAAATGAAAAAGTGTAGCAGAGTTCAGAATGAGGCCATTTGAGCTTACAGAGGATCAAAAGTGCTCTTAAAGGCTGGGGCCAGGGCTTGGTTGAAGCACATGGATTGGTGGCTTTGGCCAGAGTATACTTGAGCACTGAGTAGTCCAAGCAGATGCAGGAAACAGAATAATGCTCTGGATACCAAGGATGACTTCCAACTGATGGACTAATTTGTTGGAGCAAATGAATGACATCTTAAAATGAATAACCTGATGCTCTGAATAAAATCTAATTTTTAGGCTTTTTTTAAAAAGTAGAGTCCTAATGACAAAGCAAGGTCACTCAGAAAGTACAGAAGTGACATTATTTTTTAACCACAGACTCATGAAACCTTCTTTATATAAATTACTCATCGTTCATTCCTTGACTCTTGACTCCTGAAGGATTTTCACTGACACCAAGAGTAACTTATTATCATGCACATGGCCCTTGAGGGTCAGCAGACATTTAGCCAAGACCACTTTATACTTCACTTAGGATTCAAAATCGTACGAGAAGAGGGATGTTTCTGCAGAGCTTGGAGGACAGGTGACTTCCTGAGTAGAGGCTCTGGGAAGAAAAGTTATGCATGTGTGAAGATTAATATTGAGGGATTGCATCTTAATGCTGAAATGTCTTCATAATTTTGCTCAAAGTCATATCTTTGCTGATGCTTAAAATTCACAGAGAACAAATTATTTGTGCCTACTATGTTTCACTATGTTTCCTGAAAAGAAAATACTAGATATTTTATAGGTTTCATGGCACAAAATTCAAATCTTCCAGTTTTGGGGCTAGCTCTATGTTGTTACTTACACATCTGGAATCTCCTCAGCCACCTATGTGATGTTCTAAATTCTCACTTCACAAAACCTTTTTTAGCCACATTTTTAATATGCATAATAAAGTCAGACAAGGCAAACTTCAGGTTTTAAAGGTAGAAAACTAGAGGACAATTAGAGAAGAAAGTACACATGGAAAAATAGCAGCAGATTGTTTTTCTAGTGAATGGTCACATTTGTTTTCAATACAGCTTTGAATTTGGTATGCAAGATTGAAATGTGATTTGTCTTTGAAGTCAGTCTAAACCTAACAAAAAACGGAAGAAGTTATTGAAGGATGCAAAGAAAATCTGGAACAAAGCTGTACTCAGATACGAGTAATTTCCAAGACACTACTTAGATTAATTTGGTTACATTTTTCTCAAGGGTAAAATAAACATAGCAATAATTGCCACATCATGGCATAGAATAGTTTCAATAAAAAGCTTTTTTTTTTGCATTCTCATATTACAGATAATGCCACTGTTATTCTAGTCGAGCCTAGTTTTAGTTGAAGCCTGAAGTTGTATGATCGGTAATGTCAGAAAATGAAGGAAAAGTGCCTTTGACTCGACAGAAACAATAACTGGAATGAGAGGTTCCCAGTAAATTTCTCCCTAGTGATATTTGCTACTTAGTTATCCATTTAGATACATTTATTTTTAGTTATGGCAGAGCAATAGTCAGCAATAATACATGAAACTGTCCCTTGACGTAGGTAATTCTAAAAGAAAAATCACTTTGGGTTTTTATTTTTTTAATTATTTTAAAGATGATTTTATAAATATATTTTAATAGTAAACGAGTCCAGCCTACAAATATTTTGGGTGCATTTCATGATTCACTCCCCAGACCAGAATGCAAAGCCAAGTTTAGCTGAAAGTCTTGGCAGAAGAGTCTTGGGATTTGGCGGTAGAATTTCCAGACTTTTAGCTAACTGGCATTTTCCTCTACAGTTTACTATGGTAGTTGGGGGAAAGTATATGTCAAGAAATAAACTGCCAACATGAGTGTGCCTAATCAAGCAATTAAGTGAGCTATCAGAAACTTTATGGCATTACTGGATGAAAGCAATTTCTCATTGCTATATAAGTGCTGTGGAATGCAAAAAAGAAAGAAAGTAAGAAAAAAAGTGTCTGAAGCCAAACTGAGAGGAGCCCATTTGCTGTCTGAGGGATATAGAAAGGCAACAACCATTAGAAGGCTCTGAATGCCAGAGAAGTAAGCCATTGAATGCAGGAGTCTTCATGACATCAATGTCAAACCACAACTCCGTACTAGAGCCACTTATGACAGTTAAACATTAAATGTTAAATATTAATTATAAGCAGGTGGGGATTTAGCTCAGTGGTGCCTGTGCCTGTCTCACAAGGGCAAGGTCCAGAGTTCGACCCCCAGTACCAAAAAAAAAAAAAAATTAATTATTTATAGGCTTGGGAAGACATCTTCAAGATGCTCAGATGACAACCAGTGAAGTGAAAAGGATGATATATTAGATTAAAAATAAGTGGGGTCAGGGCCGGGGATTTAGCTCAGTGGTTCCACTGCCTGCCTCGCAAGCACAAGGTCCCGAGTTCGATCCCTGGTACCAAAAAAAAAAAAAAGTGGAGTCTAGGTTTCTAAAATTCTTCTTATGCATAAAGAAGAATCCCAACAAATAAAAAGAGCATTTAACTTAAATCTGACCTTAAATTTTGAAACTTTGTTGATTATACCAGTTTTTTGATATTTTATGGTAAAATATATACTTTTTAACACATCTGTCACGACAAACACAAATATCCTCACACACACACATACATTTGCACTCAGTAGTACAGACATAAATTTCTCCATGAATATTAGTAGCAGTAGAAAAATGAAGTAAGTAATAGAAAGAGAACACCAACTACTATCAGAAGACCTGGATTGAACCTTGGTACCTTGGTTTATTGGCCTAGTAGACATCTATATGGTAGAGCTTTGTATCTGCAGTGCCCACATATAGTATCATAGGAATGCAGGTCTTTCCTGGGAATTCTCAACATTCATCTCTTCTTCACCTGCTCAGACTCCCATAACCTCATTCTATATGGATCTTTTATTCTTATGAATGTCTCTGCTATGTCTTAGGTACATTTTATAATGTTATCCCACTAGATTTAATTGTATACATTCTTACATTTCACCTGTAGGATGGCTCTGAAATGAAGACTAATGGAACTAGAGACCAGGCCACTTTGCCAGGAATACCCATCATCTCTGTGGTTTGGAAACATGGGCAGCTTCATCTCCACAGCACTGAGAGAGCAATGCTTGGAGTCTGTAGACCGGAGTCCTGGGCAGATACCACTCAGACATATGGAGGCAAAACTCAACGTGCCTGTTTGTGTGTACAGACTGTGACTGGATTCAAACTCAGTAGCTTATTAAATAATATCCCGTGGTAAGACTGTTGAATCTAAGATTATGATGATATTTCAAATGTAATTCAACACAGATTATTAGTTTTATAAAATTAAAAGAAGGAAGGCTAAATCATTTTAGACACCAACAAAATTGGTTGAAATATAATCTATTTTTTCAGAACAATGTCAATGTTTATATGGATAATGCGCTTATTTTTAAAGCCGTTATATACTTAGATAATTATAATATTGCTGTGTGGGCATATTAAAAATATATATGTAAGGGCTAGAGTAATAAATAAAATAGAATAAAGTATTAGAAAATGTTTTTATATAATATGGATAGGATAATCTCTCTTAGAATATATATAGTCCTGAAATCTTGAAATGCTTATTTAATTTTTCTTTTATTAAAATTTGAAAAATCTTTTAAAAGTTATTTAGTTAATATACTACTCACATATTTACAGCATTGTTTTAGAAGCAGGTGAAATTTTTTGGAAAACATAGCTTATATGACAAAGATTAAATATCCTTTGATTACAAATAGCTCATTATTGCAAATACCCTATTACCAAAGAGCCAACATATCAAGGAGAAATAGACAATGAACAGAAATATTCATCCTAACAAATAGATGAAAACAGCCAAGGTCATAAAAATGCTTCACTGCTAATGACAAAAGCACTGAAAATAAACTTAGCACTTTTCTCTTATTAAAGTAGTAAACACTTTAATCATAACATCCACTTTAAGAAAGGTGAGAATTGGACAGAATTAGCATAAGAATAAAGTTATTCATCATTTTTGATTGTTCATTTAGCAATGTACACCTCCTATTAAATTTACATACACTTTGACTCAGAGTGTATCTGAATAGCAGTGTGACAAACATAACTACACAAAGATGATGTTCCATTGTCTGTGACAATGTTTTTAAAATGTATAAATGATTTAAAGTATTATTCATAGTTCAAATAGAGAAAAGGAGCCCAAGAGAGAAGGGAAAATAGAAATATGAGGACACGGAGTGCTTTGGAAGCATAGAATGAATAAAAGAAATTGACAGGGAAAGCATCACTCCTTATCTCTGATTTTCCTATAGCTTTTAAGAGAATATTCCTCATCATGAAAATGGTAAATTAAATACATAAGAGAAACTTAATCCCAGGATTAGAGAGGTGTTTGAAAAAAAGCAATAGGTACCTTTAAAGAGTTCAAGTTTCAAGTGCAAATCATATACAAAATAACATGTCCTGGGATTATCGGTACACTGTCAATATTTCAAGGCATTTTCAAATACCAATGATAAGCAAATATACCAAATTTTAATAAAGTAGTAAGAGATTAACTTTGAGCCGTTTAAACCAGTAATCTTATTGTCAGTATCTCAAGGATTCTTGAATGACTCATTAAGTGGATGTTTGGGAGTAGATGGCAAAGAAAATTAAGATGTGAACAGGATAATAGAGATTCAGTCTTTGTTTCAAATAGATGTAAAACATGCACTGAAAGTCATTGTTCTAGGTAGAGCATAAGTGAAAGAGACATAAAGAGGAAAATGGCAGGATTAGTCCTTTAACAACTGTACAATCTACCTGGAATAGTGATATATAATAGATAAATGATAGATTATCCATGCATAATATAATATAAGTAATATTGCTGGCAGGAAGAACTGTAAAAAGTAACATTTATTTTGTGATGCTTTCTGTGATATTCTTAGAATTTCTTTTTCTGTAATTCAGGTTCCATGAATTATCATCTAGAATTTGCAATGGAATTGAAGGACAAGGAAGATTTCATCACACACACACACACACACACACACACACACACCTATACACACACAAATTTTTAAATATCTTTTAGGTAAAATAAACTACCATAAAAATACATTGAGGTTTGAAATACACAGTGACTAGTGAATGTCCAATATGTTTAGAGTGTCTGTAAGTATTGTTTTACAAAATAGAACATGAAAAGGAATTGGGGGAAGATTGATGGAGAGACCTCTTTTTCCCAAGTAGAATGAGTGACAAAATATAGTTAAGGAAGGGAAAATGCGATACAGGGAGTGTGGTGTGGTGATGGAAATATTGGACTTGGTAAATAGAGGCAAGAACTAACAATGGAGGCCATTCCCACTTGCAAGATGGATGGATGGATGGATAGATTTCTAGGATGATGAAAGAGGACACAGTGATAAACATAGCAACTCACTCGGGTATTTTGGAAAATGCAAAATAGAACCTGGTAATTAGCTGGATGTGGCTACTTTTGAGGATAATCCATCCATGTAGGAACATCTAGGATACTGCTGGAATCAAACGTCATGCAAGTTATTTTGATTATGTAGGCAGAGTCATACAAATGAAATAAATAACTTGTAAATCTCAATGGCTTCTTCACACAATGTGTGTTTCGAACCTATCCAAAAGACGTCTGTAAGAGAGGCTCTCCTGAGAGCTCAAGCACTTGAGCTGAAAGCCAGTGTAGTTTCACAAAGCTTTGTCACTTCAAACACAAAGCATCCAAAATTCAGTATCAGGGAAAGAGACAATTTAGGGACCCTATGTTCCTGGCCATGCTTTGGTGCAGGCATGATGTATGTCACTTTATCTTATAGGCCAGGGGCCAAATGTAGTACTGTGGCTCTGCCTAACTTAAGGAAGTTTGGCAACTGTCAGAAAAGTACAAGAATTCTGTCATAGCAAATCATGGTTGGAGAAATTATTTTATGAATAACTAACACAAAGGTTGTTGCTGGGGCTGTGAGACTAAAACAGATTGCTTGTGATGAGAATGACGGCCAGAAAAAGAAGAGAGTGAAATGTAGCTCTATTTTTATGATGGGAAGAAAAACCACTGAAGAAAATTGAAATAGACAAGGGCGAAAGTGTGGAGACTACTTTCATGAAAGTCAGAAAAGAAAGTTTCAAACCTGTGGAAGAAATTCAGCAATATCAAGTGCAGCAAAGAAACAAACAATAAAAAGAGAGAAGAGATATTTGGATCTTTCAAAGGTGAGTATAGGGAAATATTTCCAAACAAAAGCTTAGAAGAGAACTGAAGTTAATATTCAGATTTCAAGTCATGAGTAAGGAATACAATGGATAGGAAGTGATGGCATTAAGTATAGTTTTCACTTTCTCTTAATAAACAGTGTACAATAAACCCCAATAATCTGAACCCTTAGGAAAACATCTTCACCTTTCTCAAAGTCAGATTTTTGTTCTGTAAAATCAGAGCTTAAATTTAAGGTTGCTTTAATTTCTAAATATAATGTTAATCACAGCAATAGGAATGATAATAATAATAATCATCAACTATTTATTACCAACCATGTGTCAGGCATTGCCTTCTATATTTTATGCACTATCAAATACGTACACATATACAAATTTTAAGACAGACACTCATACAATCGAGTTGAAATGACTTGTCCAAAATCACACATGTATTACTTGGGTAGCTTTCCATTAAGCACAAGTCTGTTGGATTTCAGTGGCATGTTTCCTTATCCAGAATTTATGACAGGTAAAATGTATGCAGAGATAAATCCTATCATTATTTTTACCATCTATTTAAATTATGATATCCTTATTTACAAATTTTCAGTTATGAATTAGAGTATTATAGATGACTGGGTGACTGTCTTAACAGCATGCTAATTAGAAGACAAATAATAAATTGGAGGATGGCTCTAGTATTTGACTCTGTCCTCATCAAAACATCAATGGATAACTTTGAGGATCACAGGTAAGCTCTTATAAGTAGCTATTCAACCTATGTCCCTCTCAAGAAAGGGAGGAACCCTGTTGAGTTTATAACATGTTGAATCAGCACAAGTAGAGAACAGATGAGACTGGCTTAATATTCTGCTGCAAAAGGCCTAAAAATGTAGCTGACTGCAAGCTAAGTGCAGCCACCACAGCCTGGCACCACTACACACAGATGAAATCAGTAAATGATGAGTAGAAGCTAGTAAAGGGCACACCCAGTTCCATTAAGTACAGTCAGAACTTAATAGGAAACACCAAGACTTAAGATATGGGAACCACATTTTAAGGATAACGCTAACAAACAGGACTGTTCAGAGTAGAATTGCCAGGGTGGAGTAGGCATCCGAAGCTGCCCAATCTGGGAAAAGAATGGACTGAGAATATTTAGGAGGCTTAAGCTAGAAATCAAGGATTTTCCAACATTTAAAGGGCAAACATATGAATATGTAACAAAAAATTTTAAATTATTTTATTTACTGAATTTAAACACTGTACTCACTAACTTTCAATTCTAGTCTTCAGTTCTGTTCCCTGGAATCAGAACAAACCAAACAAACATAATTATAGCTGTGCAAGGGAAATGAGCTATCATTAAAATAAGCAAAGTTTTTAGAGTGCTCTATAAAACAGGTCACCATAGTATTTATTTTCCAACCTGGTTCACTTTGGATAGTAAAAAGAGTATTATGGATAATGATTCTCAATAAATATGTGTAGATTAAAGATGTCTTAGTCAAACTGGAATTTTCTGTCTTACTGAATTTTTGCAACCATTTTATATTGTTTTCTTGATAATATAATTGTTAGCTTCTCTTTTTTTTACAGATGGAGAACCTAAAGTCAATTATGTGCCCAGAATATCATACTTATCAGAGAATACAGTCAGAATTTAACTCTGCCCCCTATGTCCAGGTTTTGTTTCTTGTGGTGTGTGTGTGCATGTGTGTGTGTGTGAGCACGTGTGCACGAGTGACAAGCTCTCACTTTTTATACTGGCTTAAACTCACTATGTAGGTCATACCAGCCTCAAACTCATGGCAACCCTCCTGCCTCAGCTGGTAGAGTGTTGAAATCACATGCATGCACCACCACATCTGGCTATCTGGACTTTTTTTTATCAGTTTATTTATTTTTTATTAGTACATGGAGGGAGGGAGGTGAGATGGAAACAGAAGGGAATTATAAAGAGAAACAAATTGTACTACATCAGGTTTTTTTTTCTTTTTTATCTCTCTGTGCTGCCATTCTAACCTATTGCCTTTTTGTTAATAGACATTTATCCTGTAGAATTATTTTCTTAATGGCTGGATAATCAATGTTCTTAGGAAGAAGAAAATGTGCAAAGTTTCACATTCTAAAGGAACTACAACAAGTGTATTTTCTGCCTTGCAATCCAGTGGCATTGCTGAGCCTGTGAACAGGTTCCTGTGGAAAAGAAAGAAGAGAGGAATGGAAGAAATAGTCTTTAAATTTCCTTTCAACTAGAAGTTTCTATAATGCCATAAGGAGTAGGGACTTGATTCTTTAGAAAAAAATAGTTTTTAAAGATGAACTAAAAGTTCCGTGACACAAGATCCAAGTATATTTTATTCACCATTGGCTAACTCCGTCAGCCAGCATGTGTTCAATGAACATGCTTAAATGACTACAAAATTACACTGAAGTATAAAATTTATTTCTTACACAGTTAATCCCATGTTTTAAAAAACTTTCTTTAAACCAGGCCAAGGGAAAAATTATCTCATTTATATTGATTTGTCATATCCATTTTTAATATCTTCATCTCTAAATGTTTCCATGGCTTTCTTCGACAAGGCTACAAAGTCTGTTATCCTGAGTTTAAGTTCATTCTTTGCTTCTGAAAAACTGTCTTTCCCTAGTCAATTTCATTAGTCTGCCTGAGTCTTAATTTGCTGATTTATAAAAGCAAAGTTGATCATAGAATCTACTTTCAGAGATGCTGTGAGAAATAAGTTGTTTAACACTATGTATGCTACAAAGTTAGCGTTCCATAGATGCTAACTATTCACATTGTTCTATAAGCACATTTTCATTGTAAATTTTGCCTACATATTATGTAGTTAGGTGAAATAGATTCTAGTTTCCAGGAATCCTGAGACATCAGACCCCATTCAAATATAGAAATCATCATAAGATTTACCACTCTTCGACCAAGACAGAAAGATGGAAGATGTTCATCTGTGGATCGAGTCTGAGTTTCCATTGAATTGATATTAAAACATGCTAGGCTCTGATTTCCAATGGCCCCTGTATTTAACAGGATTGAATTTCAAATATTATGTCAAGGATGAAGAAAATGCTCACACACTGAGAGGAATTAAGAAAAGGCTACAGCACCGAGGCATCTATGTTGCACAGTTTCCATATACATTATCGAGTGTTTTCTGACTCAGGTTGGCAGGCAAATAGCCTTCTACTAAATAGTAAAAATAATTGTGATTCTGCAAAGGGAACTCTAACTGGAAACACTAGCCCATGAATCATCTGTGAGAGGATTTTTTATGAGGTCTAAGAAGATGGGTCCCCATTAAAAGTGAGAGAAGGAGCTTTGTCCCTTGTCTCAGGATTTGAAAAAGTAGTCAACCAAGAGTGACTTACCATGGAAGTCACAGGGGGAGCGCTCCAAGGTATGTCACACTTCTAGGACTTAGACATGTGCAACTCTGTGAGACATTATTCTCAGATGCTTCTATCTACATGGATTCTTTAGATAAATTCTCCATTGTTTGGAAATTAAAGATTCATTGAAAGGTACAATTAGGGAAATCACATTGGGGGAAAGAAAAGTTGAGCAGTGCTTAAAGCTGATCAAGAAGAGAAACCAAAGAATTCCCGTGTCCTTTGTGGATGGGTGGACTTGATGACCAGCAACCACAAGGGATGAGTGGTTGTCCTTAAATCCTCATTCCTCAAGACACAACCAGCTCTCAAATGCGGCTGCTCTTGACTTAAAGGAACATCTATCTCACCATATATTATATTAATGTTTTTAAATGGAAACACGAAGAGAACCAGAGCTCAAAGATGTTATCTCAACAATGTCTGAGATAAAATATCAGTGAGATAGTTTCAATTTTCTTAGTTTTCAATTTAAGTTTACTCATGTCCTGTGGGTGCTGATCAATTAGGGAACAGATTTGGGATGGAAGTCTTCTCCTGCATCAGGATCCAAGTGCTAATCCAAAAATAATTTATCTGATTTGTAAACTTCTGTGTCTTTTGTGTCTTTTGTGTGTGTGTGTGTGTGTGTGTTTGAATACCAATGATAGGAGTATTTATACAATTAGCTATTGATATTTTTCATTTCTATGTATTATTTCATACTAGGGACTCACCCAAAATCTTGACACTGAGCTACTTTTCCAGCCCTCGTACTCTTCATTTTGAGATAGATTCTCATTAAGTGTCTAAGTTGCTCAGGATAGGCTCACAGTTGAGCTATTCCTGACACAGGTTTCCAGAGTTCTGGACTTAGAGGCAGGTGCCACAATGCTTATAGTGAGAGAATTAGCACCTTTGCATTCTATGTGGTATCATTTTAATTTAAATTATCCAAAAGTTAGAGGTGTTCTTTCCTGAGTGGTTTTCTTATTTGCACCCACGAGGTCTGTTTATTGGCTATTATGATTGAACAGGGCTATGGTGGATTTTAATATTTTTCTTTGACTTTTTCTGAGAGTTTTATAGAAGCTCATAGAACTAATGAATTGTAATTTTTAGTAAGAAAGTGATACACTTTTTAGAAACACAATTAAGTTACTCTTTTTCTGTTGTAGCTATTCAATTAATATTTCACATTATTTTCCTTCAAGAGAAACTGACAGAAATTAATCCCTGATGACAAATCCCTAAGACCCAGCTAACAATTTATAATGATGAGAATTATCCTGTAGACTTTAAATTGCCCATTCCACAGAGGTCTAAAATGAACTCAAATTTCAGCTGTCTGGATCATAATTTATTTCACCGACAGTTCACCAAACAATTGCCCTTATTTGCTACCTATTCTGTCAGACAATTAAACTAAGTATTTTTATTTTTTATTTTATTTTTAATCAATAAAAGGAGAATGATATTTCATGACACATGAAAATTATTTGACACTCAGATTTTAGAGCCCAAAACAAAGATTTTGTACAACAGAGCACAATTGATTCACTTATATATCACCTGTGGCTCTTTTGGTCCTCAAATAGCAAAGCAGTTGTCACGAAGAACATATGACTCACACAGCCTATGATGCTTTCTATTCTCCCTGGACAGAAAAATCTTGCAGACATTGGTGTAAAGGATACTTCATTTGACCTAAATTCAGGAAAGAGTAGGCCTGCTCCTTGATCATTCTTATATAGATATGTTGCTTTTTAGAATTCTATCAGTCTTAATGAAACTCAAAATTCTTCTTCATGAAATGAGGGAAATAGTATATTGAAATGTTGGAAAACAAAGCACAAGGTAGACTAAAGCCATGTGAAATGAAATATTGTGTATTTAATTGGACACACCCATTTACATCAGGCAATTAAAACAATCATAATTTGGTGAAGATTTTCCACAACATATACATATATGAAAAACTACTTGGGCAAAAGGAAAAATGGTAAACGAGATAATTTTGCAAATTACCCATATCTAATACAAGCGAAATTGTTGCTTTGTTGTTTTTGCGAAGAATCTGCAACCCATTTGTGCAGTAGCTTGCGTTTAAAGGTTAGCTTTACCTTTTCATATCGATATGTTAAGAAATATAGGTGTGGGTATAGCCAGTGTGTGTGAGCATTTTCAACATGTGTGTACAAATGGACACAAGGACGAATACCAAGGAGACCCAGTTGTCCTTCAGGCCTCTAAAATCAGCCTGATTTGTAAAACTGTCAGTTTGGAAACTACCAACTAGTAAATAAATCATAAAGATTCACTTTTCAGCCGAAGGCCAGGGGCAAGTTTGCGTCTTTAAGTGGGAACTGAGCTCTGTGTGAAGACAATTCAAGGAAACTCCAGAAAGCCAGGATGCAGACCCTCAAGGGTACTGGCAAGTCAGACAGGCAGCCAGGTCTTCCTTGCACCATGATGACCTTTCTGGTGACATTCCACTTAGCAGAATGATGCCACTTTTGTCAAGAAGCCAAGTTCCCAGTTCAAGAGTGCCAGGGCTCTGAACAAAGTACAGCACCTGGGCTATGGCTGTTTTGATAGCCTGCCTGGCTCCTGGGGTGGCTGAATTCCAGAGAGGATGTGGAAGAAAATGCCTTTGACTTGGGTTCTTAGGGAGTCATAAAGGTGGAAAAAGGTAGGGAGAGTAGGAAAACTCTCTCCTGGGCTAGCTACATACCTAAGGCAAAATTACAGAATTCAAGACTCATCAGTGGGTCAGAAGTGACCCCTAGTGGGGTCTGCGGCTCTCTTCTCTTCAACTAAAATAACCTCTGTCATAATCTGTATCTCAAGCACAGCTTCATAGAGATAGGGAAACAAAAGGGAAAAGGAAAATAAAGCAAAGTAAGAAAAGAAAGTAAAATATTGATAGAGGAAGAGCACCAGCAAGCAAGAAAGAAAAGAAAGCAACTAAAATACAAAGTATAAGAAACTCTGTATTTTCTCACTAGGAATTAATTTGCCTTGTTAAAGGAGGCATTAAATGTCATTACTGAAAAAAAAAAAGATCATATCATTCTATAAGAACCTGCCATTATTTTTAACAGTGGAATTTATGCTCCTGAGAGAAGCCCCCAGGACCATATGAGCTCCCCCAGCATCAGTCTTTCTAACAATATTTCCACTGGCCTTCATTGTGCTTATACACACTGACTGCTTTATGTGCCTGTACCGAATGAGCTGCTTCTTGTTTTAATCTCTTTGTGGAGCCTGGGATCATAGCATGGCTGGCCCTTCCTTGTCACTTAGTATTGGCTGCAGTATCACCGACCTAGGTTCTTTCACTATTCAGTCAAAGTGAAAGTTGCTTAAGTCAATGCCCCCCATTGCCCTGACTGCATCCTATTTTATTTGCTTCATGCAAGTTATTTATCTAATAGTTTCATGTAGAGTTACTGGCTTTATGTCTATTATTTTTCTATTACACTGGAGTGCAGAATATGGGAGATAGATCTTAGAAACATGCTTGTAATAGACCAGGGGCTCGCTCTTCATTTCTTGTATGCATAAATAATTACCTGAAAGTAGTAGCTAAAATTGGTACTTTAAAAGTTTAAAATGGAAGTGACTTGGAGAAATTTGATCCAATCATATATATATATATAATATATATAATATATATAATATATAAAGTAAATAACGTATAAAGCTAAAGTAACCAAGATTTATAGTTATCTGTGGCAAAGGTGGGTAGAACCACAATATCATACTATATTTGCTGGTAAAAGTTCACTGTTGTGGTTCCAGTTCCAGAAGTAAAGATGGATAGATGGTTCAATAAAATACAGGCATGCTGCCATGTATGAATAAATCTCCAAAAAACTATTATGCCACAAATTTGCACCCTTTCTCTAGTAAAAATATGAAAGAAAAGGGAGGATGTTCAGCTAACTAAAGTATTGAGGGTTATACTTTTTTTAAGTCCAGGCAGGATTTGGTGAATGTAGATATCAGAACATTGTTGGCCTAATTTAGAAGAAACCAGTTTTATTATCAGATCCAGGCAGACAGAAAGGCATCTTATCTTGAATGTTCTGCTCTTTCAGGCTAAACCATAGATAGGTGAAAGTTAACCTGTGTTATGAGTGTTGAGGCATCCAACCAATGGCTGGGATTCTCACTCTTACTGCTGCTACCCAGGTACAAGTAACCAAGTTCTTCTAAATTTATAAAGAAATGCCATCTGCAAGTGTTTTAGATTTCTGGGATTGTTCTAACAAAGCCCCCAAATGGAGTGGCTTAGAACACCAGAAATTATTATCATAGTTTAGGAGACCATAGTCTAATGAGGGCATCAGTATGGTCATTTTCTTCTGAGAGCTACAAAAGAGAACCTGGTCTATGGTCTCCCCTAGCTTTTGGTCTTTTTCTGGCAATCATTGCATTCCTTGGTTTGTATATATGGAGCCAACACCCTGATGTCTGGCTTCAGCATCACATGTCGCATATGCATGTGTCTATCTCCACATTTCATCAGTCACAGAGGGTAGGGATCCACTTTATGGGATTGGGGTCCACTTAATGATTTATAATCCATTTTAGTTGGCTCATCTTTAATTACAAGTAATTATATTTTGAGCATCACTATTTATAAAACAGGTTACATTCTAAATTACTAGGGGTTAGGATTTTAGCAAGTTGATTTTGGGAAGAGGCAATTCTCATGATAGCAAGGTTGGTTTCAACTACTCTGTGGGACTAATTATCAATGATGGTCACACTCATAATAAATCAGCATTTGCTAAGTAAAAGTTAGGTTCACAGAATAGGACTCCCAGGCCGGGGATTTAGCTCAGTGATTATGCCACCTGTCTCGAAAGGCAAGGACCCAAGTTTGATCCCCAGCACCAAAAGGAAAAAAAAGAATAAAGAGAATAGAACTCCCTTATAAATACTTGATTTAAATTCTAACAATTTTTCTAGTCCTCAAAATTACCTTTTTATTCTAGAACACACTAAAATCACGTGATTTCACTGATTCCATCTCCTTGGTCTGATGTTGTGTTTCAACTCTAGAATACAACCTACAACTAAAAACAATTGCCAGTTTACTAGGAGACAAGATTTTGTTCAAGTTTCCACTTTTACCTAAATATATAAATTCAATTAATATGTTTGAGACTTCAATGACAATATAAATAACAGAGTTTTCAAAGTAACAGTGTTAGAATTCAGAGAAGAAATAAGCATAAACTGAATATCTGATTAATAAATAAAAATGTAATGATCCCTTTGAAAATTTTGACCCATCAATATTTTTAGTTCTCTCCAAAAGCATAATCGACCCAGTGTGAGGTCCTGACTGATCTTTAGGGTTTTTTCCTCACTGCAGAGTAACTTTGGGACTGCCCTTGTACTTGAATACCACATATTATCACATTTGTGCTGTTCTCTGCATCAGCAGCTCCCAGTGCACATATTTCTGAGAGTGCTACTGGCTGGGTTTTATTATATGGCTATTCCTCTTCAGCTCCTGTTTACTAAAAGCCTTTTCAGCTCTTAATGTGCATTTCTATCTAAAATCTCCTGTTTCCCACCAGTAAAACAAGAAGAATGTAATCCTGCAGGGAGACTGTTTTGTTAAAGCTTAACCTGTATCACAAACATATTTTATCTGACTACTGCATGCTGTAGAACACAAGCAGCTCTGAACTATTTGTCACTGTAGGATTCTCAGAGTCCTGAAGTAATACGCCACCACTGGGTCACAAAACAACAAAGAGTACACCTCAGTGGGATTTGTAGATGTGTTTCAAAATCTTCAAGGTGCACTCAAGTGTGGCCTACTTGCAGGAGATAACTCGAGAAGGCTTGTGGAATATTTTATAGCTAGAGGGAATGTGGGGATTGGATATGTATGAATAATTCCTCACCCTGAGCTCCTCAAATCATACAGAGGTAAATATATGATTGAGAGAAAGCTTTGGCCTGGAGCAGAAAATCCTAGTGCTTCTGTCCACTGCTCTGGCACACAAAGCCAGTCACTTAACACTTCCAGGCACCACCATGCCTACCTCTAAATTGGCAAGTCTCAAGCAGATCGGATTTCCAAAAGTTGCTGCTAGGAGAAACGCTGTATATTATCTCCATGCCTTCCAATAGGTATCAAAATTGGAAATTTATTTTTATTGTGTTATAAATATTCATTATTTTATTTATTGAGATAAAACATTTCATTTTTATTTTAATAAAAATATCATAAAGCTTCCAGAAGCTACTGAACATAGTAATTATTCTTCAATCATTAGTAGAAGGAGCTTTATTATATGGAGGCCAAATTTTTCAGGCAAAAATAATGGTTTATGTTGGCTTGTAATATTGTCAGATTTTGTTTGAAATATTGAAAAGTTTAAAAGATCACTGTGGTTTTGATGAAACAGATATGATCCCTGAGATCTTATCTCTTGGGTTCTTTTCTCAGTCTACAAAGATCCCTGTTATTTACAAGCTAAGATAAAGGAAAAACAGATATCAAATATTGCCTTAGGCAATGGATAATAGCACTCATCCCCAGTACTGATGATGTTGTTAGGAGCTTCTTATTACTCAGAAGTATATAGTAGGGCAAAGAGAGGTCATGTTTAAGGCAGAGTATAAACTTTGGAAAACTTGGAGAAACCATTAAAAAAATTCTGGTCAAACTACAGCACACTAAATATCTTTATTACAGAAAAGAAAGCCTGGAACTCTCATTTTCAATGACTAATACTTTAAAGAGAAACTATGTACTGGGGATTTAGCTCAGTGGCACCGAGCCTGCCTCACAAGCTCAAGGTCCTGAGTTCGATCCCCAATACAAAAAAAAAAAAAAAAAGGAGGAATAAAGAGAAACCACTAGTCTATCTCTCCTACATAATTATTTAAATAAAAAAAAAATTCCCATGTCATAGTAATTATTCTTCAAGCAAGAAAGCAACTAATAAGCAACATTAGGGTCCAGATTCTTCATTGACATCACAATAGGAAGATTCCTAGGCTCTGCCTTCAGGAAGTTTATAATCGAAGAAGATGAGATCGCCAGCCCAGTGGCAAGACACTGGAAGATGAAAAGAAGACAGATGAAGCAAAGGAACTAGAGTTCCTGAAGAACTGTGATGGGATCAGCATAATAATAGGGTGGGAGGAAAGAGCAGGCACCGCACTGTGAATACAGAGGTGAAAGCATGGGAGAGGGAAGGCACGGAGGACAGGGTCAAGACTCAAAGACTACTTGTTTCAGCAAGTCCAGCAAACACCTTCATCTCAGCACTGTTTGCTGTTGTCAGTGCCACTCTGTACTGCGGTCATCCCTCAGTAGCCACAAAGCCTCTGTCCACAACACCCCTGGGCACCAGAATCTACAGATGCTCATGTCTCTTACAGAGCCCAGCTCAGTATTTACACATAACCTACTCATATCCTCCCATACACTTTACATCATTTCTAGACTGCGAATAATACCTGGTAGAATGGAAATGTTGTATAAGTAGTTGCTATACAAAAGTGTTTAGAGCATCACGATGGAAAAAGAATACATACCCATGCTCAATGTAGACACTTTTTTTCAAATATTTTTAACAAAAGTTGTTTGAATCTGTGAGTGCAGAACCCAGAGACACAGCGAGCCAAGTGCACTTCTGAAATCACATAAATATTTTCCCACTTCCTGGTGCTGAGCTGTGGCACTCCCCTGAGAAGCAGCACAGTGCAGGTGCTGTCGATACACTAGCTGTTTGGAGTACATGCTGCCAAGAGAGTGGTTCAATTAAAGGAAATAAATTCAGGTGTTTCATGAAATAAACATTATTCCACTGCAATTCATTCAATGTGCATTCATCATGGAGTAGCGTATCCTCAAATTTTTATCCACCGTATAGATTCAACTTCAGCATCTCAGTGTTTGTGTTATAAATCTAGCAAAGGCAAGCAACAAATTGCCTCATTTTCTCTTCTACTGGATATATTTGGAATTAACTTGGACCCCTGAAAATGAAGAGGTGGCATGTGAGGATGGACAAATGTTTAGTGAGGACATGACAATGTCTCCACCCTAGTCCCGCCTCAGCCAGCAAGTGGTTTCTAAATTTTTAAGCAAGTTAACATCTTTAGTTTCTCTTCTGAAAAGTGAAAAGGTTATTTCTAAGGACACATCCAATGCTCTCACTGTATAACTCTGGTTTTCTAAAATTTTGGTACTGAGCTAAGCAATACTCCCATACTTTCATCAAGGAATTTCCTGCTTGTGGAAGTATGTAAGGAATTTTATCATAGCAGTCAGCTAAAGCATTTTTATAATCCTTGCTTCCCTGCCTGCTAGGAGGTTATCCACATAGAAAGGGTCCTCAACGTATGCATACCACAAACTGAGATAGTTATAGAGTGAACACTGATTAAATTCAACCAACTGTGGCTTATTGTAATGCACATGCTCAAAGATGTGTGGTGTAGGACAATGGAAAAAACAGTCCTGGGAATGATATGTTGGGACAAGGTGGCTTACTCAGGACATCATTATCTCTTGTCTAGTCACTGAGGAAGGTGAAAAAGAAGAGGTGCACATTTAAGACTTGCTCTTGTGAAGACAGGAGTTTTAGCTGGGATAGCATGCAGCCCTTGGAAGTGAACATGCAACAATCCGGAAACATTTCACATTCCCAGCAGCAATAAATGTGCCTGAAATAAAGTGAGCTAAATACTGATAGCAGTAGTTGACCCCACACTTACCACTGCATGGGAGACTGGAATGGAGAAGGCACTGTGTTCAGATGATTCCCACACAGTCGTTAAGGGCATATTTCAAGATAATTTGAGAAGCAATAATTTAGGAAAGATATTATCAGTGTGATACTCTATTTATAATATAATAAATTATAAATAAGTAGCAGAAAGAAGAAAAAACTCTAGGAAATTCCATTTGTAAAATCACAAAACAGAAAGTAAGAAGCCTAACATAATAATGTTTTGATACAGGACTTAGAGTAAGCCTGAAGTCTACCTGCTTATTATGTACACCCTGTGGCACTGTATATGTTTGTGCATAAATGTACACATATGTATATACATGGATGTACAGCTGTTATGCTTGATCTATATTATGAACATTAATATTGAATTAAATATTGTTGGAAAAATTATGTCCTGAGAAAAATTAGGGTGATACATTGCCATCCTAAGAACAATCTCATGGAGTGGAAAAATAAAACTAAAAGAAAAAACTAAATGTATTCCTTGACATATCTTTCTTTCTGATTAGTTTAAACTATTTAAATAAACAAAATGCCATGAATATGAACAAAAGTGAGATCCTGGAAAATTAGCACCCGATTCCCTTTTTTTCCTGAGGACAGCAGGTGTGGTTTGGCCAACAGCTCTCATGGCCCTCCCCTTGTTTCCCTTTGCACCCCATCCATCCCCTGGAAATGGACTAGGGCCACTTGTCCCAATGCCCCCCGCCTCCTCCAGGGTTACTTTGCAGCCCCTAACCTAGCTGCTTTAATGGGAGACTCCGCTTAACTGTCAGCTGCTGTGCCACTCCCCACCTCGCTGCTGCTCCAAATGCTGCCACCCTCTCTCTAAAGAAATTGCTGGGGAAGCATTGGTTCCTAATGTGTCAGAGATCAAGGGGGAATAGAGGCCCATTATTAACATTTTCAACCTCCCCAAATCCCCATAATCTATGGTTAACATCACTAGCCTTCCTGAAATTTCCCCAACTTTAACCCTGCTGTTCTCATGGAGCCAGGGCAACAGCTAGTCAAGCAACCACTTCCCATGTTTGGCTGAACCATCATCACTGACAACTGCTACTCTCCAGGACACCAGCATCCACTACAGGAGAAGTTTTTCCCCAGTGCAGTAGACTTCGGTCTGAAGCAAGCAGCAGAGCTGATTCCCCAGTCGCACATGTGGATTTCTGTCTGAATGAACTTGGGTCAGTCAAAATCCAGTTCAAACATTTCCTTAGTTGAGATTAAGAGATGAGGAAGAAATCTTCTCTGCTGGTGACCATCAAAAATGAGAGTATCAGGGCTGGGGATTTAGCTCAGTGGTTCTGGTGCCTGCCTCACAAGTGCAAAGACCCGAGTTCGATCTCCAGTACCATTTTTTTTTTTTTAATGAGAGTATCAGAGCTTCTAGAAGAGAGGATCATTCACGGATTTATGAAACTAGCATCTCAGAACACAATATGGAGTTTTCTTTATTTTTAATCACTGCCACAGAATCAAGCATCTTGTGCCTAATATCTACCTCTTTCCTCTTTGGAACATTTCAGTAAGAATATAATCCGTGTCCTTTTGTCAATTTTAATGAAAATCTGCTATAGTTTCATCCATAAATTACTGTCTGTTTAATGTTCTTCTCCTTTCTCTCAGCCACAGCCTTGTCTCTCCCTCTCTAGTTTTAGCACAGATGGAAAAAGATTAAAGAGATACATATTTTTTTCTTTAATTGGTAACATTGTCATCTTCTCTCAGCAGATGACACTTTTTTCTCTTGAGCTTTCTGAAGGAGTAGATGTGTAGTTTGTATTGAGTCCAGTTCAGTTGTTTGGTTCAGGAGAATTTTCTGATCTTTTTGTATGCCCGTAGCCTCTCTTTATAGGTCAGGCAACCCTCAAGGTGAGTACCAGACACTGCTCCACCTTGTTTCCTTGGCTCACAGAATGTGCATGCATCATACACATGCAGCAAAGGATGTGACAATTCTCACTTTCCTCCATCTACCACTGCTTTCTCCAGTCAGCCTCTGGACTTTAGTGACTTTCTGATGCCAAGAGTTACCCATATTAATTAATATGCCACATTCGGGGGCATCCACCAGGTTCTACTTAGGACTCTGCTTCTGAGCTCATGCGCAGTAGCACAGTGTGTCTCTAGGCCTTTCAATTCAGCAAGCATGCAGCTGCAGAGATCCCCACCTGAGAATTAAAATTCTGCCAATTCTAAAGATCCATGGTGATGCATAAGGTGACTTTCACTTTGGACCTTTAGTATAAAATCTGTGAAAATGAAAGGACACCACCTGCAGAGCAAGATATTTAACCCAAACCACACAGAACAGGAGAAATGAGAGAAAAGTGGAATACTGCATTTTCTTTATGTCTCTTATATTTGCCTCTGACTTTCTTACATTAGTATATGAGTGTACTTTTATCCTTAAGTAAATTTGTGGCCTCCAATTCCTCCCAATGTTAGCAGAATTGGTAGAAGAAATCATAGCTCAGCATTAGGGTCAATGAGGAGTGAACAAGCATGCAACATTCCTAGTGTGAGACATCAAGACAAGGCTTGTAAGCAGAGAAATAGAGCTTCCAACTCTGAAAATCTATCTGGAATTCTAAAGTGGAGACATACTCAAGATATTCTGATTTGGTAAGTTCATGCTTGAAACTCACTGGGTTTACAGTGTTTTATTCATTTTAAAGACAAAAAATATAAATACTTTTTATAATTACAGCAACCTGAAGCTATAATATTTAAGAATTTCATTAGTTTTAATACAGATATACAGAAATTAAACATATCCACTTGGACATCAAAAAAGGTACAGTAAAAAAAAAAGATACAGTGGGTTATCAAAACCATCATTGGATAAAATATACTTCAATGTTCTTAACCATTGGGAGTGGCTAATTATCTTGCCTGGTCTAGTGAGTCTCCAGAGGTCCTGCTCTTGCTGCTTTTGTTTCATTAAATATATCAAATAGTTTGCATTATTATTGGCATTAGAAGTGATGCAGCAGGAAAGAAGGAAAAACACATTTTTTCTCCTTAAAATATGAAACCCTGTGTTCTAATAAATACAGATCCTGTTTGGAAAGCTTGACACCATTATGCTTTGCTTAGTTTCACATATTTCTCAAATTCTAAGCTACAGTGTAGGAGATTCCACGGGGCCATAGGGCACTTTGTAAGCACTAAAATCATCTCAAATTTTGCAGCACTCACATGCTGAAGGCGCTGATGTACTTTTATCCCTGATATATATTCAAATTCAAATCTAGTGAATAAACTGACAGCAGGTGATTACAAACAGAACAAAATAATATGTGCGTTTAAGAGAAAGGACTGCAGACGTGAGTCTGAAGTTCTTTATCAGAGTATACATTGGTGTCCACAAGAGCTTCTAAACGACCCCTGATGGTGTCTGGGTAGTCACTTTATTCCTCCATTAGATTAGAATTATACTTAATTCTATAAGTGAGATTGCTCCTGTTTCAGCAGTAGTGAAAATTCCCTCCTTCATACTTTGTCATGTTTCTCCACATACACAGATAATAGCTTATTAGATTGAAAGTCCTGTTCTTTAAAAAGTACATTAGATACTTTGAAGAGGAATATATATCTGACTACTCAAATCTGAGGCACAAATAACTTTCTTCTCAAAACCTACTTCATTTGCTTTCCTTTTGATTCTTATCAGGAGAAATGATAACAAAACATGGTGAATGTTTAAAGGAAAACAAAGAGTACATTACAGTGAAAGACACATTGCCATAAGTCTACGTGAAAATATTCTCCCTCTCTTAGAACACACTTATCCCCTCATTCTTGTCACTTTCTGAAGAAGCTCTACAAGTCCTCTTCTGGGAGTGTTTCTTCATAGCTGCCTCAATATCATGAATTACTTCAAAATATGTATGGTAATTTCTGTCAAATGAAAATACTACAGTGTGTGCTTATCCACATTAGTCAACAGATCTGGAATGACAGAACTTCTTGTTCTTCCCCAGTGTCCCAATATTGCAATGACCATGAAAGGTAAATATTTTGAGTCAATTCATGACATTGGAGGCAGCTGAGACCATGCAACTAAAAACAGGAAAGAAGACATCCTGAGCAGCTGAAAGTGTCAAGAATGATAAATGCATCGTAAGTAAAGGGAAATATTTTGAGGGGAAACTAATGGAAATATGTCATTTACTATAATTACCTTTAAAAAAAAAATAGTATTCACTGTACTTTTTGATCACATCTCAAATATTGAAAAAAGTACGTGAATCTTTTCTGCTTAACTTAAAAGTAATTGATGATCTCTGCATTACAAATATGGTGACTGCATTCACAAGTTGGATGAATCTCCTCTGTGGCCAAAAGTAAAATTCAAACTTTAAAAAAATTTCAAGATTACCAAAGAAATGCATGAAAATCTTCCCTTTCTTAATTACATTAAAACATTAAATCTAACTACATAAAAGTATGCTCACATGTGATGGAGAAGTGAGGATACGGGCGGGGGGGCTTGTCTGGCTCTATGAAAGATAGGAAGTTAAAGTAAATTATAAGTGTAGAATTTTAGGGCTTAAAAGCTTTCTCATGGAAATGCAAGTGTTCCAGATCACATTGGTTTAGTGAAATGGCTCTTTTAGTTAGTGAGACAAGGGATGCATCATTACTGGAATATATATGGTACCTAGATAGCACACACACACACACACACAAACACACACACACACATATATATATATTTTTTTGGGGGGGTGGAGGAAAGTAAATGCCTTCTTACTTGATCCACAAATCAAAGAATATTAATGTTGGAAAAGACCTTTGAGAGCACCAAGTCTAACACTGTCTCTCCTCAAGTATTAAAGACAAATTCCACAGGAGGGGAGCTGACTCCTGTGGTCACAAACTAGGGCGGTCTGTTTCACTAGTGATATCATGATTCCTTAGGATGACAGTTGTACCGAGGGCATCATCATGACTGTGAATTAATAATGTCCAAAGAAGAGCGAGGGAAGAATTTTGAAATTTAAACTCATTAGAATTAAAATTTTATTTTCTCACTTTTCTCTACATTTCTTGGAAAACCTGGATGTGACACTATTATTACTATTATTGGAAATCATAAAACAACAGCTACAAAAGTAAAATATACAACAAAAGTTATCTTGATTTCAATAAGATGTTAATTTTTTAAAAAACAAAATAAGGCAATTAAAAATAATCCGTTGAACTTTTTTTGCTTCTTACCTTTTCCTTCCCTTCTTTACCTTTATTTCAGGAAAAATTTCCACCCAAAAACCATTAGGTTTGGCTGGGTGAGGAAGACTTAGTGGTGTACATTGATATTGTGGGACCTAGAATGGAGCCAGCCTTGAAGTCCAGTGAGGGTCAGAGTGGCCTTCAGTTAAGGACAGTGGAAGATGAAAACACAGAAGGTTTTTCTAAAGGGATATTGAGTAAGAAAAACATTCCCAGAGGAGAGAGGTGTAGCTTGTGAAAAGATTGGCATCTTTCTGATTTCATTGTATTGAATTGCAACTGAAAGTGTCTGCGTATACACCTTGTTTTAAAATCTTGTAATTTTCCTTTTTACATTTTCAGGACATGGTTGACTGCAAGTCACTAAAATTGTGAATAGGAGAACCTACTACACAAAAGCCTTGAAGAAGAAATGCTGATTTTCCCTGCCTGCCTAGTTCTTGCCTAGCAATGAATGAGATCACAGATAGATCTATAGGTTGTCTCTTCATTCTCAGACAGTATAAATGTTTCACAGTTATGTATTTTAGTAACCAAACAGCCTCCATTCTGGAGTAATATGTCTAATTTAGAGGTACAAAAAAATATTCTAAATCTCATTCAGTATTACACTCTGTTAGTAACTATGGTGAAATATTTGAAATATTTAATTGATAATTTTAAAAGTTCTGTTTTGCCTTGTGGTTTGGGGGATTGCTGTCCAAGATTGAGTAGAACCATTGCTTTGAGCCTTTGAAGTGAGCAAAGAAGTGAAATCATAGGGAAAGCATATGGATCAAACCGCTTGTCTCATGGCCAGGATGCAAGAGGCAGAGAGAGGCAGGTACAGAAAAATCCCTCCAAGGAGCAGGCCCCCCAATTACAGGAAGATCAGCCACAGGGCTCCACCTCCCAGTAGTGCCACCCTGTGATCTGTGTTTCTAACACAGTCCAAGAGGTGAACTAAAGTACATTTCTTAAAATTACTTCTCCCATCTCTCTGGGCCTATCCCTCCCACAGCTCAGGATTGGAGGGAGGGATTTAACAGAAAAGGTAGGCATGTTAGCATTGCTTCTTGTGCTTTTTACACTGCTGGACACACACACACACACACACACACACATACACACACACCCCTCAAATCATTAGCTGTGTTTTGATCCCTCCATGGTAGGAAAGGACTAGGCAGAAGTATTACTGAGGAGAGGAAATTAGATTCCCTATTGAAAGCATGGTGTTCTCTGGACTAGCTACAATTCAAAGCAAAACAATTCTGGTGGGCTGGTTCATGATTCCATGGATTCCCTTTTCTGGGATCTCTCACTCTGCATGGGAACAAACAAAATGGCTAATTCCTTTGGGCTCTCCTTTTGACCTTGATTCTCGGGTCATTTCCACACAGACTTTCTTTCAAGTATTCCTATTGTATGCCCAGGCAGTTGTGCAAAAACATTTGTAAAAGATTCTAGAATACTTCCCTGCTCCTGCATATCCTTTGTTCTCTCTCTAGCTCACTGCCTTTTCTCTTTAGTCCACAGGAAACTTGTGTCTGGCCCTAAATGAACCAAGCATCACTTGCCATGCTGAAGGAGCCGCTACATGGAGCTCCTTACTTGGCAATTACTGGATTGTGAGGCAGGCATCAGTTTGTGGGTCCCCAACTCCAGAGGACACTAGTGAAGCTCTACAGTTGGTGCCTCAAGATTGATGTGAGGAGAGTCAACATCTCTCTTCTTTCTCCTTAAGAGAAGAAAAAAGACAATATGTCCTGGCTTCCCTCATATCTTTCCTTGGACTCTTTAGGGTTGCCTTCCTAGCTCCCATTCTCTTTGGCAGAATTGTGTGACTAACTCTGGCCAGGGAGTTGTGAGAAGTGATAAGTGTCATGTAATGCTGATATAAAGCCCACCTGGGCCTTCTTTCTCTCCAACAGGAGGACTGAGATTAGATAAAGATACAGATAAAGCCCTTTCCCCCAGTTTCGGTCTTACAGTGGAGGTGTTGAAGTTCCAATATGTGAGACCATATCTTGGGAAAAGTAATACCAAGTATGATAAAGCCTCTGGTTCACTATTTATTGCAGCACAATATAAGCAATCTTGGCTCATTTAGAATTTCTATAAATGCAGCAAAGAGTTTCCTTTGGAATCTGTGAGCACTTGTACAGATTCTCTACCCCCCGCCCCCCGGCGCCGTGTCTCCCCACTGTGAGTTTTGAGACTTCTGATAAAATTGGGGCAGAGTCCCATTTAGCATTCTTCAAGCCCTTACCATTGTGGCCAACAGTGTAGCACAACAGCACAGGTTCTGGAACAGGAAGTGACTGCTCCCAATTCCGACAGAAGTGTTTATTGGCCTTTTGTCCTTGAGGAAGTTGCTTGACCACTTTGCCTGAGAGTCCTCACTTGCAAATCATCAATGATAACACTTTCCATGTCATAGGCTTTTTCGGGGATGAGAATAGTTAATATAATTGATAGACTTTGCTTAGCAAATGCCACACAGCCAGTTTTTTAAGAAGTATGATACAGTGTTTGACATTGATCACTAGCCACGTACAGGGGAAAGGTCCCCAGCACATTATGCTATTGAGCTGTGCTTACTGCTTTCCAGAGGTGCTAAATTGTGCCACTGCCAGTTTATGCTGAAAGGCCATATTCTTAAGTTAGGACACTTGTCACTGCTTGAAGAAGATTGTTAATTTTTCTTTTGGTCAACAACTGCTCACAGTTCCAACTTACACACCTCAGTTCTCATCAAATCAATTTCTATAATTCATGCTATGTTAATTGTATTTAGACAGAACTGCACAATGAAAAAGTATAGGAAGCTTTCTTCCTTTATGCTCTGCAAAATTGCAAGGGCAGGTACTTTATCACGAGAACTGAATACCCTTTCAACTTTGTGTTGTATCTCCTGACTAAAGGAGAGAAAATTGTTTTAGAAATTGAGAAGAGGGGATCACTCAGAGGAGTCTGAATTATTATGACAATGTAAATGAAACACTCTTATTTTACTTTATTGAAATTATTGCTATTATTGAAATATCAACTCTATGCAAGGCCATCAAGCATACTGTCTTGCTGTATCTACCTCGTGCTATCATTTTATCATGCCCTGGCTTATATTAATGGACACAGTTGGTCTGGCTCTTGTGTTCTGGAGCCAGGTCAAGGGAAATAGCCAGAAATGAACTATTTAAAAACTTTAAATCTTATCTTGGTTATGGTGGTTTTATTTTGGATAAATATGTTATTTTTTGGTTTTTTATACATTATTCAATTCCATTTCTAATACAGTGACTCTCAGAAATTCATAGCTAGAATACTAGACTTGACAAATTCTTAGCAATTTTACATTTTTAAAAGGAATAAATTATTATGTGAATTATTAAAATATCCTTCTCTTTCTTCACTTTTTATGTAGGAAATTAATATAAATGTTTCTGTGAAATCTAAGATAACCTTGGAATGAGTCTACTCTCTTAGAGTATATGTTCTCCTTGGACATTTATTAGGGCCCCTAACATTTTATGCTGCTGTAAATTTTAGTTGCTATCCTATTCTTTACAACCAACTTTTCAAGGTTTAATGTCGATTCCTAATTTGACTTTAAACTTGGCAAGTTTTTCAGTATATGTGACAAAATACAAGCTTCAGCTTCTCTCATTAATCTTTTGTGCTTTTGTTGAATTCTTCTGGGAAGCAGCAAAGACAACTAAGAGGCCTTTGGACATCAATTTTAATTGTTATTTGTGGGAAGGATGTGTGCTCAGATTCTTGCTAAAAGCAAGTTCTATACAGTTTTCAGATGAAGAATAGTCCAGGAAAAAATGTTTGTAGGTGGCAAATGTCTCCATGAAATAGGTTGCTAATACTTTAGTTTGAAATTTTTAATACAATGGTATCTTTCCATCTATTTACATACAATGAAAGAAAAATAAATGATAGCAGTGTTTCATCCAAACTTTTCAGCATGGAACTCACCTTTTGAATGCTAAATCTCAGGCTTTTGAATGAAATAACATCACTTGACTGCTACAAATTATGTCCCTGAAATTCACACAGGGTCAGAATGGTACAGACCTTCACCTGGAATACTCTTAAGAAATAATTTTTACATTGTAATAAAAACCAGAATGTATACCTGATATTCAGGTTAAAAATTACTATGAATGCTGTATTTTATCTTAAAATTGTATAAAAGTTTTATATAGTATAGCAAATATAATATATGAAATTAATTTACTAAACACATGCAATAACAAACAATCACAAATCTTATCCTAATGTGGGCCTGCATTATACTTTTTGTTACAAAGCTTTTATCTTGTTTCTTCATAAATCTTCCCTTCTTTTTAATATAGTAAATTAGATAAATTCTTTCATCAGGGTCAAAGAATTCAGTAAATTTTTCTTAGGTAGACTTTGATAAATATCTTTATGGAAAGTCAGATAGACGTCAGTGTATTCTAAACCTTTATCAAAGGAATGATCTAATTTGTTTTCTTCTTTAAGTTGCTATGAATTTTTCTTTGGAAACTATTGTATACCTTTCTATATATCTTCAATTTCATCTACTCTATTCTATGTTCTTAAATTCATACTATACCTCTCACAATATTATATTATAGGTAAATTCTGTTCCAGATGATGTACTAAGTAATATGTTACTGAACCTAAGAACTAAACAGGCATTATCATTATCTGTCTCTTACCAATAAGGACAGTGACTTTTGAGAAGATAAATAACTTTGCTAATGTCTCAAAGTTAATGATAGATCAAATCTTCAAATTCAGGTACAGTTGTTGTCCAAATTCTATTAGTTTACTATTCTATATTCTGAAGAGATTCAGTCTAATTTTAGTGAACTATTTGTGTAAAATATGAAACTTTCTAAATAAGATAACCTAGATCTAAATTAAGGCAATTGTCATCATCTCCCTTTCATTAGTTTCACTTATGTAATCTCCTCTACTCGTACTACATAGATCTTCTTAAGGTTTACAAGGTTGTACTATCCATCCTATGAAAGAACTTCCTCTTGTTATCCCCAGCCTTTGTTGAAGTAATTTGGAAACTGTAGCCTGGTTGCAAGCTCTGCTATAGAAAATTGAGACTGAGCAATTTTCAGTCCAACCACAGACAAAAATGTCTTACCTTACTGAGTCCAATCTGAAGGCTGTTCATTGGTGACTGGTGATGGATCTTGAAGCAGTAGATGAACTTAGAGGGAAAGTTCTTATTGTGAGAACAACAGCCACCACACTCTGAGGAGAGATTCTTCATATTCACCTGAAAAGTGATTATAATTTCTATCCCCATTCTGCATGAATATATTCAGGCTTACAAATGCAATTCCCTTTAAGTGGTGTCACATAGGTCCAACATGATAAAGGGGAGATTCAATGCCAGCTTTGTTAGTCAGTTTTACCTTACTGTAACAAACACCCAAAGCAACCCACATATAAAGAGTATGCTTTTATTTTGACTCATGATTTGGGAGAGTCTATTCCATGACCTATTGGCCCTGTTACTTTGGGCCCATGGGAGCATATCATGGTGGAAGCAGAGGAGAGCAATTCACCTCTTGGCTGGGATGTGAAGAAGAGACTGGGGTCCTATAATCTCCTTTGAAAAGAAGTCTCCTATTAACAAAAACTCCAACTAAGCCCACCTCTTAATGTTTCTCTCAATAAGGATCAGTTCCTCAATACATGACACTCTGAAAAACATCCTACATCTGAACTATAGCACCAACTATTCCTGAACTTCAATGAAGTCCAAAGAACTGCTTATACCACACAAGACATGTGAAAACAAGGAACACTTAAGAACCATAGGACATAAGGGTTGAGGGAGTAGTTTTACTTTTCTAGGACAATCAAACCTGTTAAGGTAGATGAATGATCAAAAGTAAATTCCCACCTAAATCTGAGAAATTACATGCTTATATGCACCATGAATATTACTTAGATTTACATTAATACTGCTAGTACTCTATGTGAATGATATGACTACTAATCAAGACAAACTCTATTATTATTAGATTCCTGTGAAGGGCTAAAAGAACAATAAAGACAGTAGTAATTATCATTCTGGGAAACAAAAGCAGTTAAATCTGATTATATACATGGAAATACAGGTACAAAGGAGATTTCCATTCTGCCCTCTGAAGTTTCACTGAAATTAACTCAGAATAGATAATGAGGGAAGATGGCATACAAATTTATTAATGTCCAAAGGAGGAAGAAAAAGCACAGCATGGGAGAAAATTATAGGAGTGTTGTTATCTATTATCCCAACCTGATTCAGAACTTACATGTTCCCGTTTTTTGATAAAAGAGTGTGAGAATAAACTGTAGATGAGTTTTAGAAGAATAATAAGTAATTTTAAGGGAACTTCAGTGGATTTACGAAAGCATATACAGTGGTTTAGAATGAAGTCATATAGTGAAATATAAATAATTATCTATGGCACAGAAATACAGGGAAAGTGTTTGTTATAAACGTCTGGCCAGGTATATAGTCAGACTTCATTCTTTCTTCCCTGTATGAGCTTAGTTAATAGTAGATCACAAAAGGAGCCCGACATTTTTGTTTCTTCTTTGGTGGGTCTAGACTTTAGTGAGCTAAGGGGACATTGTAGAAAACTCTCTTCTCCCTGCGTGTGGGGAAGATGGGGAAAGGAAGACAAAGGCAGAGGGACCTCGATTCTGAGTCTTTTCCTAAAGGCATTTTAGTTTCCTTTCCATCAATTATTCATCATAAGCAAAAGACCAGTTATGTTTGGTATCATTCTCTGAGTTCCATCAGAAACAAATGACCTTCGAAAAAGTGTGCAATTGTCTTTTTAAAACTTAAAACTTACCCAGTGTTTGCCTTTGCCATTGCATGTATGCGTTTCTATTTGTTTATTTATATAATAGCTGTTCATGTGAAATCTACATCCTGTGGAGTGACTGCAGGTGCTTAATTGCTTGCCTGTAAGCAAACCATTACTGCACTGTAACTCTTATTACAGTACATGGAGAAAATGCTATACGTAGAAAGAGCTTTAAGTAAATTTTTCCACTCTGTTTTGCAAGCAATTCCCCCTTCATATTAAATAATTTTATTTCATTTCATCTAATGCTATGAGCTTTTTGTTGTTACTTGTGTTTGTTTCATTTCGTTTTGTTTTGGGCAATGGACTGGGAGAGGGGAAAGTTATGCCATTGCATTTGCCATTTCCTGAGAAGAGTCATGAAGGTCACAATAATGTGCCACCCCCAGCTATGCCATTTTAGCAAAAGGATTAATTTGAGCTAAAACCCAGTGAGAACCAGCAGATGAAGGAAAAAGTTCTAAAATTGTAGATAAGCTTTCCTTTTATGAAGGAAATTTCTATTTGTAGAGATGTCTTTTTCTCTTGTAGAGGAAGAGGAAGACTTACCTATGGAGAAAGGATGTCCCCTACCATACATGATGCACATGTTAATAAACTTCTGAGTTTTTTCCTCTCTTCAATATGTCTTTGGCTAATCTTGCTTATAAGGACCCAGTTGGAGAATCTAAGACAGGGAGAGAAAAATATTGTTTCCTCTTCTTCAGTGAAAATGAAATACAAAATCTTATTTTGTTTTCCACTTTTTATATGTAGAAATTCAACTGAATTTAATAATATAAAAATGAACTGATTATGAGTAAAAATAGTCCATGCACTAATTATTTATTAAGTCATGAATTCTTGAGATAATATAATATTTCTTGAAACATCTACATCTTTCTGGTAGCAAACTCATTTTACTCCCTCTTTTTTTTCTCAAAATAGGAGTTACTGTAATTTCCCCAGGTTCACGTATAAGAGAAAAAAATATCTCATTGTCTACCCATCCCTGTTTCATGGCTAAAGCAACTCCAGCAAGACGGATGAGTAAGAGAAAAGAGAACAATTCTTTTTTAAATGAGCTTTATTGGGCCGGGGGTTTAGCTCAGTCTTTCCGTCCCCTGCCCTGGATGCTCAAGGACTCACATTAGATTCCCAGTAGCAAAAATAAATAAATAAATAAATAAGAGCTTTATATGAGACAGTAGTCTTCATAAGGAATGAAAACTTGTAGAAAAGGTGAAATCTGTGTATGTTATGCTTGGTTTGATAGAGAGTGGATGGACAGTCATGAATAAATATGGAAGAACAAATACAGTAGGTGTGATTTAATGTAATCAGCTGAAGGAAGAATGGCCAGGGCTGTTTGTTCACATGCTTGTCTGTAACCTGCACCTTCAGACACAAGAGTTTTCCTGTACTGCCATTACTGGTAGGAAACTTCTCACATGAGATCTGATGACCGATTTCAGGGGAATATTAGAATATCCTTGTCTGAGGAACAGCTGGTAAACTTTTTTCCCACATTGTGGGTTGTCATTTCACTCAGTTGATGGTTTCACTTGTTGTGCAGAAGCTTTTTAATACGATGAAATCCCAGTTATTGATTCTTTGTGCCATTTCATGTGCGACTGAGGTTTTGTTCATGAAGTCTTTTCCTACACCAATGTCTTTAAGAGTTCTACCTAAACTCTCTGTCAGCTGGTTTAGTGTTTCTGTTTTAATATTTAGATCTTTGATTCATATTGATTTTAGTTTAGTGCATGGTGAGAGATATAGGTCTAGTTTTAATCTTTGGCAAGTTGAAACCCAATCTTTCCAGCACTGTTCATTAAAGAGCCTATCTTTCCTCCAGTGAAGGTGTTTGGCTCCTTGTTTGGCTGAGTATGTCTGGAGTTGTTTCTGCATCTTCTAATCAGTTCCACTGATCCTCAGGTTTATTTTTTGCTAGTACCATGCTGTTTTTATCATAGTAGATTTGTAGTATAGTTTCAAGTTGGGAATTGTGATACCCCTACTTTGTCTTTGTTGCCTAGAATTGCTTTTGATATTCCAGGTCTCTTCTTGTTCCAAATGAATTTTTGGATTGTTTTCTCAAGGTCCATAAAGTATGCTACTGGAATTTCAAATGGGATCACACTGAATCTAGACAGCAGTTTTGGAAGTATGGCCATTTTCACTACATCGGTTCTTCCTACCCAGGAGCAAGGGATGTCTTTCCATTTTCTGATATCCTCTTCAATCTCTTTTTTTTTCAGAGTGCTGTAGTTTTCAGAGTAGAGGTCTTTATTTCAGAGCAGAGGTCTTTCACACATGACCTACCTGCAAAGAATCAACAACTAGGATCTCATCTTATTAAAAAGCTTCTGCAGAGCAAGAGAAACCACCAACAGAGTGAAGAGACAACCCATAATGTAGGAAAAAATTTTACCAGCTGTTCCTCAGACAAAGGTCCACTATCTAGAATATATAAAAAGTTTACAAAATCAGACTTGCCAAATTTAAAGACCTAATCCAAAATGGATATCTGAAATGAACAGACATTTCTCAGACAAAGAAGCAGAAACACCAAATAAACATATGAAAAATTGTTCAACATCACTGGTCATTTGAGAGATGCAAACAAAACAAAAACAATGCTAAGATTCCACTTCATTCCAGAAAGAATGGCTGGTATCAAGAAATCAACCAATAACAAATGCTGGCGGGGTTTGGGGAAAGAGGAACACTGCTTCACTGCTGGTGGGAGTGTAGACTGGTGCAACCACTGTGGAAATCAGGGTGGAGATACCTCAAAGAACTAGGATTAGAGGTCACATTAGACTCAGCTATTCTCCTGCTGTGTATCTTTCCAAAGGAATTAAAAGAATCATACCACAGTGATATATGTGCCCACATGTTCATAGCAGCACAGTTTATAACAGGCAAAACTTGGAAACAGCCCAATTGGACAACTGGTGACTGGATAAAGAAGATTTTTTTATCTATAAAATGGAGTACTACTCAACCATAAGATATGACAAACTAAAGACATTTATAGCTAAATGGATGCACATTGAGACCATACTCTTAAGTAAAATAAATAGGACACATGTGTAAATATCAAATAAATTCTCTGGTGTGAGAAACTGAAAGTGTAAATAAGGATCAAATTGTAGAATAGACAATGTCAAATAGGAAGATAAGGCCCAAAGGGGAACTGGCAGGGGCAGGGGAAAGGAAAGTAGGGAAAGAAATAAATATGAGAAAAGGAAAAAATGGAAAAAAGTCTTTGTAAATAGGGGGGAGTGGTGGACTGGAAGGGAGGGCAGGAGAATGGGAAAAAAATAAGAATCAAGATATACGCTGTGTAAAGGTACAAATTCCCAATGATAATGTCATCATACTGTATAACTAAAATGTACCAATAAACTTAATGAATTACAAAAAAAGAAAATCCTTTCCAGGTTTTATAACTTGATTTACTGAAGAAAAGTACAGAAAAATTCTGAGAAGTCTCAAAGCTTCTGCTGATTTTTAATATACCAAGGTGCTCTATTTTGTGGAAATATATTACAAAATCCATTTTAAGATAATCAGATTTGAATCTCTTCCTCCACCCCTTCTCAGACAACATTTATGATAATCTACTTTGTGTGTATATGTATGAGAAGGAAGAAAGAATAAGAGAGATTAAAAGTTCATATCTAAAATTTTCTCTTCATGTTTTTAAGGAGAATAATAGCATTTTCTCCCATCAAAAGAATCATGAACTGTTTATTTATTTATTTCACCTTTTAGAATCCAAAGTAATTGCTGTTCTTCTTAGGCTAGAATGATGGTCCAGCTGCATAAAATTTAAGCTTTTCAATTTGTTTACTTTCTATCTTTTAATGGGGCATGATATCAATAAAATTGAACAAAACTAAGTTTCACAGTATGATAGCTTTCTTAACTGAATCAAAATTGAAAAATAAAATCAATGTGTGGCATGAAGTAAATGGGCTAATGTAAAAAAATGTATTTTGAATATGGAAATGGTTTTTTTACTGTCATTCTCTCTTCATTTGTTGCTCATCTGTCATTTTTGACAACCTTTCTGCAGCACCTTTCATTCAGGAACCCATCCACCTTCACGCTGCCCTGTGAGTTTCCTGAGTCAATTTTGTTGGACCACTGCCATACTAATCTTGTCCAAGATCCGCGAAATTGTGTTCCTCTCCCCCTTAATTAAATATGTATATGTTTAATATTCAAGTATAGTATAAATACAATTAAAAACACATGAAAATATATAACAGACAAAGCTAATAAGTAACACAATTAAGTAGCACATAGAATTTGGAATAAAAACTTGGACCTAAAATAATGCAAAAAATTTTAAAAATGCTTATAAAAGTAAGCAGTATTTTACAGTTTTTTCACTACCTGTTTTTGTTTTGATATTAAACAATTTTGTTAATTTAATGACATAAAAACATCCCTGATCATCTTTATGGCATTGAGAATTAAATTAAACTTTGGTAATGCCACATGCAGATCCTGTGATACAAGAATCCCAGTGGCCCCAAAAAATCAATTTCAGAAAAAATTCTAATATGTATTACATACTATAATAGTAATTATAAAAGAGCAGAAGAAAAGGAATTAACCTACAATGACAAAGCTTTTGTGAATTCTGAGGCATCAACTTGATTAGACGCTATGTATTTTACAGTATTACAGTATGGACAGTTTAGTTAGAGTGCCTGCAGAATCATAGATGGAATTAATTAGTTATTTGACAAGCATTATGTTAAATACATTTATATTTATATTCTCATGTAACCCTTAAAACAAGCAGATAAAGTAAAAAATGTTCAAACAGTAAAACTTACACTAAATTTTATTGTAAATGATCATAGGCAATACATAAATATTTGCTTACAAAAAAGATTCATGAGTAGCCTATGTAAATAAAAATAGGTTTGCTTTGTGATGCTAATAATAATGTTTGTTTTTCCTTTGACAGTCCCTTCACATTTTGGTAATTTTATAGTTATATTATGAGAAAAATATAGTGGTAGAGAAGTGTGAGAGTAGTTTATCAGTCAGTCCTCACTAGAGAAGCAGATTTCATGCAAGACATATAAATACAGTGGGATCTACAAGGTAGGCTTGCAAGGGCTACCCACAGAGTCCAGTGTGGAAGCATGCAAAAGGGCTGTCTGTGTGCTGGAGATGCAAAGGACTCGGCCAAAGGTCGAAGGCCTGGAGTTCACTGCAGCATCCCAAGTGAGGAAGGAAGCCCAAGGGCCTGTACTGGAAGCCAGGAGATGGCATCCAAGATTAAAGTGAAGCCTGGAGCTCCTCCAGAGAAACAGAAGCAAGACTGCCTCCTTTATTTCTCTTTTATTCCACTCAAGCAGCAAGTCTGTTGGTTGGTGCCACACACACCCATCGTAGGTCTTTCATTCTAGGTAAATCCCTTCAGGCGCACTCAGAACAATGGTGATTTACTTTAGCTGGGCATTTCTTACTCAAGTTGACACAATCAGTTAACAATTACACATGGTAAAAATACTTTCTTCTAGATCTAAAATAGTAATCAGGTTGATGTGGATAATGAAAGTACACAGGAATGGTCTAGAGAGCAGATAATTAGAAAAGAAACTTTGTAGTGGAAAAAATAACATAGCTCTTTTTATCACTAGATATGATACAGACAAATATAAACGGCCCATTTAGTTTTATTTAAGAAACTTGATTGGAAGAACCTGATTTTGCTTTTTCATTAGTTGAAACTATCAGTTAAAACAAAGTCTGAAAATAATGCAGGAAATTTCTTGGAGTGAGTCACTTAATTACCTGAAACAAAATGAAAACAATGACCATATCATAAACCTTTCCTTCACTAAAGTTATTTTCGGTTTACAAGTAAAGTCTGTCCTTGATTTAAGTTCTGGGGTAAGCTGCTGGTTTGGGTGGAGAAAGGAACACTTATTCATTGTAATTTATGGATTGTCCCTCTTTGCTAGAATGTCACTCTTTGAATTCAGAATCTTGCTCCTCATTTGGACACAAAATGAGGTCAAACATCACCTGCCAAAACCCAGCCTCAGTAATTGTCTAATGGAAGTCAACTGTGAAAATGATACAAAGAAAATACCAGCCATTAGAAAATAAGAACTACACTTTAATTACAGAAATCAAAATGGAAGACACAGTTTCCAAGTTGCTCACATGTGGCTCCAAATATAACAATTATCTTAATACCAGGATCAATCATCTTCGAAGAAGACATTTTGAATCATTTTTTTCTGCAATAAGTGCAGAAAAAGTGGAAAGTCGTATCAAAAATAAATTCAAAAAATGTTTCCACAGGGAAATTTGTAGAAATAGATTAAAAGGGCAATAAATATATCAGTATGTGGGGAGGTCACCGGGACTTTCTGAAGAGACAGACAAAATAAAGAGGCAGAAACGAGGGGACCTTCACATTCTTACAAATACAAATGTAAAGCCAGCCAAAATCAAAGTTGAATTTCAGCATAAAAAGAACAGAGGCTTCAACTGAGATGATATGGAACATTCTCTACAATTAATTGCTCTGGTAATGAGCTTTTTTCCAATGTGCTCATGAGTTCAAAATAAGAAAAACTTTCACTAAAATGAAGTAAACTGTGATTGGAAGCACAGCCATGTGAGTTCCATGAAGACCCTTTTTGTAAGAAAGTCTCAGACATCTTTAGAAACATGCCTCCTGCAAGTTGTGAGAATATGAATAAAAGTTGAGCTGACTCTGCAGGAGAGTTTCTGGGTTCTGGCATTCTCTCCCTATTCTATTTAAGTCCATAAATTAATAAATCCTCTAGGGAAGACATATTCCCATTGTCTCACTTAATCTTTGCTCATTAGTACATGTTTACAGTACATAATGATTACAATGATTTTGGGGAGTTGGTACATACACATATCACATTTTAATAATTTTTTTATTTCTTATCCCTTCTTCTCTCCCAGCTCCTTCCATTTCTTGGTCACCTTCTCATTTGCAAATCTCTATTTCTATTTTTTCTTTCAATTTTTTTTTAAATCCCCCTTCCCTCCTTCAACCTTCCCTCTAACCCTTACTCCTCTTCTTATTTGAAAAAGATCTCCTTATTTCCTATTATATATCTTTTATTTGGCTCTTTTTATATTTTGGGCTTCTCATATAAGAAAAAAATGTGATATTCAAGCTTGTGTGCCTGATTTATTTCACTTAATATTATGTTATAAAGGTACATCCATTTGCCTATGAATGATTTTGCCACCTGGAAATAATGATAGACAAAACAGTAAGAGGTAGGCCTCAAAAAACAGGTCAACTAGTTACATTTGAATTGCAGGTATATAATGGATGCTTTTTAGTATAAATATGTCCCACACAATATCGACATAAATGATGAATATATATGTCAATAGAAGCATGTTCTAAATATAACATGGAATATACAAATATTAAAATATATTATTTACACTATATTAACAGAGTCAAGGATAAAAAGATTATGATCATCTCAATAGATGCAGAAAAGGCATTTGACAAAGTCCAACACCCATTCATGATAAAAACACTACAGAAAATTGGAATAGAAGGTCTTTATCTCAACCTGATTAAGGCTACTTATGAAAAACCAACAGCCAACATCA